>VWZY01005331.1:299404-317960 GCA_013399075.1 Chloroceryle aenea
GAATGTGAGACTCTCCTTTGTGTCTGCCCGTGAACAGAAACTCACTCAACTATTAGAGGTGAAAATACTGGAGAGAAGGGAAAAGATTCTTTTAATAGGTGATTTCTTAAAGTAACATTAGAATGCTTTAACTTTTAGACAAAGTTGAAAAAATGATTGAATAGATACGGGCAGAATACTGATTGCATCCTACCCCTGCCAAGTCAGCACGTGGCTTCTAACCCCTATATCAAGTGTGCCTTTGGGTGTAAACACAGAGAGGTAATATGCACATGTGTGTGTCTGTGCACATGGGTTTCTGTAAGATGAAACAGGCTATACACTTTTTCCTGGGTTATGCCCAGCACCTTCATTTAATTATCCAGTGAGGACATACACTACCAAGTTCTTGGACCTTTTCCTTTTATTTCTTTTTCTTTGTAAAAGCTTTGATACTTTCTTGGCACTGGTTCCCATAGTCAGTAGAGTACATTTAATGGGCCAAAGGCATTTTTATTACACTTTAAAATGTTTAACAGTTGCTGTATAATTTCTCAACATGTTCTATTTGTTTATTTCTGTGTATTTTTGGTATAAAGGGGTAACATTGTGGTGTTAGGTTTTATTACCTTGGCACTGTCACCATTAAAGATGTATCAATCCTTCCATTATGCATCCGTATTTTTAAGGGTTTATATTCTGGACGTGGAATTTCATTCCCAGTGGGTGTCCTGATACAAATGCTCCAGTGAGATGCAAATCGTGATTTTCTTTAATTAAAGTTCAAAAGAAATTGTTTTGGCAACTTTTACATAGCACAAAATCTTGTTTTGAGACATTTTTTCACACAGAAAAAATACAGGTTTTATTTGAACAGTTAAAGGATTGCTCCACCACTTCTCAGACACTTCATTATCTGAGTTGCAATGGGACAAAGTTTGAGACGAGACTGAAGGTTTAGGCTCCAGAAATGACATTCAGTTACTGAATAGCTTAGCCTTACTTTAGCCATGATGTGAGAAATGCAAGTGAACTGGACACTAAATATAAAGGAATAGTTGTTTCATAGGAAACAGATGAAAACTGAAGAGCATAGAACCTGGATTTTCTCATCTCCTACAAATGGGGTAAATAGCACACACATGGTCTTCTGAGTTTAAAATAACAGCAACGTATTAGTCACCAAAATCATACCCATTGTCTGCATCTCCTTTTGCACCTCTCTGCCTTTGCTTTTCTGGACTGGTATTCTGCCAGTTCAATACCCCTTTGGTACTTCACTCAATGTACAGTTCTGAAGAGGTTGGGTCAGTAATTAGGACTTGGTTATGAAGTCCAGAAGAAGGAGCTGCACTGAAGGGTTGGTTTCTTGTATGCAGCAGACAGACATCATTATCCCAGTGTTGTAAGTACAGACATCTGATTAATCCAGTGAGTGTGAGCATAGCAGACCACCTTCTAGACAGCTGGTGGGTGGCAGCGCAGGCACTTTTTACTGCCTGAGTTCCAGGCTGTTGCATAGCTCCACAGAAAAGAACGGTTCATGGCTAAAACAACTCAGAGTCAGATTTCCTTTCTGACTCTGCTGAGCTTTACCTTTAAAAGGCAACAGGGCAGCTACAGCAACAAGCTCCTCAGCATTTGGAATCTCTTTCTCACCACTATGTGTATTTTGCAAGGGTTTTTTTTTTTTCTTTTTCTTTTTTGGCAATGAAGACAGAGCTAGAGGCCAGCAGCACTGTTACCCTGTAGTCTACAGGTCCTCCTCCTAAACAGTGCTGAGAAGCTGGAGCTCTGCAGATGGAGAAAACAGGTCTGAAATGGATGCAGAAAACACATCTGCAGTTCGACCCTAAACTCTCACCCTTTCTCTTGTGATATGCAGAGCAGAGAGGTTCAGACAGGTGCTGGTAAGATCAGGGGTTGAGTCCAAAGCTACAGCAGAGTGATAAATACAGCAACTGCATTACAGAGCCCAGAGCATTATCAGCAATCAGGGCCAGTACCTGGGTGCAGCACCCAAATGGTCCAAAGGTTCCAAAGGCTTCAAGGCAGATTCAAAAGGCAGTTTTATTTTCAGCTGCTCCAGACGTGGCCCACCAGTGATTTCATGGTCAGTGCTATTCCCAAATATAGGATTACTCCTTAAAAAGGGCCAATGCTTAGAAAGAGACCAGCATCAAAGATTCATTTGCTACTGTTCTGGTCTTACTGAAGGTGGCTCCTCTCTGTTGGAACAAAATGCTCAAGGTGCATCCATTATGTTTGAGATGCCTTCTGGTGGCACAAAACATCATTACAGTGCAACTCATTAACATGCATGTGGCATGTATAAAATTTATGAGGATTCATAGAGATATACAGATAAACACATCCATTTATAGATACCCAAGAAATTAGGAATGGGGGTAAAATGTGTAGGAGGCCACTATGTAGCACATCTGGCTCAGTTTGCAGAATGAAGCATCACATGTATCTGTTCTAGGAGCAACTAATGGAAAATAAGTAGACCACAGCTAGTTACTCATACTACACGATATCCTAAGCTGGGGGAGATGAGTCAGTACAGCACCAACTACTTTTTTCCCTGCTAAGGATTTACTCTTTCTATCTTTGGTCAAACACCATCCCCTCTGGAGTGGCACAGAGCCTTGGTCCACATAAGAATTTGCTTCTCCATAAGCAGGTCAGAAGCTCCTTCTGTTTGTCACCGATTTCCCTCCCTCAGGAAAATCTGTAACCCTCACCTGTCCTTGTGTGCTTGGGATGTGCAATGTGGAATAGAATGGTTCATAAATCAGCTTCTGCTGATTGTTTAACTGCCAGTCCCAAAAGTCACGTGCTGTTGATGCAGAGCCAGTCTGGGCTCAGGCAAGTGAAAGAAGCCATCAGGTTCCTGCTGACATTTGGAATCTGCCATCTCAGAAACTGTCATTTTTTGTGCATGACTGAAAGCCTTATTCCACTTAGGGGTCTGGGCCATTGGCTACCAGCTGCGATGCTCTGGAGTTTGCTGTGACAAGGTTCTCCCTTTACCCAGACCAGAGTCTCCTCTCAGTCTCTTGACTGTCTGCCAAGCTTCACAACTGGAATGTGTGAAGTTCAGTTTAGAAACAGTTTCTTTCCATCATTCCTTCCTGTTTTGATCTTGTCTGTGAAACAGGTTTCTACTTTTGTTATAGGATTCTTGTTCATTCTTGGCAGAGTTAAATTCATTATATAACCTGGAGGAATCAAATGACTGCCTAGGGATGCATCTCCTGAGTTACAGAATTACTGGCTACAGCCACGTGTTGGTGACTTGATAGCCACCACTATATGACTGGAGTGGTGACAACAAAGGCACCACGAATTTGATAAAGCCAAAACCAGATGTAATGGACTCTGAAGGGGTATGACACAGAACTGGCCTCCCACGCTTTAAGAATGATGGGAAAGCTTTTGTCCTGACACAACCACGCTGTCATGGTAATCTTTTCCTGTCTAAGCACAGCTCAGGACTACCCTCCCTGAGGACAGTCACAGCCATGGCCAATATTGGTCTGGCTTTCTCCATTTTCTCCTGCCATGCTGTGAGCAGCCCCTGAAGCAAGTTACACAGCTCCTCTTGTAGCTAAGCTACCAAGGATCACCAGAGCCAAGCTAATGGATGAGGTCCTTTCATTTGAGGGGCTTTGAGACTGTAGTCTGGGTTTTCATTCCCACTGCTGGCATAATGAGAAAGAAGTTACAGGTGGCAATGCTCATGGGGGTGCCAATTGCTGCACACTTCAGAAACTTGGAAAGAACTTCTGAGAAAACTGGCATGATGTATTTTCCACCTTCTTTTTTTTAATAATAATCTACAAAAGGCAGCTGTCTGCTACTGCTACTGGCAAGCAGTGCAGTGGCAAAGGCAAAGACAAGTAAACAGCTTAGGAACCTCCAAACAAAAGTGTTCCAAAAAAGCTGGCTAAGCTGCTGCTAGATTCTGGAGGAACCTGACCTCTCCAAGAGCTTTCCTGCTTGGTGCAAAGTTCTCCAGGTGCCTAGGGTTGTATCTCTGATCATTTCACCCTAATCTTCACAGGACTTAGCAACCCAGCTGTTAGCATGGAAATGAAACACATCAAGATCTTTAAACAGAGCATTTTCTCCCCAGTGTCCTCAGGAACAGTTGATCTTGTAGCACAGGGGTCCTCAAAATGAAGCATACGACTTGTCTGTGCGAGCCAATTCAAAGGCATGTGGAGGTCTGAAGGGAGCTGGCAGGTGATGCCATCCAGCGGTGAGACACACTGCCATAAAGGGTGAGTCCCTCAGCAAACAAACATCTCAAACCCCAAACAAGAAAAAGCCTCACTGGTGGTGTAACCAGTTGTAGGCATTCTTAGAAAACACCTGATTTATACTGAAAGGATGAGGTTCCTCACAAAACTCAGTCACAGCTGCCACTCCTTTTAAAACAGCTGAAGAAAAAGGTTTTCATTTCCATAAGAGCATCCTAGTCAGGCTGTTCACCAAGGGACAGGATGCTTTCCTATACTGAAGGAAATCCAAGGTCAGAATATCCCATCTAGAGCCCATGCTATAGGTCTTTATGTTTTATTCCATTTTCATTTGCCTCTGAGCATAGGTCTGTCCCTGAATCATATCCTGGGGTAGTGTCCTGGATTCACAGGGACAGAATCACTGGCCAGCCATGGTGTGCAGGGGATTAGCAGGGTGGGGGCAGCCAGGGCTGGCTCACAGGTACAGCCCATACCAACAACGTCATGCTCGGTACCTTATAGAGAGGGGAGTCTGCTGAGGACAGGGAGAGCCTCCTGCTTGTGCTCCTCCATCTCATGAGGACTGCCTTCCCATCTGCTGTGCCTGCTGTACCTTTACTGGTCTAACTGTGTGTACTTTATATTGGCACCGGTGTTAGTTTGGGTGTTTCATTATGAATGAAATGGGTTCATTTTCGTTTCAACCCTTGGGTCCTCTCTCCTTTTTCTGATCCCTCTTCTCTGCTGGGTCAGGGTCTTGGAGTGATAGAAAAGCTGCTATAGTTTAGCCCCAGCCACAGGCCAAGTGTAGACAGATATACTTATGGCCTTAGGGGTGTAACCATGGGGAGAAGAAAAGGGCTTTCTTCTTAGTCCATCACTGCATTTCAGAGGGGCAGGCATAAAATAACCTTTGGCTTTGTACAGCAATGTTTAGCAACAGCTCTTCAAGCAGATGTTTGTGTGCTACATATTAACTATAGACAGCCCTATAACCAATCCTCACTAAATTATTTGCAGGTTTCTCTTGTAGATCACCAGTTGGCATGAAGCTTTCCAAACCTGACTAATCTATTATATGCATTGTCTTGAGGATAATAAATGGAAGGACATCTGTGCTTAATACTTTTCTGCCTTTGAGAAATTCTCCACATTCCACAGATGTGAAATGAGATCCTTCATAAATGAACAGTGCTTTTGAATTTCTTTCTCAGCTAAAGAGGTTAATAACCTAACAACCACAAGGAAACCACTTTTGGAAGACGTGGCTTCTTCAGTTTTTAGATGAAATAATTAAATTTACTAATCGTGGCTGCTGTATAAAAGGTCTCAAAATGTATTGGACATCATTTTTTTTTCTGATGGAAAACAAGTATTAAAGGGTTCTAAATAAGATTCTAGTGCCTATTGTGTTAGATGGTTGGATATGGATGCAGCAGCTACCAGAGGGTTTTACATGTCTCAGCTTGTGATTCCCACTCTGGTTACTAGGGGCACTCAGACATTTTGCTCCAGAGGATTTTCCAGGACCCCTCACCTATAAGCAAACTAATAAAGTTTTTTACATGAATATGGACAGCTTCTGGCACAGGAGGAGGGGAAAAATGATGTACGGACAGCAACTCACAGTCACCTCCAGTGACAGCCCTTACTATTTTCTGGGGAGAATACTACCTTGGCACATCAGGCACACTAGACACGTTCTTCACTTGGGGTTTCTGGTCTTATATCATCATGTGGCTGATTTGGCAGCAAGGAGGGTTTTTCTTCTGAAGTCAACAGTGCTGTGCCTTGCTGGGCTAATCTCCTTGCCTCAGCAACTGTCAGAGTGTGAGGACACCAGTGGCTTTGTAAGCTACACACCATAACATATAGAAGGAAGATGCTAAGTCAGTGTTGCCGTGAGGACAGATTTTCTTATAGTAAGGCTTTGGCTTCAAGAAACATTATCAAACAGATTAGCAGCCCCACCTTTCCCATTTATCACATATAGCTGATGTTCTTATCAAAGATCTGTTGCCTATGCATCAAAAATACTGTTTGGTCTACGTCAGAACTTTTCAATCTTTTTAACATTCTTTAGCCCCCAGATTTTTCCAGTCACAGTGAGGATCTTTCCAGAAATTCTGCACATTTCAGATCAGTGCATATGAAATTGCTTTTTGCACTGTCCCTTTGTGGTCCTCTAGAAGTAGTTCTTCACCCTTCTGGGTTGAAAAGTGCTTATCTGCATGTATTGCTGCAGTGGGTTGGGTGTGCTCTTTTTACCAGGAATAAACAATCTCAGGGAATGAATAAGCTGTCACAGCAGCTTTGGGAATAAAGAGCAAAGCCAGGGAAAGCACACAGCTATGAAGGTTCTTTTTGTCAATGCTCATATTCATGGTTCATAAAAATCGAATTCAGAATGTTAATTTACCCCCCCACCCCCAGCTCCCTGCTGCAAAGAATTCCATTCAGCCACCGTGAGTTTGTCACTTGTGAGTCAGATGCTGACAATCCTACTTTTGTCCTGCCTTGTGGTCCAAGAAAAACAACTTTTATCTTATAAAAAATTATTTCATATACCTAAATGCTGCAATATTTTTGGGGGGGAGGGAGAGTATTTGTAATGTGTTGTTATATTACAGGGTTAGTACAGCAATCTGTCCCTTGATGGTTTAATATTTAACAGAAAGAAAAAGAAAATAAGAGCAATGCATCGGATGCTGAGGTTATGGTAAGACTCCTGCCATGAAGTAAGATTCCTGCCATATATTTCTTATTTATTTGTATGTTTCTGTGTGAAAGACCAGAGAGCTCTTTTCGTCCAGGTCCTGCACTAATTCATGAGGAGTCATTTACTCGATGGATTCATACCCTGATCAGAGAGGACAGATGGGTGGGAAGGGAAATGGAGGCACAGGAATGGAAGTGCTCAGGCCAAGCTATTCAGCAGCCACAGCTAGAGCTGGCCACAGCATCAGATTTACTGGACTGGAAAAGGCAAAGCTGCTGGCCTGACCTGAAGACATCACCTTTCATTTAAGCCAAGGTTGATTTCCTTATCTGGAATTTTTTGTTCTATATAGACAGGGGGTTCAGTGATGTGGCTGCAGGAAAGGGTCAGAGAGCCTTTCTGTCCTGCTTTTGTGGGCAGTTCTGGTAGCAGGTGCTGGTAGCTAGGATGAGGGAGAAAGCCATAGGGCCTGTGAGCCAAAGAAACCACCTTGGCACACGGGTATTATGAATGTTCACTACAAGCAGAGTATAAAATAGGAACACGTCACAAGCTGTGATGCCCTGCAGAATAGCAGGAAAGGAAAATATGGGTAGCTTGATGTGAGCAGATGATCCACACCCTGGTTTTGCTCCCAAATCTGTCCAAGTATTTGCCATAAAAGATTCCTCAGGTGGGCACCTGGCTTTGTCAATAGCTCGGCTTGTACGGCATCAGCTGGATGTCTCTGGGAGATGCAGGGATTTGAGGGACATCTCCACGTGTGGTGGACGTTTCTTCCTCAGTTTTCTGGCCTCACCAGACAAAGCTCTGAAGCCTGAAAGCTGCGAGAGTCCAGCCTATGGAGAGATGAGGATTCTGCACTAGAGTTTTCCCACCACAAAAGGCAGGTCAGGCTGCAGAGACCTCTATCCAGCCAGCCCTATACATTCCCAGTGCATCTGAAACGTGTCCAGGTGCTCCCGCTGAAGTTGCAGGCAATGTCCTGCAATAGTCCCCAGAACAGAGAAACTGGAAGGAAGGATTTGCAGAGGCGGGGCAGTAGCCCAAACTAAACGAAGAACTGTTTTGTTTGACGTGTTGCCCAAGGTTCATAATTGAAAGTAAAGCTCTGACCTGTAAGAAACCCTGGGTGTGGTGGAAAGTGCTTCCCGGGCTGGGGGAAACGAGTGAGCCGCCCTGTCAGCTGCCTTGGGCATGGGACAGCAAATATGAGGTCTCTGGCTGGAAACTGCTTATGATGGGAAATATTTGGGATGGATTCATACTTAATGATTTTTCAGGATTACTCAGGCACTTTTGTTTTAAGGCTTCAGAAAATTGCTTCTTAAGAGCTGTGGGAATAACTCTGTGCAATACAAGTTGCTGATGCTTTGGGAGAAGGAAAATTTTCCTGGGGATATTTAAATTTTCTAAATCCTATAAGCATGGGGAATGAGCTCCAGTAATCTTGTGAGCTTCCCACCTGCAACCAACCTGACTGCTCTGGGACCTTGTTGCCCAGAGAGGTTCCACCTGGGACCTCCACCCACCCACACACCAGAGCCAGGTGGCTGGGGCTCCATTTAAGGGCAGGTGGGGGGCACCTTCTCCTTCCTGCTGCACACACTCTCCTCTAACCCTCACTGGTAGCTCCGTCTGCTGCTGCTGGGACCCCTCAGATCCAGCTCACTCCCTACTGTGTCCAGAGCCATGGAAGGATCTGCCTCTGCTCTTTGTGTTCAGGTACTTTGGGGTTTGAGGTCCTTGTGGGTGAGGCTGGTGCTGGGGTTTCCCTTCTGGTCCCCCCCTCACTGAGCAGCCCCTCCTGCTGTTCTCAGACACTGCAGACACTGCAGCCTTGCACCTTGGCATCTTTCATCGTGGTGGGACAGGGAGGGGATAGAACAACTGAAAGCTACTTGTGCTCTAGAGAGGCTGTTTGCCTACCCAGTGGATGAAGCCTGAGGGGCTTCTCCATGGATCCTGTGGACAGTTTTACCCTAATGAGGTTGTATAAAAGCTCTGGTTGTTGCCTGTGTTGGTGTATGGCGTGTGAAAACTTCAACAGGTAATCCTGAACTGTGGTCCCTTTGCTTCTGTTTGCTGTGCTTGGTATTCATTAGTTTGGAGTGAAGAGGAGGCAGGGAGGGAAGGGCTACCTGGTGAGCTCACCACCTCCAGCCTTGGCCACAGAGTGTGTAGCCTTGTGGCTGTGCTCAGATCTGCTGAGTAAATGCTGATTAATATGGCTTAGAAATCAAAAATGTGATGGCAGGCTGAGTTAGCACAAAGTAGCCAGACTTCAGCTGCTTTCCATATGCAGATTGGGAAGCTGGGATGTGAATCTGGCCTGGGATTTCACTGCCTGTTTCTGTCCTTTTCTTGGCCAAACCAAATTCTGACCCCCGTTTCAAAATACCCTACAGTGCTTTGTGTTGTAGGCGTGGAGCCTTTGTGTGTTGCTCCCTGGAGTGACAAATGAAGTTAACCTCCCCAGGGCAGACCTCTTGTGCAATCCCCTGTGCAACTCTTGCATCTTTTAGTGCCTAATGCACCTTCAGAAGTCTAAGGGCCGAGTGTCTTTCTGTACTCAGACTGTTAGACATTCACAGTTGGTTTGTTTCTTGCTTGTTGGCTTTTTTTTCACTTCCTTGCCATAAGTTTTTTCTTCTACAGCCTGTGAAATTTATGTTTTCTTTCATCTTGAAACTCGAGGCCTTTGATTCATATTTGCTCTGCTTTTGGTGTATGGAAAAAGCTTAAGACACACTTGGCTCTAATAATTGTACACATTTAAACGCTGGTGAGGAATAGAAATATTTGAAACTAACACCATCCTGCTGAAGTTAAGGATTTCAGTTACGAATAGCTGTGGATTGTTAAAAACCAAACTCATTATCTGTATTTTGTTACTAGAGATTAAAAGAATAAAATCAGCAATGGTTTACATGCTTGCTGGGTGATACTGGGTGTTAAGCAGGAGAGAAAGCTGAGGTTTGCTTCCAAGGGGTTCCTGGGAAGTGACTTTGAAATGTGGTTTAAAGGGTAATTGCTTTTCCATCATAAAATCTTGAAAGGAGAGTGATTTTCCAGGTGTTTGATAAACACTTGGTTAAATAATGCATCTCAAGTCAAATGCTCAATGAAAACCTGTGTTTGGAAAATAACAATTGCAGAAAAATGGGGGGGGAGACAGTTACTCCAGTGGTGTAGCACCTCACTCAGAAAGAATGTGACCAGAGAGGTTACAGGGGTCCAGCATTTACCCCTTGCTGACTGCATCCAGAGGGGAGCTGAGATGCAAGAGCAGCCACTTTAGATTTTATGACTATGACATTAATGGATTAATTTGTTTATTTCTTTAACTGTACATAAAAATTCAAATTCTCCATTCTGGAGAGGACAAAAAAGACAAAGGCAAATATGCTTTGGATAAATAAGACCACATTGTTAAATGTTTTCTCTGTCATGTGCCACTGCCTTTAAACAGCACTTCAGATGGGTAGTGATGTCCTTATGTCATGATAGTTAGAAGTAGGGGAGGAATGCTGGTGCTTTATTAGTAAAAGTTCTTCACTTTCCACTCCAATGTCTTTGTTGTGGTCTTTTCTTTCCAGTAATGATCTGGGTTTTCTCCTCCTTGTTCAAAAAAATACAACAAATCCATACTATACATGTTCTATCTCTGGATTTACAGCCCCATCTGTCTGTATTCCCTAAAACTCTAGAGTAGAAAACCTCTTCCCAGAAAGAGGTGTGAAAAAAGATATGGCTGTTTTGTACAAAAGAAAACTCTTCTGTGGTTGCAGAGTAGAAGAATTTTTTTCTCTAGTCCACCTTCCTAAATATTACTTTCTCCCCCAAGAATCTCTCTTCTCAGCAGTAAAATGAAAGCCTGTGAGAGGCAGTGAGGATACAACTAAGTCACCAGGGCATTTTTTTCTTGCTTTCAATATCTGCATCCTCTGATCTTTACCTCCTGTAATCAGTGCTTTGTGCACATGGTATAAAGGTGTCCCCTGAGGCAGACTCAGGCCAGCCCTTCCCACTGCTTCCCTTCTGCTTGAATCCCCCAGAGAGAGCTTCCATGGGGCTCAGACACCCTCGGCTTCCTGTCCATTACCTAAACCACACTAGGGCTGCTCCAGCACCAGCCTAGAGTCTGGAAAGGGCTGAGCAGGAAGGGATCTGTGGGCTGCACTTCTGTATAGTGTAAAACACCTTCCAGAGCTGACAGGAGCTGATGCTCTACATTATAATAGTTGTTTCAACTTGGAAACTGCAAGTAAAATACAGAGATCTCATAGATTTTTATCTTTGTGATAGATGGTGATAAAAGGGATGGTGCCTCATGTGCTGCTGCCTTTTATTAGTAGTATTATTACAATAACAGTAATGGGAGAAGGTTTAAAGGGGATCTCTCTAATTCTAATGCAGGGATGGTTGTATTTCACCAGCAGTCCCCTCTCTGTATGATGCTTCTCTTGAAGGCAGGATACTGATGAAATGCTTACAGTACCTTGTGTGTGCTTATTGGTGTTGATAACCAGGCCTTTGTAAACTTTTCACCTGCCTGAACAAAACAAAACCATCAGATTTAGGTGACACTGGGAGGGAGGCAAGAGAGAAATATGCTTTCCTGGTACATCTAGTTTTACTCAGCCCATGGGGAAGGTACTAGATCGTCACTGACTGTGCCAGAGTACAAGGGTCATTAGAGCCTGGAGAAAGCTGCTGAGGGTGAAATAGGTTGGTCAGACTGGAGAGCAGAGGATGAAGGCAAATAGACCTACCAGCATGCAAGGAACTGACTTGTTGCTGGGAAAGTAGTTCTGAGAGTAGCAGCTCCTCCCCTCTTGTTTTGCTGTGCTTCCAGCACAACATCCCTGTGTTCAGAGATGCAATCAGCTGTGCCCTCCATCCACAGTTTGAGAGATGCCTGTACCCCACTGATCGCTGAAAAAGAGATTAGTGCAAGTGTTTATTAATAGGGACTGCCAATGTGTGTGTGCTGATCTGCAGCTTTTATCTGCTAAGATATTGAGGGCTCTGGGGGAGTTTTACTCAGTGCCTTGGCAGCATAAAGATGCCACTTTCAGTGCCATCGTATTCCTATTATGAAATAATAGCCAGCCCTTATAAGTGGCTTTATAGCCAAGTACTACACTGGGAATTAAAAAGAAAAATCCTTTTATTTCCACCAGACAAGTGTCCTGCTTTTTCAGAACACAGCAGGAAAATAACTAATACAGTTTCCATGTAGTGTCATCTTGCTTCTTAGAGTTTGGATAACTGGGAGAAGAACCAATGAAATTATCTCCCCCCAACAACTGTAATGCAACTTGTGGTACCCAGTTACTCTCTGGTCCTGGATTTGAAGAGGTTTCTTCGCAAGGCTTTTGGTAAATACAAGCTCTTTCAGTTTCCTTGCCTGTCTGACCATACAATCCCCTGACAATATGGCTGGGATGCACGGTCCCATCTCCAGTAGCCGTCGTAAAGGACATGACACAGGGATGTCTGCTTTGGAGCTGCAATAAGTTCCAGGAGAGCAGCTGGAAGAAAAGATGCTAGTGGAAAAGAAGCTCAGGTTTCCTGTATGAGATGTCTGAGGTAGGGCAGGGTAATTTTATTTTTATTTTTTATCTACATTAATAGTACTTAACTCTGAGTTGTTTGGTTATCATTTTGTTATGCCTGAAAAGGGTTTAGTGTTAAAGTTTTCTCTTCTAATGTCATTGTGAAGATTTGAGCTCTTTTACCATGATGTTTCTCTTTATTTTAGAAGAGAAACTGCAATAGCAGGATTTGTCCCAGATGACTGGCTTTCCAAAGTTCCCATGCACACCTACTCCCCCAGCCAGAGTGTGTAGGGTGGAATATACAACAATTAATATCTTACATCTGAGTAGTGTGAAGGCATGGCAAAGGAGGGCTGGGGAGAGGATGTGATGGATGATTCCTGGATGTATAAGCTGTCTTAAATCTTTTTGGCCAAGAATTTTTTTATAACAAACCCAAGACAAAAATCTTGATCTTTCTGGCTGTTTTACCCACTGGGGTTCACCTGATGCAGTTAGACTGTCATTAACTCATCAACAGGCTGACTCCTTGGAGCCTCATCAGGAGTGAGACAGGATACTAAACTGCTGGAAATCATCTCTGCATTGCAAAAGAGAGCAGCAGTCCAATGGATTATGTGCCATGGCAGACCTTGAAAGCCTAGCCCGTCAGGGAAGGAAGGAGTGCTGTAACTGTGAGGGTATTTGGTGGTTATTTTTAGTGCTGTTTGACTGACAGATCTCCATGCAGCAGTGATGTGTATGAGGAGAGCTAGTGAAATAGTGCTGGAGATGGTTATAATCTGATGTAACTCCAGTGCGATGACAATTCCCTGGCTCCTTGTGGTATTTTATCCCTGACATGCAATGTTCTACATGTCAGCTTGCTTTTGTTTTCCATGGCTTGTTTCTCTTTGCTTTCCACACCATACGACAGCGAGGAAATGAAAAGGATCCTTTCATGAGATAATGAATGCCTTTTGTATTTTTACATATTCCTCTTTGGGTATGGGAGAAATGCTCTGTATGGTGGGGCCTGTGGTTGGTGAAATGGGTACCCACAAACAAAAGGACCCCTAATTTAAAACAAAGCAAGACCCCCTTCCTTTCCACTGAGAATGAAACAGCATCTCCACGTGGGATTCCGTGTAGTGGGTGGGTCACTGGTGTAGAAATCAGCTGGTTTCTTACTCCCATTTTCCAGACTGTGCCTGACAAAACACATCCAAGGAAGATTTCTATGGAGAAATGTCCCTCCTCCTATTCATGCTCTGCTGATTTGCACTGGGGTCTCCTCTCCACATGGTAGTCACAGCTCACTGGATAAAAGTAAAATAGCTTAAACAGTGTTGTTCCAAGAACTTCCTATGGCTGCTTTATGATCAGGCCCCTACCCTCGTTTTGAGGTCTCAAGGAATACCTAGACCTTCTGCTGTCATTCTGCAAAAGGTTGATTTTTATCCCCTGTGACAACACAGCTGCGTTTGAGAATGGCTGCTGTTATTGCATTAAATTGGTCAGTTTATGCTCTCCAGAAAGCCCATCCCTTTTCAAGGGTTCAAATCCAAGAGGAAATACCACTAATATCACATTACAATGGAGGAAGAATAAGAATATTTCTCTATATACACCCTACATAGAAATAAAAAGTATGTCATGCTTATTGAGTCCTAAATTAAGGAGTTGCAAGAGGAAGAGAATGCATACAACATACTCCATAATCATGAAATGAAGTTAATATCATAAAAGAATGATAATTAAAATAACACCTGTTGGATTAAGTTTCAAAGTAGTGATCAAAGAAAATACTGAGTGCAAAACAAGGCACACAGTAAGTGTTCAGTAGATCAAAACATTTAAAAATGATTTAAAGAAGTTTGAGATGTAAAAGGGGGGGAAAATACCAACAAAACAGGGATTAGGTTGGGATTAGACTGAAACTTGACTAAAGGACCAACACTCCTGAACAAATAACATTACATTGAACTAATCAGAGTTCAGAATAAGAAACTGTTGAAGTTTGCTATCTCAGCTGTTTCTTTAAACTGGAAAAGGGATTAATCTGTATTGTAAAAATAGTTAGTGGTTCAGAGGGCAGAATCTATAAAATACTGCTGAAGGTTGGAAAAACAATAATAAAATCCACAAAAAAAGTGGAGCCTGAAGTCCAGGTCCATGGAAGCTGTGGGTAAGTGAAGAGCTGTTGGTGTGTGTCCACTGCCTGGAGTTGGGTGCCCTGCTGTTATCAGTGAGGTGTACACAGCTGCTTTGGGGTGTACCCTAAATCCAGGCTATTTTGTCTGCAGTTTAAGGCCAAGTAGTTAAACTGAAATTAAAAACATTACAAGCAACAGATTTCTTTTTAATCAGAGGGCACTCTTCCCTGCTGCTGTTGTCCTAGAGACAGTCACTTGTTTTTATTCTTTTTAAGTTTCCTCTAAAGAATTCTGCAGTGTAAGTTATTTAGTGAAGATGTCTCTCTCTTGGTTGTGATGGCTTTCAAGCCCCATTTAAATCAATAAGGATTGAGAATGCCAGAAATTCATAAGGAGAGGACTCCGGCCCATTGAAACTTGTGGAGGATGTTATGGCTGACTGCTGGCTCCTCTTGCTGGTGAAAGATGCTGAGGCAGGCAGCCAGCTGCTCTCCCCAGGAGGGAGTTAGTCCCTGGATCTCAGTTTGGGAACGGCTGTCTTAAATAATTTTGTTCAAATATAGTGCCTTTTATGTTCTTTCCAATTCTCTGTCCTTCTCACAATTACCATTTCACATGGGAAGCATGTACCCTTTTTTCTTGTTCCTCTCCTTTTATTGAGATGGGCTGTCAGTGTTCTACTCCCATTGTAAGAGTCTCTCAAACCCATATATGTGCATGTGCATCCTATGGCAGCTTTTGGTAACAAGAAGTACATTTGATTCTAAGCTTCTAGAATTTGCACAGCAAATAGAAAATAAGCCTGTGCTGCATATAAGTGTAACTTGAGTCTGTGAATAACTTTTGGATCAACTCTTAGCCATCAAAACGTGGTTTGCTTTTTGGTTTTTTAATAAGCATCATACAAGAGACATTAAATATCACTTCCAGTAAAGTGTATGTGGCAACTATCTATGTCCTAAGTCATTTTCTAGCTGGTTGATGGAGCTTTTTGATACAAATTTTATCACAGTTTGAGGGCTGACCTGGAAATCACAGCACTGCACTACAGGCACTACCCTCCAGCAAACAGATGGGAGGGAGCCATCAGCTGCAATCCAGGAGTAAACAAGGACAAATGAAGTTTGGTACTGGGTTTTGAGGATGAGATGTAATTGTGTTATAGAACTGTAAGCAAGCCATGAGCTATTGTATCATCCTGCCTGTGCAGTAAAGAACAAGCACTGTGTGATCTGGCACAGCAACACCGTTCCTTTGCTGTGTTACTGAAACCTGCAACTTTGGTACGGTAGGAAAATTCTGCTGTCTGATCAATAGTTAGGAAAATGGAGATAAATTGGTTGCATGTGGTTTATTTTTTCCCTTGTGAAATGCATAGGGCCACCAAATGACAAACAGGCTTGAAGTTGTTTACAGAGGAAAAACGAAGCATGAAAGTGCAGAGCCACAGAGCTCTTCACAAGACAGAAAGGATACTACTGTTTTGGAGAGAGCATTTGCTTTTAGAAAGGATTGTTGTCTTTTCTAAACATAGACAAAAGTTGAAGAGATCTCACAATATTTGTTTTTCCACTGGATGGTTTATTTGCATGTATTTGGGGGGGGAATCCTCCTCCCCTGACAACACGTAGTGTCTGAAGGAGTTGCAGGGGAATAGTGCAGCACTCAACAGTTTGAGGTCAGGAAGGTGAAAGAACGTGGAAAACTTTGCCAGGAGGCTTGAACATTTTTGTGGTTTCATCTGTTTACCTTAGCAATGACAGAAGATTTAGATAATTGCCCAACAACCTCAAACGGCGTCTTGTTCAGAAATCCTACATCTCCTCTTTGGTTTTGTCTCTTTGGGAGCTCAGTATTTTGAGTGTTTTAATTCAAGTGCTGTTATAATCAGGTCTGATATAATGAAGAATGGTGACTGAAGTGATCCAGTTGAAAAAGATTAGCTGGAGGTTGTGGTGAGGAGGAGGAAAATGGCATGTCTTCATTAGGGCTCAGTCCAGGACGGCATAGTTTGTGTGGCTGCTGACACATTGCAGCTTGAAGGACAACAGTTTTGAAGACTTGCCATATGTTTTCAAGGAAATGGGTAAACAGCTCACCCCTTTTGGGCTGCGTGCTGGCACTGGAGCACCAGAGCACAAATCCTTGATTCTTACATGCTCGATAGGTACTTATTTTTGTGCTTCAAAGGCAACTGTGCTTTTCAATCTCAGTTTGGCCAAGTGAAGCCAAGGTGCTTGTAACACCTCTTCTCATTTCAAGCTGTTTCACTTTATGGTGCTTTTAAATTCTGTTACACCTTCTTTTTGCTCCCCTTCTATTTATTTTTGTCTTCTCTTCCTTTTCATCCCTCTCTTTATTACTTCCCGAGGGTGGTGTTGTTTTTCCTTCTCGGAGTTCTCTGTTGTCTAGGTTCCTCTTGCCAGTGCAGCATGAGGTAGTTACTCAGCTGTTTTCTAGAAGAACCAGTACTTCTATTTCTCTCAGTCCTCTCTTGCTCATCTGCAGGAGGCAAACCCAAGAAGGAAACCAATTAAAAAGTGAAGTGTCTCTGCTGAGGAAACCTTAGGCTCACAATAGACAATATACCTGTGTAAGAATGAGCTGTGGCTAGGATACAGGCCAAAAAAAGCATGGAGCATGATGTACACAAGGACAACTTGCATACACAGATCTCACAAAACAGCACTCCATAAATCTCTCTGGAACAACCTGCCTTCTAGTTTTTTTCAGCATTTCCAGATTTGCCTCAGCTAATAAGTCTTTCTCTACTTCTGCCTCTATTGACTGAGACAGAGCTAAAGTAAAAAAAAAAACAAAACATGTCTGCAGTGGTGAAAAGAGTTTAGGATTGGGCCTAGGAATGGAGAGAGGCAGTGGAAGAAACTCCCCTTTAGTTTTCTTTCCTCTGTGTTTCTGCCCTGAAATATTGATGAGATACTCTGCAAATTAAATGTTCTGAGTCAAGGGGGAATGACTAGCTTCTGTGTGAGTGGCAGATGAACATGCCAACCCCCTTGGAAAGGGAGAGTATAAACTGCTTTTGAGTGTGAGAAATTGAAGTTATATGAGACCAGGGTAATGTGTCTGTTCCACCAGTGAGCATGGCAAAGTAAAATTGCCATCCTAGCTGGTGCTGAGGACCTGGTGCTCAGGCTAATGCATCTGACCTGGCTGCAGCCTCACCTTGTGCATGGGATCCTGTTGGTCCCAAGGTGCATTAGGTGAGCTCCCAGGATGCATTCATTAGGTTACAGCTTGATCTGTGCACTGAGGCCACTCCACAACTGCTGTAAAGCGCATTCCTGATGCACACTAAAATGCTGATGTAGTCATACCTCAAATATTCCCAGTTTAAATTCCCCTTCACCTCAGAAGTCACAAATTTTAACATGTTACAATGGACTAAACTGTGGTCACAGGCTTCTAGGATAACCTGCTGATTTTCTGATATCTTTAATCAGCAATAGAAAAGAGGAAAGCAGTAATAAAGTAATACTGAGATTGAAAACCTGGGCTGAGTATTCCACTGTGCCCCTAAGGTAGCACGGGGTAGTACTGGGCTGCCTGCAAGAAGTAGTAGAAGTTACAACAGGAGTACCTGTGGTGCAGCCCATGACTTGCAGTGAATTGTTGCCGATGCTGTGAACGCCATCCCATGTATTGGCGATTCATTCCTCAATCGGCTCTTCCCACGCTGTCCATTTTTGGCGGTTAATTGAATCCCGGCAGTCAATGGCCGGGCTTCTCTTAAATCTCCGTCTCGCCAGCCAAGTTGGGGGGGTTCCCCCGACTGTGGGAGGATGCATCGGACAGTTACTTGGCCGGTGATTAATGCACGCGGGTACCCGGCCCGTTAAGCCCCATCCCTGGCGCTCGGTAAGCTCCGGGGGGTGCCCGAGGCTCCCC
>VWZY01005331.1:317982-335074 GCA_013399075.1 Chloroceryle aenea
TCCCGTTCCGTGCGTGCTGTGGAGCCTGTTCCTAACTTGCCGCGGCGGAGTCTTCCTGGCCACGGCTGGGAGAAAGCCGTTGGACCTTCTCCCTTCGGTCCCACGCTGCGTGTCCATAGGATCTCGTTACCTGCACGCCAGAAGCTGGCAATTCATCTTCAGTGCTCCTGAACCGTGCTTTTGAATCCCAGTGCCAGTTTGTCAGTGTACGGCTTGGTTTGTAAGGGAAGATGAGGGAGGGAGCGGTGCTCGCTCGTGGGGGGATGCGGTGCTGTTAATCGTTGGGCTTTGTCACTCGNGGGGTGATGCGGTGCTGTTAATCGATGGGCTTTGTCACTCGTGATGGGTGGACTGACGGGAGCTCGGAGTTATCAGTCAGACCACAGCGCTCGAGTTTTTTGGTGACGCTGTTCAGGAACGTAACGTTTGGCTGCGTGATTTAAGAACCTGATGAATGTAAATTACGGAAAGTGTCCCTGTTTAGGAGGCTCTGGTGGATAAAAGCAGAGGTCTGTCTAGCATCCTGGGTTGGACAGTGCAAGAAGTGGTGCCGCGGGTGCAGTAAAAGTAAGGCAGGCGTGTAAGGATAATTCACCAGAAGGCTCTCAGCATGCAACCATTTGCAGCTTGGATGCTTTCGAAGGGAGAAGTGTTGTCCTTGCTTAGTTTTTCTCTTTTTCCTTTCCTTTCCATGAACTGCTCTGATTGCCCCCTGACCCTCTGTAAACTTTTAGCATCCGCAATATTGTGCGGTGAGGAATTTCTCAGAGGTAACTTTATACTGTGTCAAATACCACACCCTTTTCTTTGGGACCTTTGCTTGATCGCACCTCTGTCTTGCATAGAGATAGTGCAGAATTGGTCCCAGTTCCTCTCTGTCCCATTTATGCTTTTATAAACTTCCAGTGTTTCCTCTGTTGTATCCTTTTCAGGCTGAAACGCTCTCTTCTGCTTCATTTAAAGTTTACTTTAAGAGAAGGGAAGTGAACACAGCCACCGTTATTTTCTGAGATCGGATCATTCTGAGTGACAGGCACATTAAAGTTGGGATGTTAAAAGCTACAGTCTGGGAATAGTTCATGGGGCCAGTGTACATTAATTTGACAGAGTGGATACCATGTGATTGCCTACAGGGGACAAAGTCACCTCGTGCTGACTCCTAGCGAGAAGCTTTGGGCACCCCTTACCCTTGCTTTCTTTTCCTGGCAAAGGGGGCATGAGCAGGGAGTGGATTTCTTCCAGAGGTTTTGAAAAGCAATCAAAAAACCAAAGCAGCATTTTACTATTAGAGCAATACGATGAATTCATAATCTGCTTGTAAGCAGACTTTCATGTGTTGAAATTTTGCATTGTTGTGAAACAGTTTTGCAGTTATTTCAAAATAAGGAATCCGTCACCGTAAATACAACCTAAGGGCCTTGACTGTCTTCCCACAACCTACTACCCTGCTTGGCTTCGGCTGAGCAGCTCTTGATTGACACTTGTGCAATCAGGAAAAAAAACAAACAACAAACTTCAGGCCTTTGGAGTAGCTGTGCCTGTGCTGATGTGGATTTGTGTGTGGCTTCCAGACCTTCCCGTGGGTCAGTGCACTGAATGCTCGGGCTTCAAGATTGTACTTAAGTCCATGCTTAAGGACACGAGAGGGTCTGTTTTAATTGGTGCACTTGTGTAATTAAAGTGATGCATGAGCATTGCTGCAGTGAGGCCACAGCACTTGCCACTTTGCAGAATCAAACCCCCAGGTCTTGAGACTCTTTTAAAAGAGCTTTGGTTGTTAGTGATGCAAGCTGACAGATTTACAAAGGCTGTTCCCAGCGTCTCCTCTTTCTTCCTTGTCTCTGTCATTCTGCTCTGTGTATTGTTTCCTAGAAAACAAGAGCTTCAATACATAAGACACAATATCTGTTGCCAGGTGCAAGGAAACAATGAGAGGAAGTCTGATGCTCAGGTGGGAAATGATGTGTTACTACTCCCAAGAAATAAGATTAACTTTTTTTTTAGATGAGCTGCTCCATTTCTTAACCACTGATCACTTGCCATTGACTACAAAGCACTTACCTAGACTACAAATCCTGTGGGGAAGGGGCTGCTTTGCTCTGTCTTAGGAATGCAATACCTGATGCAGTTGTGCTGGGCTGAGTGACGGGGTGTCTCTGGGTCCAGCCTGCTAAGAGCTGCAGTTTACAGCCTTCGGATGGAATATGGGATGAGCCAGGAGAGTCTCTAAAAGCCTATGAGTGGTATTTTTCTACTGCCCTTAGGGTAGTTGCAAGGATAACACAGCACAGAAAGCAGCAAAGTTCTCTTGGTTGCCCTTACCTTTAGACCACAATGCTCTAAATACAGCAGATACTGAACAGAAACAAATTAATCATATCCACTGATGGTACCCCATAAAACAAACTAGAAAATTAATCTTAGAATTATTACCATTGTGATTTTTGTTCCTTTTCAGAAGATCTGAGCTCTTATTTATTATCTCAGTTAATCTTATATCAGTTAAATTCTCTCTAACAAACTGAGAATGTTGCCACCGATAGGCAAAACTTGGAGGAAAGCAAAGAAAAAACCACTGCAGTTTGGCCTAAAGTGTGCATGTGTCAAACTGGTTTCTTCACTCACACTTGGTGCAGGCTGGGCTTGCTTCTGAGAAGCATTTTGCTCTTGTTTTTAGTCTGGTTGAGGTAGCAAAAATGTAGCAAGGGTTATATGATGGGGTTTTCAGAAAGTCCACAAACTGTAACATTCTGATGGTATCTGTGAATCATATCGAGCTTTACATCAGCAACCTTATCCTTTTGAGTGTGTGAAAGGAGGAAAGACTTACCCATTGCAACTTCTATAAGGGCTGGGCTTTTTTGTAGAGAGTAAATTACTGAGGCAACTAAAATACTTTATAAAGTAGCATTTGATTCCATTCGATCAGGTTTTTCATGCATTACGTTACCGAGTTTACTCTTCTGCTTAAAATGTCAACACCTCATCAAGCTGTAAAGAAATTCCTATGTGATCAATAACTCTTTATGACCAGTTCACACCACTCTGTGTGCTCACCCAGGTGTCAGTGCCTGCACAGCACACAGAGATGCTTGTGTCTGTGTCTCATGTTTTAATTGCTTGCCTACGCAGTCTCTGTTGCAGGATTTTGATAAGAAGCAAAACCCAAAGGAACCTCTTGACTTAGATGTTGTGTCTCAAGGCTGGAGTCCCTGCTAGCTGAGCAGCTTGTCCCTACTCCAGCCTTTCTCTTCGCAGGGTTGCTAATGGGGGCTGTGTTCTCAGCCCAGCCGCCTGCTTTTCTGCCACTTGTCAGAGTGAATATCTTGTAGGCCTCCAAACCTATGTCAGATTTGGTTATACTTGGCCAGTAGGCTCTAAACTTATTAAAGAGGGTCTGGCAGATGTGTTTATCTGCAGATAAGGATGTCTAAACATTTCCTTGGGAAAGTAGGCTGGAGGGAGTTATTTTGTGTTGGAGTTTGTATGCAAAGCAAGTCCTCATGATGGTGCAGTGGCCATCTGGGAGGGTGTTTGCATGGAAGCTGTGATCCCAATTTTGAGCCCTATATAATTGGTGTCTGTGTCATCTGTGCTGGCTTTCAGGGCTGTGGATATGGACGGGTCCTCAGAGTTGGCTGAGGAAATGGGCACAACCCCCTGAATGCTATAAAGAGACTGGGGTAGGGATGTAGGTGCAGGGAGAGCATCGGTTCCTCCTTTAAAGGTTCCAGAAGTTTTTCCAGCAGGGAGTGAATTGTACTGTGCAGGGGTCTGCACATATGCAGGTCTTGGGAAGTTTCTTACCCTGAACCTTGTTGTTAACACACTGAAAATGAATTCAGTGCTCAAGTCAAAATACGTTGCTCCAAACCTCTCCACTTTGGTGTCGTTAAGCCAAAGGCTGTAGTTTCACAGACCAGGATGGAGAAAGGCACGTATTTAAAATGCTCATTCTTTAAAACTACCACACATTTCCTAACACAAACATAACGGTCGCTGTTCCTCTGAAACAAAAGCAAATACTGTTTGCTGCTCAGAAAAGCTTCACGTGTAAAGCCTGAAATACAAAATGGCTTTTCTATAAGAAATATTTATGAAACTGCCACTTAAAAGTTTTTAAAAGGTTGTTATTCAAGACTTATTCCCTGAAGCTACAAACGCATTTGCTCATGCATAACTTCACCCAGGAATACTTAGGTGAATAAAATTACGCACTTGCAGGTTTGTAGAATCAAGACTGCAATTAGCTCTAGGTTAATTCTGTTCCCTCCCCCTTGAAACCACACAGGTCAATTAAGGATCAAATGAGACATTACCTTTGTGTGTGTTTTCCTTGGTAGAAATAGCTCTGCTGATAAATATTTCAACTGCAGAATAATCTGACCTTTTGTCCCTCTTGCTTTCCTTTATCCTTACAGATTTAGTTCAAGGAAAAATGTTGTATTTAAAATGTACTATGAGCAGGTGAAATGCTGAAGCATATTTAGGCACATGAGTATTTTAGGGGGGAAAAAGCCCCAACAGTGGTGGGAGAAATAATAGATTTGTTCGACTTGGATTGACAATGAGTATACAAACAGGGTTTGGCTAGTTTGGTTTTGGCTCCTAAGTACACAAAGGCAGCTTCACTTGTAACCCTGTAGTTAATTACAGTTTTTTCTTGTGTCTGCCAATCTCTCCCATCGCTGTTCGAAGCGATGATGACGTGACATCTGCAAGTGTGTGTAGAATACAGTGCAGAGGTCACGGCTGTATGTACAGGCTCAACCTTTGCTAGTCAGATTGCTTCAGAGCCTGTGGAGCTTGGGCTCTGTATGTACATGAGAAGATTTGGACAAGGCTTAAAAATGCTTGGTTCTGTGCCAGGTCTATTGCAAAGTCAATGGAGATAAGGTTAATTAGCTATTTGCATTTGCTACTGAAGTTGGATGAACTTTTTTTTTTGACTAATTCCAGGGAATTTCTCTCCGGGCATAACTATCTGGTGGAGTTTGTTAAAATAGATATAGCAAGACTTTTGTAGCCTGAAGAAATACAATTAAGTGTGTGCAAGCATCTTAAGACTCCTTTTATTCATAGGCAAGTCATGTAGAGTCTTGTCCTACTGAGGAGTCAAAGCAGAGAGCCGAGCAGGGCTCCGTTGCTTCAAGGAGATGCCCCAGGACTGGTCCACAAGGTCTCTTACCTCAGTTTCTGTCCAGTGGGAAGCAGACACAAGTGCCTCTTACTCTGTGTTTTGAGACCCTGGTCAAGAATAAAGTTGAGTTCAGGCTGCTGCTGTTGATGGACAGAATGAGGCTGCAGTTGCTCAGAAGACTCTTCTATGCTTTCATCTTTCAATAGATTCAAAAGTATTGTCCTTTTCCTCTCCAAGCATTCCTAGGCAGGCATTCAGAGCTACCATGTTCAGCACATTGTGACTATTATGAACGTGAAACTTGGACTCTGAAATTATTAATTCCCATGTAATTTTTTTCATTAGCAGCATTTCATCTGTTTCAGCTGAAATGCAATAAACCATTCCTGGTATTTCTTTTCTCCTATTGCAGATTTACTAAAAACTAAAGCTGTGTGATTCTATTTCTGTAAATGGATATATTCTTACAAGTTTAATCATCGAGGCTAAATCTTCTTAGGAGTTGGTGGGGCCTTTGCATCCAGGCAGGAGTTATCTTGCATACCAAAATGTCTTTTGAAATGCTTTTTACACTAGTGATACTTAAATACTGGACTTGGCTCAAGGTGAAATTTAACTATAAATAGCAGGTTGACCAAAACCAGTGCTGCTAAAGGTAAATCAATGTTTTGAAGGCTGTGTTAAACTTTTAGAAGTGCTCTGCCATAAAGGACCTAAATGGATGCTTGCTTTGGGAATTGCTGGAGTGTTTGAAGAGCTCTTCTTGCTGGAAGACAGGGTTCTCAGGAGGTGCTGGGGATGTGCCTGGTCTCTTTCCATGCAAAGGCACCTGCCTTGTTTTGTCTCTTCCCAAGCTGGACATGAGCCCCTCTCTCCCTGTCCTCGTGCACAGGGAGGCAATCCTCCTGGGAAGTGTGGCTTGGCTCAGCTGGCCAGAGGAGCGATGGACAGTCAGAGGTGCTGTCTTTCTCAGAAATTAATCTCCTTTCCCTGCGACTCCAAAACAGGCAGTGCTCTTCAGATGGTACTTCACAGCTGTCAAAGGCAGAAGAATTTTTTGGTTGGTTGTTTTGCGTTGTTAATTTTTGGTTGGTTTTGTTTTCACCCCAAGCTCTGCTGTTGACCTTTCCATTTATTCCTTACTCTGCAGTGTACGTGTCACACCCGTAATGTGGAGACCATGCAATGAGGAGCATGGCTCTATCTGCATAGCTTATTTCACTGAAACCACTGTAGGCTGAAACTGTAAAAAAAATCATGCCTAAATTGGTGCATGGGTCCAGTAGAAAAAAATTATCTGGCCTCTGAATGGCATTGCTGCCCCAGGGTGCAGCTGTGAGCCCACACTGTCCTTTCTGGGTAACCAGTGCCAGATCATCGCTGATTTGTTGGCTTGATTTCAAAACATGCATGTGCATTTCTGCTGCTTCACTTCTTTCAGCAATTATGAGCACTCAGCACTGCTAAAAAGGAAATCATTACCTTTCTTATTTTGCTCATGTACTACAAGTTATAATTCAGATTTGCAAGGCTTTTGCAGTATCCCTGTAGTATTGATGAGCATTAATTTTCAGAGCAAAGACATGCTGAACTACAGGTGACTCTTCTCTTTCTAATGGATGCTGATCCAGTTACCTGTTGTCTCCAGAGGCAAGAATGGATTAAGCAGTGCCTTTTCTTTTTGTGGGGGCTGAAAGCCATCACAGAATAGCTGCTAGCAACTTTCAACTACATCTTAAACCACCTGCAGTTTGTAAGTTGTACCACCAAATAAGGTGAGGCAGTGGGGAAGGAGTAATAAATGAATGCCAAGAGTGGAGAAACTTTCTGCACAGATTCTCACCGTCCCTTCCCTGTTCTCCCTGAGGTATTTAAGGTGAAGCATCAAACCAGGGGCTGTGTTCTTGAGCAGGCCTGTATCTGAGAGAGGGTAATTAGGGTGTTGGGTTTTTTTAATCCCACTAAGAGGCACTGCCAAGTATATTGCGTGGACAGGTTTGTGCACTAAACTTTGCTGAACGAGGAAGGAAACTGTGTGATGGTGGTGATGGCAGCAGGACTGAGTGCTTTGGGGGGATAGGGAAAGAGCTCCGGGCTGCAGCATGAGGGATGGATGTGTGAAGTCATTAATCTTGGGGTTTTACTGCATTTTTGTAAACTTTTTTTCTTTTTCCTACAGCCCACACACAGCTTTTGGCCATGGGTAGGGCATTTTCCAGCAGATGGCCTAAAGCACAGGAAGGTGAGGATGATGTCGGAGACTTTCTGAGCACCCTGATGTAGTAGTCACCCCTTTTGCACAAGTTCTGTGAGCCAGTTTCAAAGGAACCCAGTAGATGACTGAAGACTCAGAATGTCTTTGTCCTTCCTTTTATTTTCTTCTCTGTCTGCAGACGTGGATAGAAGTATGGCTCTGACCATGTATGGCTGCACAAGGGGGATAATTAGTGCAGGTTTGGCCACCTCCCCCCTTCTCTTTGCCTTTTAAAGCAGGAAAACAGGTTAGCTATAGAAACAGAAGAGCTGCTAAACGTTTGTTCATCTGTAAAACAAGGATCAGTTTATGCTCTGGAGAACACTTTACATTTTGTTAATCTATGCAGGCCAAGATGTAGATTTGTAGTGAGATAAACAGCTGGTTTTGCAGTTAAAACTGGTACTGACATCCATTAAAAACCTGTTCCTTCCCTAGTTATCTGACCTCTAATGTCAGGAAAATACACAGTGCTTGACAGGATCAAGTAAAAGGTTTTTGTTGCTACCTGTGTGTATAATTCCACGTTATTGTGGGGTGCAAGCCTATTTTTGTTTTGCTAAGAGCAGTTGTGTGCTACAATATCAGCAATATCAACCTGTCTGGCAAATACTCTGCCTTTCCTGGTGTGATGATGGGCTGCTCCCTGAAGCCTCAGCAGCAGGCTGGTGGGCACAGAGCAGAAGACACAATTGTGGAACTCAGTCCTGCATTCAGGATGGAAAAACATTGGTTTTCTTTCCTTTGGGCTGAATTTCATGGTAGTTTGTGGTATTATCTTCTGTAATATTTAGTGGGAACGTCTCCTTGGTGTGACAATTTCATTTTTAATTTGGAGTTCTTACAGCTGAGCTTGTGGGCTGCTGCCATCCTGCTGTCACTCAGAAAATACACTTTAAGGTGACAAGAACTGGGAGAGGTTAACAAATGGACATGGAAAAATTAACAGAGCTTACAGTTTAGCTGATCTTCAGCTAAACTTATTTAGATTTAAGGTCTAGTTCTTAAACCTGACCTTTGAGCAATCAGTTAGGAGGTTGCCCTTGTGTTTAGCAGCAGGAGGAAGGGGTACTTGATGTGATGAACTTGATGTGATGGTCCTGAGCTGCAAGGAAAGAATGGCAATAGATGATATGAAAGGTCTGAAATGGAAGCAACAGCTGATTTTGTTCAGTGCAAAATGACCCTGCCAAGAAAGGCAAATGACATCACGAACTGGAAGGTCACTGTTGCTGAACAGACATAGAAAATAACAGTTTTATCCAAAAAATACACTGAGAAACTCAAATGATGATGAATAAACCACTTGGAACTGATGGGAAATAAGCATCCTTTGCTATTCAGAAATCTTCAGAACTGTTGATGGGAAGGAGCTCTAGCATCATCAGAAAGGATATCATCATATTTTTTCTCTCTGCTACTGTCAGGTGTGTGCATAGGGTGCATTTTCCAGTGTCCTATTCCACTTGACCAAAACGTCTGGTGACACAGACGTTAGTTAGTTTTACAGACCTCAAGGTGCAGTGTCATTTGCCTGGTTTATTTTCCTTAATCAGCTTTCCCCAGTTGCAGTTCTATTATCAGCCATGGAAATGAATCCCAATAGAAGCAGCAAAGCAAAAATTTGGAGGGCTTTGTTGTTTGGTTTTGTTGTTTTNAATTCTCCCAAGATTTTTTGTGCTTTTGTAGCATCAGGTGCTAGGCTTGTGCTGCCCAGTGGTTGTCAGACTTTNTCAGCCATGGAAATGAATCCCAATAGAAGCAGCAAAGCAAAAATTTGGAGGGCTTTGTTGTTTGGTTTTGTTGTTTTTTGTTTTTCTAGTATATGCACTTACTGTAGGTATGTGTAAAGTAGTCTGTAGTTTCCCATTTTTAAAACACACCAAAACTTAGAATCTGAATAATTCTAGAACCCCTTCCTCTTATGACCCAGAAGTTATTGGAGTGAATCCTCTCTGCTTCTAATGTGTTCCCATAGGTGCAAAGGAGCTGCCTTTTACTCCACAGATGCCACTGTTGTCAGAAAATTAGCTCCCTCTTCTGCTTTTTCCTGCTATGTCACGAATCCCCTCTGAGATGGAGGAGGAGACGCTAGGACTCTGCCACCCCAAAGCAGCAACACCTCGCACTGAGGTCTGGGCAGCTCTCCCTCCTCCAACTTTGCCCTCACTGAGAATACAGAGAGCAACTGTAGGGAATAAACTTGGATTTCTAAAGAACATCAGTTGCCTTCAGATGCCGTTCTCTGTTCCCTATTGAACTGGTTTTGCATGCTCAAATTATTTTTGTGATTGCTGAAAGACCTTGCTTTGACACCTTTCTTTTATTCCATCTGGTATGCAGCCACTAACCTCCCTTGATAAAGCCCCTCTTCAGCCCTCAAGTGTCTTTTTGTTCTTACTCTCTGAATTCTCCCAAGTTTTTTTGTGCTTTTGTAGTGTCAGGTGCTAGGCTTGTGCTGCCCAGTGGTTGTCAGACTTCTGAGTGTGTCCAGTATTTAATGGTGCAGACAGAGCTCACTTAGGAGGGCATTTACCTCCTCTCAGTGGAATTCAGTTTGGCTGTAGTGAAGTCTACTGACCCATCTTTCCTTAGCTGCAAAAACCTGGCACCTTGTGGATTATAGTTAAAGCACCTTCTCCTCCCTGATACCTTTTCTTACCTAGTTCTCCTGCCTCTGATTTTCTAAAGCTTTGCAAGCTGAGGGATCATTTAATGGACTAGCTGTTACAAGAGGTTTATTGTGGATGTGAAAGTCTCTCCTACAACTTGAGCATATCCAGAGCAAATCGTATTGGACGGTGGTGGCTTTGCTCTCTTTCAGTGGATTCCAGCTGTTCTACTGGACACTGGTTTTTATCATCGTGCTGGACTCCAGGGTACAAGTGTTGAGACTACAGATGCTTTTATCCAGCATACATTTTCAAAGAGTTCCACTGTTGGCAGTTTACATTGCTCAACCTATTCTCTTTTATGCTGTGTAATATACATGGAGACCACTGGCCAGAGGATTAGACCTAGCAGCTGGTTACACTCTACATTTCTTTCAAGGTCTTGCATGCAACATCAAAGTTTACATCAACTTATAGGAAAAATAATGGTTGAGTATCAAAGGGAGAAATAAGCAGAGTACTCGATAAATGCTGGTGCTGGTTTGAGTGCTTCCATGTTACCCTGAACACAGCTCCCTTAGTTCTTTAGAGCATGTCCTGATATTTATATTGCCTTTCTCTATGATTCTTTCTAAAGGATTTTTGTCCATTAAAAAAAATCGAGTGGAAAAGTTTAAAATTAGGTCTTAAATGTGCATGAGGTGGAGGTGTATCGTGATTTTTTTTGCTGTTTTTCAGGGTTCGTTTATGAACTGCCTTTCATCTACTGAAGGAAACTAAGATGTTTATATTATGTCATTGGTCTCTCATTAGCTGCTTGCCTGTTCTTTAATGGGACCAGAATTTCATTTGGCAAACCAAAACCTTGTCTTGCCACTCCTTTACCCCCGTCTCTCTTTGCAAAGCCCAAGAAAGTCTTTATCTGAAAGTTATGTTTCAAAGGAAAACAAGAAACCCCTAGACAAAATAGTTCAACTCCCACTCACTGGGCTGGTAGGAAAAGCTTAGCCCTGTGTGTGTAACATTCCTGGGGAGCCTTTGGCTTGCTCAACATTGCAACCCCCGCAACACCGGAGCAGCCAGGTGAAAGCAGCCACAGGCTTGGGGGCATGGGTGAGTCACAGCCCCACCTCAGGGTGGCTTGAGAACACTGATGAAGAGTATTTGGGAGAAAAAAATCCAAATGCCATCTTCCTGTTGAAGAGCTGCAGAGGAGGGAACTTCTAAAA
This sequence comes from Chloroceryle aenea, assembly GCA_013399075.1. Lineage (NCBI taxonomy): Eukaryota > Metazoa > Chordata > Aves > Coraciiformes > Cerylidae > Chloroceryle > Chloroceryle aenea. Next base: position 329,218 of record VWZY01005331.1, read on the forward strand.
TCATTATTACGATTGACAAGCTATTAGCTAATGTGGTGCACCCATGAATTTGGGAATTGGTATTCCTCTGAAGTTTAAAGCAATGGAGTGAGTTTGTAATTTATTTGAAGGTAGGTTATGAAGTATAAAAAGTTAATCTGGGAGTTTAGACTCCCCCACTTTAACTGTGTGTGAATATCTTACCATCTCTGCAGCCTTTCCGTACTTGAAGGGAGCCTGTAAGAAAGATGAGACAATCTTTTTACCAGGGGCTGTTGTGACAGGACAGGGGGTAATGGATTTAAACTAAAAGAGGAGAGATTTAGACTGGATATAAGGAATTTCTCACAGTGAAGGTGGTGAAACCCTGGAACAGATTGCCCAGAAAGGTGGTGAATTCCCCATCCCTGGAAGTGTTCAGGGCCAGGTTGGACAGGGTTCTGAGCAGTCTTGATCTAGTTAAAGATGTGCTTGGTTGCTGCAGGAGGCTTGGACCAGATGAATTCTTGTATGGAATATCCCCTGGGTCAGCTGGGGTCAGCCATGTCACTTCCCAACTCGTTGTGCACCCCCAGCCTACTCACTGGTGGGGTGAGAAGCAGCAAAGGCCTTGACTCTATGTGAGCCCTGCTCAGCAGTAAGGGAAACATCCCTGTGCTCTAAATAATGTAATGTTAATTCATTATGTTTGGTGTTTTTCAACTATAGAATCCATTGGTTTTCTCAGCAGTTTGATTTCTAGATACCTGACTTGACACACTGCCCATATATATGTTTTTGTGCACGTTTGGTCAGGAAGACTGAGATGTCTGTCGCAGAGAAGTGGCAGCTGGAGAGGGGTGCAGAAGATGAGTTTAGTGGGAGGCTGACTTTTTTCTATTTCCAATTGAAGATTAAATAGTAAGACTCTAATCTTTCCATCATGAAGCATCTTCCACTGTGCATTTGTGTACTGAAGCTTGGAATGAATGCCAGTGAAGTGTCTGATCCCAGCCTGGGTTCTCCTACTGCTACCCCAGCAACTGAGGTGATACCTTCCCAAAAGTGGTCTCCTTGAAAGCAATGCCTCTAATATAATGTGCCATTATCCCCCAGCTCTGAAAATATGTCCTTTTATAATTCTCCTTAGTAGCAGAGTTTATGTGATGTGGAAACTATTTTCTGACACGTGTGCCTAAGCAGTGAGCCCTTTGTTAGATCCAATTAGAATCTCTCCCTTGATAGAGTGTGAGGCTCTAAAGCAGTGTTATGCTTGGCCACAGACAAAATTAATCCAGTCAGTTGGGACTCCCAACATCAACTTTCCGGGATCTCAGGGTATAGAACCACTGATAGGTGTGTTTACCCACAGCAAATCCCGAGTTCAGCGCGAGCAGCGATGGCCAAGCCACTCGTCTGGCGTAGCTCGTGATGTGTCAGCACATCTCCAAATTATGATGTGCATACGAGCTACTGTACAGCAACAATCCCCCCAAAGTGGTGTAGCTCCTCTCAGGGTGGTGAAGAGGGTTTCTTTTGTGTCTTTTTGGGTTTGGTTTTTTTTGAGAGTATGCTCTATTCATGAAGATACTTGCTAGCAGTTTGGAAACTTTATTTTGTTTTTTTTTTCCACTGTAAATTGTTAATTTACCAAAAAAAAAGCAAAACACCCCCAAGATTTTATTGATTCCCAACTATTTTGTTTGTTTTAATAATAAGTGTTTATTATGGGGCTTAGTGTTCTAAAAGTTTGCTTGAGAAACCTAGCTTTAAGTTGTGCATTAAGCACACTGATATCAGATGAAGTAAAACTCTTTCAAGTATCACTGATTATTTTTTCCCTCTATAGTTCCTATGCTGAAATCTGGGGATGGAGAGTTAGTTGCTCTATATGGAAGCACTATATCTCACTTTGAGCACTCATATATTTATCTCTCAGAAGTTTTTGATCATTTTTTTGACAGTAGACCTTAACATTTAAAAGAAGCCTGGTAAAACAGATCAGAGACAACATTTATGAGAACTCTCTATTGAAAGAAGGTTTGGAAATCTATTGTTTAAATTACTTTTCCTTTTGGGGCAACTGCAAAAGTACTTAATAAACTCATTTTGAACAAGAGCTTGAAGGAAGTGAAAGAATTGCAAGTATTTTCTTACTTTCCATTTGTTATTTGTTGCTCTGCCAAGCTGACTTTCAGTTCCATTTAGTCCAAATGGGAGCCCAAGAAATTCTCTCCTGAAGGGAGAATTTTCTATATAAACTTGAAAAAATGACTTAATCTATATGTAACAGAATGTTCTGCCTATCCTAGCTCTGACTTTCTGAAGAAACACTTGTGCAAGTACACTAACAATCTCTGCATGGTGCATGCTGTCTCAAACTCCATCAGCTGGTCAGTTTGTTCATACTGATAAAATGTACTTCAAGTTTTCCCTCTGTTGCTGAATTGACTGAAGAATTCTTGATGCCAGGCTTTACTGAAGGCCAGATAAATGATGTTTACTCAATGCTCACATTTAAAAACAACAACAAAAACCAAACCAACAAAAAATCGAGTTAGTCTGACAGTTGATATTTTTGGAAATGCAGATAGAATTATATTCCCCTGTCTGCCTCTGTCTCTTAGAGATTTACTTATTTATTTTCCCTCTGAGTAATTCTCCTCAAGCCTTGTGTTCTGCTGGGATCAGAATAACTGGACTTTCTTTGCCCAGATTGCATTTTTTTCTGTCTCGAGTTGTGTCTCTTCTGTTTGCTGTTTTCCCCTCAAATGGCACCACCCTCAACTTCAGAGACCTATTAAAATATTTCCTTTAACACCACCTGCTTCACATGCCAGTGTTTCCAGAGCTCTGGGATGTAAATTATGGAGTCCTAACCTGACTTTATTCTTCTATTGAATTTTGCTGTCAGATTGGCTGTGTTTATTTTCATGTCCATTAACTAATCTCAAAGAAGAAAATATATTTTTTCCCTTTAAATTCCTAAATTAAAACCACGTATTTGGTAACTCCCATTCTCCAGAAATCTTGGAAACAGCCTGGTAAACATTCTTTAAACCTGCTTGTAGAATTCACTGGCCTATTAATGTTACCCATAAAAAGCACAGGCCAGTTGACAGTAAAAGTAAGTTACATTTCCCAGAAATTTAAAATCGTGGGTGAAGAGTCAGTTGGCAGAAGAATGACCATTTTCCTCCCTGCCTTTCAACTAAACTTTGACTTTTGTTCAATCTGTTGCCTCTTGACATTCCTTTAGTAGAGAAGGAAGAAAATAAATGCCTTGCAATCTTGCACGTGGAGGTTTTCCTTTCATGTATCTGATGTTCAAGCCCATCAGAAATGTTTGTGTCCTTCCTGTTTCCTTTCTCCCCTACGTGTATTTTATCTCCATGCTTCTCTGGGTGCTTTGCTGTCGTCTCCTTTGTCTTTCCAGCTTCCTGCACAGTCTTCCAATCCTTGCCTGACTTTCCTTGCAGCCACCTTCCCCATGCTGCCTTTTGTGCTGTTTTCAGTGCTGTAGGAAGCAGTTGCTTTGCATATTCAACCATCTGCATTTGGAACATTTTTATTTCTTCCCCCTACCCCCAGAAATCTCTCCTTTTCCAGGTGGATGTAATAAATTCAAAACAAACAGAAAACAAAATCAAAACAAACAAAAAACCAAACATACTTTGACTATACCTGAGCATGTTTATTCTCATCTTTTCCTTTAGAACCTGTGAATTGGTGCAATTTAGTTAGTTATTTATTGCTGACTCGACGATTTGGGGTCCTTATTGCAGCAGTTCAGTTGCTAGCAGTGCTTCCTATTGCCTCACAGGGTCAGGGGTAGCTGGAGATGTGTGGTGTTGCTAGCAATGAAGCTGTCAGGGTATCGATGTGTAGGTGCAGAGCATTCCACAGTTATGTATGGAAAGAGCCTTGTTTTCCCCTTTGGTGTGAAAGGAGGAAATTGTGCATTAGACCTGTCACTCAGGAGGTCCCTTCCAGTGCTGCTTTCCTCCAAAAAGCCATGGTCAGCCATCACCTTGTCCAGAAATGTCCTCTCCGGGGTTACTCAAGTTACTGGCAGCACTGATTGGAGCACTTTCCAAGTGTCAGGAGCTGGTTTATGGCTGGCTCTCTTCATGGGTGGACAAGATGTGATTTAGCACATACTTTTCCCTGCAAGACCACCCAACTATAGCACTCGGAGAGCGAGCACTGTGGTGCTTGACCCTGTTTTTATATGCTGTATTGATATGTATTGGCTGTGAGAGTATCTGGTTACACAGTTGAGCACTCCCTGGCTGTTCTCTAATTGCTCCTGTTTTGCTCATGGTTACTTAATGTGTAATCTTGACTGCTGCACTGAACCCATAGTATTTAAGCTGCTGGGAACCTGTGCTCAGCATTCAAGGTACAGCTGGTACAGCTGTGGCTACTTAACTCTGCCACTGTGGAAGCTGCAAGGCTGGCCAAGGAGTGAGTTTGCCAGAGTGCTGACCTGTAAAGTGAGTTGCTTTAATAGAAAGGCCGTGGAGAACACGCCGGCACCGAGCTGCTCCGGCACCGCTTGCCCTGGTGTGAACGTGCTCTGCAAACCCCCAGCTCCCTCCTGGGCTGGGGGAAGCTCTGTTTCTAATAAGGGTTGGTGAAAAGGTTTAGCAAGTGTCGAATGGAGTTACAATGGTCTAAATGGACTTGCAGGGGTGTCTTTTTTATTTCTATTGGCAGCGTTCTTCTGATCTTCTTGCCCCTCCAAAGCAAGTGTACGTGGGTTTAGAGAGCTCTAGCTGCTGAGAGCAGAAAATCTCTCTCTATCTGAATTTGGATGGAAACCCAAGAGCTGCCAAGGGACAGCTTGTCCTCTGAGCTGGTATTGCTGTAGCAAACCAGAGAAGTTATTGAGATGAGGACAAAATCTGCCAGAGTTTGGACTGATGTGGTCTCCTGGCAATGTGGTCAATAGCATGTTTCCTGTGTGTATGCTTTACAGAGATGTACACAGTCATGGCTTGTAACATGAACCTTTCCATAGCTGCATCATGGCTTGTGTATTATATATATCAAAAATACATATTTTTTTCTTTAAAGGTTGCAGTTTCTATAGAAAGCTCTCTAGTGTCTTTAAAATATTAATACCTGACCTCCAGGACTCAGCTTCTTCCTCCCCTTAGTTTTAAGGAACTCTGTAGCATAGCATACATATTTCTGCTCTTCATAGAGGAAAGAACAGCACTTTTACTAGGTATGGAGAAGTCTGAATGGAACATATTCAGAGATGAATTAACGTTTGGAGATTTAAGAACACATTTTATGATCCTGACTTTTTAAGCCTGTCCCTGGTAGCATGTGCCATGGGGAGGACAAAGCAGCCTGGCCCCATCAGTGCCTCTCCCAGCACCCACTGTTGATGGGCTGTGTTAGATGTGACATCCCAGCCTCTGAGCTTGCCAGTCTGGTGTTGAGCTCTGAGTCTCACCCTCAGCTGGCAGCAATGGAGAAACAGCAGCTTTGCCTGCTGTAAAGTAGTCCTAAATTTTCTGCTGGATATCACTAATTGCTGTCGAACGTCACTGCCTTTCTCATTTCTGTCTCTTAGAAAAACCTTGTCATCTCTATGTAGCAGTATCCAGCCTGATTTTTTTTTTTTAAATACTTTTTTTTTATTATTTCTTTATTTTGTAGTGGAGCTTCACCAGTGTAATGGAAGATTTTAGGCTTAGATGCATCAGGTTTGCATCTCTGCATGGTGAGGTAACTCTCTCACTGGAAGGTCCTCTGTAAATCAAACCCTATACATTGAAGTATTCTGCAAAGAACAACATTACGGGAAGTGCTCTTACAGATGAGCAGGTCTCTTCTGAAAAATGAAATCTAAGATGATACCAGGTGCTTGCTTTTGCTGGATCCA
>VWZY01005331.1:341920-448019 GCA_013399075.1 Chloroceryle aenea
TGGAATTCCAACTACGTTGAAAACCTGGAGCAGAGACAGACAAAAAAACCCCACAGGAAGCAGGGGGTTCTGAAGAGGTCACTGCAGTAACCTTGCTGTGAGGAAAGGTCTCTGTGCCTGGGCTGACCTCCTGGCCCTTCATCATTCAGCAGTAATGTTACACACTATTCGTGCCTATGCAGTAGTTCCATGGTATAAGCCTTCCAATCGTTCCCAACCTTCATACAACTCCCAAATATAAACTCCCCGTGCCCACTACGACCCATGCCAGCCCCGTGATTGTTTGGTCCTGAGGTTCCTCTTTGTATCACTGTCCTGGGGATGTCCAGGGCAGCTGTGGGATGCAGGGAATGTGTGGCCCTTGGTGTCTTGGGAAGGACCATCCCCTTGCTGCGTGTCATCGGACAGGCAACGCATTGGGTGACCCCTCTCCCATGCAGCTACACAGGCCCAGCATTCCTCCTGAGAGTGCCAGACAGTTTGTGAGCAGAGAAAAAAAATAGCTCTTTGGGACCCTGTCTGTGTTGAAATTGGAAATTAATTGCTAAACGTAGGTGGAAGCCAGAGTTAAATTCTTAATCTGAGTCGTTCAAGATGTGTTTGCTGCCTCTTTAAACTTACCTGCCTCAGACTAATTATGGTAGTTACTTGAAAAAGGATAAATAGCTGACTCATACTGACACCACATGCTTTTTGTAGTACCTCTTCTCCTTCAGAGTTAAAAACAACACTAGAAAGGCTCGAGCAATTCCACGACTGGCTGGAATACAGTATTCCAGTATTGACCACTCAGTCTCAGTAGAGCCATGTAAACAGAGGGGGTATTTATGCTGTCTCATTCTGTTTGTACTTTGACTTAGGAGAAAATCTTCAAAAGTTTACTTTGTTTTAAGTGATTACATTTGTTTATTTTCTTCATTGCTTTTGCATGAAGTAAGTGGGAACAAGTACAAGGGTGCTGCATTGCTGCTGATAGAGAGGCATTAAAATCCTTTGAAGCTGAGTGGATTATTACTTATGTATTGAAGCTGTTTATCAAACTTTTCAATATCAAATGCATTTGAAAAACCTTTCATTTGCTTTAGAAGGAAAATAAAAAACAAAAACAAGCCCCAAACCCTCCCCAAACCCCAAGTACAGTGCCAAGCAATGGCAGCCCTTGTCATCTCCGTTGTTTGTGTTGTATCCTCTTAATCCTGGGATAAATCTGACCTAGTCTCATGAGTTGTATGTTAAACTTCCCTCCCTGAGCATCTGATCTCCCTGAACTTTCTGATGGCATCTACTCATTTTCTCCATAGAATTTTTTAAATACTATCAATTCGGAGTAATTTGTTTAATTAGCCCCAAACTATCTGTGTAATTATTCCAGTCTGTGTTTTCTCTGTGTTTGCCTGCGAGGCTGACAAATGGCAGGAGGCAAAAGGGCACCTTCCTGTCAGTAGCTGGGGAGCCCTGGTCCTCGTTCTGCTGCATGCCATGGGTTGTCAGAGCGGGTGGACTCCGGAGAGAGCTGGGAGAGGGATGGAATTATTATTTAGCTTTATTTAACAAGTCAAAGCAAGTACCGGTTTTGGCAAAAAGATTCCTCATCTTATGAAGCAGGATGTTTTTATGGCCACTTTAGTGTTTCCCAGCTTTTTATGGCCATAGCATCAGCTTACTTGTGAAATCCCCAGTTGTATCAGCCGGTGTTAAATTCAATTTTCTGACCCTGCTCTTGCAGGGTTTAAGAGGAATGATGAATTGTCCTGGAATTATGGGTGCTGTGTATGCCATTTAGAGTGAGTGCCAACTGAATCATCTTCACAGTTTTATGGGCTTTGCCCTCTTTGGCTCCAGTACTGGATATGTCCCAGTTCCGAGGTCAAACACGTGGATGTCAAATCACAGCTATGTTGGTCTGCTAAAGCACAGCCTAAATCATACTGTGTATTTTTTATGTATTGTTTTCCTTATTCTAGGCTTCTCTGGCTTTTAATTGACTTGAATCAGACCGTTATCAGCCAGTCAGTTGTATTTATGCCCTTGCAGCATTTCTGGCTGTGGCAGTATTGTGAAGGAAATGATAAATATTTGGCCACTGCTTGGGACAGGATTGAAATTGAGCCATTCTGCAACTCCTGAATTGGTGTCGATATGTGTAAAACTCCTTCAGATAAGATAAGCAGTGAAATTGTAAAGTTTTTAGGGAAGCTGTCGAAATGAATAATTTCTGCTTCACATTCTAGTGTGATAATGGAGTAGTTAATGAAAGAGCAAAGGAGGAAAAGCTCTGGTCCTCCCATTTCTCCTTGCCTCTGTGCTCTTGCATCTTTTGTTCCACCCATGAAATTGCCTTTTCTTATGAATTATTTTAGGCTTATTTTTAGAATTATTTCCTTAAAATTATTTTTAGCAACATGTATCATATTATTTGATTCTTCTGGGGCCTCTAAGGTGTAAAGGAGCCTGTGTGGTCGAAGATCAAACAATGAGTTCCAGTATTGCCATTTTCTCTCGGTAGCTAACCTAATAAATAAGTGTAAATTTCCTTATGAAGCAGAATGGTTGAATATTTCACTATCAATCAGCTGCTGTTCACAGGAACATTTACCATGGTACTTGTTTAAATAATATAGTAAATATATAACTAGCTAGATGCCATCTGTGGGTTTTTTCCAGACGTGGTATTTTTACTTGAGTATCGAACCAGAATTGGAAGGTCTGTATTATTTTGTAATGATTTAACCTTCTTTCAGAATATCACTAATAATTTAAAAAATGTTCTTTGCCTACAGGGTGGAGTTCATTTCTTTTGTTCCTGGGAACTGAATAGGAGAAAGGGACACTTCAGCTTTTCTTGATAAAGGTAAGACAGCATCTCTTGATAAAGATAAGACACTGTTCATTATGAGGAGCTCACAGAAAGTTTGTCAATGGAGGGTTTGTTTATTTTGGTGCTGTGTTTGGTCCTGTCCCCGCCACCCCCACCGAGTTCTGTGCTTTGTAGTAAGTTCAAGATGTGATAACATAACTTGTATTGGGAATGGAATGTGTAATTCTACCACAGGTATCAGTAAAGGCTCTGAAGATAAGCAGGTACCTGTAGATCAGCGTGACAAAGTGGATAGCAATTTGTTCTGCTGCTGGAACTTGTGACACTTTCCATATGCCATTGAACTGGCCTGGCCAAGTTCACTCCATCATTCTTGCACACTCCTGTTGAGAGCTCTTAAAACCAGCAGTGTTCTGTCCACGATGTTTATCAAAGACAATGTGTAGATGTGCCTGGTGCTGTCTTTATTCCTCTGGTGCATGAGAGCACAGAAGGCATTTTCCTGCTCAAGGGTCTGTTGGAGGGCTCATGGTCTGTTAGTGGAGGAATGTGTTCCAGTGTTAGATTACTGAAGATGCAGGGGGAAAAGCTGCTATGCTAACATGCATGAAAATGTATTAATAATAACTTACAGATAAATTAATATACCCTGAGCATAATCTCATTCTGGTAAAACCCATGCTGAAGGTAATGAGAATTTACTGGATTAGGGTGTAATTGAGTCTGATTTATACTTTTTTTCTTTTCTTTCTCTTTCTCTCTCACCCTCTCCTTTTCTGTCTGTCTTCCTTTCCCAGGGGAACTTATTTAATGTAATAGCTTTAAATACTTAATAGTACTGTACCTGCTGTGTTAATTTGCTGGTTAGAGACAAATAATTCTCCTCCTCTCTTTGTAAGACTCACCTGTCTGTTTAGAGCACTGCCCTAAGAAACAGCACGCTCTTTCATTTTCTGAACACTGAGCAGAAGTCATTCCTCCTTCGAGATCGCTCCTGCTTCTTGTGCATCCATTAAGACTTGCTCAGTGTGATCTGTGGTATAGGCTGGATCTGTCTGCACTTCATCCTCTCTTTAGCAAAAATCGGTGCATCTGAAGTCTCAGGGGTGTGTGGTTCTCAGTGGGTGCACAAAGCAGCAGCACTTGGCTTGCTCTTCGTGACTTTGTGGGAGTGGAAGGGCTCAGAGTTCATACTTCAGTTTATCAGCAGGGTTTAAGAATTGCACTTAATGGCAGGAACCCCCAAACGTAATCAGCAGCAGATTCAGTTTCTGGCTGTGCAGAATCCATGCTCGTAGCTGTGGGATGAACTTGAACTACTCAGGCAGGATCAGTTAACAGTATCACTGAAGGAAAATTACAGTTTGCCAGCTCTGCTGCTTCCCTGGATCATAATACTTTTTTAGCTTAAATACTCCTGCAATGGCTGAAGACTTCATGGGGAAAAAATGTTAACTGTTCCCTGCCTCCTACCTGCAGTCTGCTCCCAAAAGACTGCCCTGAAGTATTATTATTTTAGCCTTATTTTCAACACTATGTGCTTGTGTATTATACACAGTGCAAACTGTAGTATATACAGTTTCAATCTGTAAATTGTCTGAGTGTGGGACGAAGGGCTTGAAAACTGAGGGTGCCAGTGGGCTGGAGGTTCAGCTCTGCTTTCTCCCAGGAGTGCTCCAAGTTAAGGTCACAGGCTGGGAAAGCTGTGGCCCTTGGGAGGGGAAGGCCAGAAACTGTCCTTCAGCTTTCTGACATCTTCCCTCCCACTTAGGATGAATGATAAAAGGTTTATTTTTTACCATCACAATATAGTTGAGTCCAAACCCAACAGTCCTCCCCGTGTGTGTCTTAATTCTTTTTTCCTTGACCCTTCTTCAATATCAAGAACCCCTTGGGGCAGCAGCACGCTTCATACTTGTCTGGTTTACAACAGAGCATACGAATGTTCTGCTCAGTCCTCTCCCTCAACGGAGAGCTGTCAGAAAGCAAATGCTGGCCTCAGGAATAATATTGATCTCAAAGGAGCTTGACCTACTTTGTGATGATTTTGGAAGCAAAAGGCAGGAATAAATATTATGTCACAAATGAAGCAAGGAAAATAGGGTTGCTCTTTTCCTTAAATATGAACAGAGCTTTATTGCTGCTAAAATGCTTGGTTTACTACAAGTAGTTAACTTTCCAGGAAGCTGGACAATGTCTGCCTTGTTTATTTTGGAGCTTTCCACTAATTGATTGCAATCAAATTATCAAAATACAAAGCCAAGCCTCTGGAACAGACAATAACTGAAGGTGCAAAGATTTATTGCGGTCCTTCTGTTGAAGGAGGTGAGCTGAGTGGTATTGAAGTTTCTAGGCCTGTATACAGCTGGTAGTGGAGTCTTCCAGTTGAAGTGTGTGATGTTTTGTGACCGGACACGGTGCTTCTGTAAATGTTCTCATGACTTTCAGTTCATTCATGCATCACTGACTTGTTCTACATCACAACATGCAACTATCAACAGAGCAAGGCTGATTTGTGTAGAAAATGATGCAAAGGAACATCTTGTTGCCTTTCCTCTTTCCTATTCTAACAAAATGGTTTATTTCAGATTGCTGGTGAGCAATTTTCAGCTTGGAAAGGTGACTGCTATGAGCTAGAAACACTGGGGAATGTATCTGGTTAAAACACCCCCCTTTCTCAAAGCGTGGCTGGTTTTCCTTTGCCTCTATGAGGTGATTAACACAGAAGAGAGAAGTTGGGGGAGGAGTGGATGCTGCTGGAGTGGAACAGGTTACTTATTCTTTAGAATAGCCAGAAGGTAAACTCCAGTGCACTTGGAAAACCACGCTGGTAAAATACCCCATGTGTAGTTCAGGCTTTTAAATACAATGTTTACTATTGACTTTTCTATTGGGCTAGCACATGAATCAACTCCTGAGAATGCACTGGAAAAATACACCCTGGAGTAGGTCAGAAAGTGGCAGTGGGGGCTGTAGTGACCCTGCACAGTCACTTAAATGTGGGGGTTTTGTGGTGTGTCTATATTTTATATGCACTGTGTATACATCTATATGTAGATGTTCTACAGACAATAAATATTCTGTATATAGAATGTACCCATATATACCCATGCATATGTATGCACACATCTCTGCTATACAAATGTATGCATAACAAGGGCGAGCACAAGATTCCCTAACTGGGGATGCAGGAAGCATCCTGGAAGGCAGCAGATGGCCCAGGAAGATTGAATCCAGAGTTTTTCCTTCCTATCCACCTGCAAATGCACTCTTATCACCAGTTGTTGTTTGAAGAGGGTAATGTTTAATTTGAAGTAGTGAGGAGGAGGTGACAGGAGTCAATGGGGGAGTACCAGAAGCTTCTAGGCAGTTGGGTGGTGTATCCCTCTGCTGATAGATCAGCTGCAGGATTTGGGATGTCTGGCTGGAATGGGCTAACATAACTCTGAGAGAATTTGGTACTTTTAAGTTCTTTTTTTTCTTTCCTTTTCTCTTTAGTAGTTGAGGAATAGAGAGCAAAGTGCTGATAGTATGATTTATTACTGGAACTGGCAGGACTGAAGTTTGGGCCAGGCTGGGAATGAGATTCTGCTGAGATATTTATATTGCAGGGGGAGAAGCAGGGAAAGTGGTACAAAAAACTCCTAAAAAAAACTAAGAGGAAGGAGAATTTACAGGGCTTGAAAAATGTGAAGGAAGATGCAGACTATGCATGAAGAGGTTGCTGGCTGATTTGATTAAAAGAAAAAAAAAACAACCAAACAAATTTGGGTATTTATAAAAAGATTAAAATAATGCAAAACAAATGGTGGTGGCAAGGGCAGGGTGATGTAATCTTTGCAGCCTTGAGGAATCAAAAGCAGGATGTAAACAGAGAAACTAAACCCACCTTATCTTGGTACAGAAAGTGCAATTTGCATCTCCCCTGGCCTTGGATAGAAAGACAAGCTGTAGGATGCCTAACAGAAGTTGCTCTAGGCACTGGGAGTAGAAACAAACCGTTGTCAGCATTTGAAATGAATAATTTTCATTACAAATGCACATCTTGTGGATCTATGGAGGTGCAAGACCACTGCCCAAAAGGTGCTGGGTGGCAAGTCCAGAGAAAAAGACAACAATGCTGAGTAAAATTTAATCTGCTTACTGCTCAGTGAGATTTTAACCGAGTCCTAACATATCAGTATTAAAATACTTGCTATGTCAGCCAGTGTTGTCTACAAGAGTAGCAGAAAACACCTTAGAACAAAGGTGATCACTGCAGTTCCCAGAAATTATCATCTATGGTCACAACTCCATCATGCACAAAGATGTCATGTGCTGCACAGGGTAGGACAGTAGAAGCACTGTGATAATTTCTCTTCCTGAAAAAACATACTTTAGATCTCTGAAAACAGTGGGACTGAAGGATGCAGTTAAAACACATCATGTGTTGCTCTCCTGAACAGTGCAAAGTGGACCTTAAATCCATTCCTAGGTAACGTAGCTGGAACTGTAGCACATCCCTCCATCGTATTTGGGATGCTGAGATATTCAGCAGCCAAAACCCATATGTAACATGTGTTACTGCTGAACAACATCCTGCAAACTCCCGAAGCCATGTGTGAAGATACCACATTTGATAATCACTGCTTTGTGCCTGGAGTTGAATTGTTTCATATATTGCACAACCTACTGGCGTGTTAAATGAATGCCTCTGGTTTTGTCTCCTAATTCTCCAACTAAGTATTCCCATTTGTAGGTTCCCAAAGGGCTAAGCCTGCTGTAGAGATCAGACTGCTGCACTGAGAAAATCCAAGTCCATGTGTGTGATCTAAACCACGTTTGACGTGCCAGGCTTTGGTTTCACCAGGAGACTCGCTACGCTCTTGGGTTATGTTTTTAAAACCCACAAGTGTAAATTAGAATGAGCTAATTTTATAATTATTCCCAACAGACACGCTGGTAATATAGTCTCAAACATGTTTATTTTATAAAGACACATCATTTAAAAAAAGAAGTGCTGAGAAACCACAAGTGGTTTGAGCAAGAGAGGCTTCGAGCTTTTGCAAACGTGCGCGCGTTTAAAATGCGGTAGCGGTTGTTTAAAAGCCATCGAGGGTTCTGTCTCTCTCTCTGCTGCTTTATGACTGTCCTTAAGAGTAATATCAAGAAACTGGAGGGTGGGAGGGTTGTTTTTTTGCTGGTGATGTTAGTCATTCATTTAGTTTAAATTCCAGGAAGAAACTCAGTCGTTCAGACTGGAGTGATGAGCAAGAAAATCATTCTTGTTTATGATGCTGCTGGGGGAGAGACTGATCCCGAGTCTGAATAGAGGAAGGGATATTTTTTCTTGGTTTTTCTTTTTTCTCATTTTTAATCCTGAAACTTGATGGATTGTTCAGCCTGAAGAGATTGGACTATACCTTTGGGTTTTCTTGTGTATCTCAATAGCTTGAGGAAACAACCGCTCGCAGGTTACAAACAGGACGTGTGGAAAGGGCACCAGGTACATACATGTTAAAATCAAGGCTGGAATTACAGCTCATATGTAAGGCCATAAAAAGATGGTTAGAAATGGTGAGGACCTTAGCATTTAATGAGCAAGTTCATCTATGTGCTGACTCCCCAGGAGGAAATAAATCTTTTACAATGAAAGAAGTCAAGCGCCCCACAGCTTTTGGGTCTTACCCAACCCACGGTATGCTGTGTAGCTTGAAAACTAGGGTGAGTAATAACAATGCAATTTACAGGTGGCAAAGGGCCCTCAAAAGCCTTGTGCTTTCTGAGAGCACTAAGCTTTATTGGCTAGTTATTTGCTTCTTTTACTAGGGAGGATTAAACAAACAACTTTAGCGTGGCTGTAATGTGCTGTCAGAGGTGAGTTGTAGCCTACTCCACTTTAAGGTGTTGTTTAAATAAACCTGGACTTGCCTTTCTGTTAGTACTTAGCTTTCTGGGTTTGAGAGAAGTGTCAGCTTTGGGGGTGGGAGGCTGTTTTTGTGTGGTTGTATATACAACTGTTCTGTTTCTAATGTCTGTATTTACATTTATATAGTGTGGATATAGAGCTTTCTGTAAACTTTGGGTAAGATTTAACTACAGGTGGACAGCAAACAGACTTTTTACATTTCCAGCCTAAGTTTTTAGGATCAAGTACCTAATCCTTAATCAGGCAATGTATCATATTTTAAATTCAAGTGTCTTGTTTCTGGAATAAGCTCTTTAGCTGCATCTGAAGCCTAATGCTGCTGGAGTTAATATAGAAATCTCTATTTTGGGATTTTCTAAAGGTCTGCAAAAATCAAGCACCAATTTTTCAATAAGGGTAATAGGATAGAGGACTACAACTTCACAGAAGCCTTTCAACTTTCAAGCCCTGCTTAGAGCAGGACATGTATGTTTGGGGAGTCAAGATGATGTGAATTACAGAAAATTGCAGTAAATGGTTCTTTTAGGTGCCAGAGCTCTCTGGCAATTTCCATAAGACTTCTAGTATAAAGTAGACCTGAGGACTTTGTGAATGAACCAATTGCTTTCTAAGCTAGACTGTATGTTTTAGTCCTTCAGTCTGGAGAACTCACACTGGTTTAGGGAGTATTTAGGCTTTGTGGAATATCTTGAAATGTGTTTAGAACTTTCCACTGAATTCTAAGTAACCTTTTAACATCATATGGGTCTGTAAAATAACACATTTGTAGCTTTAACTGGGTTTTTAACTGGAGTGAAGAAATAGAGCCCTGATGAGAATTGGGTTTACTGGCTCAATGAAAGGAATTATGAGGAGTATTCAGGTCAGACTTCTGCTTGAACTTTGTACTGATCTTCAGTGTTCAGTATGTGTACCCCTCCATAGGCTGTTCTCTGGGTGGTCTTCAGTGGTTTAATACTGGTCATCAGTGTATGTCATACGAGTGTGTGTATGTATGTATCTGCACACACAGAGGTGATTCTTTGGCACTAAACAACAAGAGGTGGCAGATATGGAGGCTTGGGAAGCTGTTTCCATAAAACTTTTAAAATCCAAATGTAATTTTATAATTCAATGCTTGTACACTACAAATAAAGTGAAAAGAAACCAAACCAAAAAACAGCAACAAAAACACCTCACAACCAAACAAAAAACACCCAATAAACCACACAAGCAATGTACCCACGACACGGAAATCCATTAAGTTTATTTTTTTAAAGGCTTTTTTCTAATTGTGACAGTATTTATAGGTATCACATTAATATACAGTTCAGCAGTGCAAAATAAATTATTTCAATCAAGTCTCCCCATTTGAATGTATGCTTAAAGAACTTTCTACTCTGTTTTCTCCTTTAGCCTATGTGTCGTTAAAAGCCTCAATTAAAATGTCATCTGAGATAGGGGAGCATTGAATTTGTTTGAGACTTTCAGATCTGAGTCCAAAAGATTTAAAAAAAAAGGGATAATAAAAAAGAAAGATCTTGGAGTACTTCAAACATGACGCGTGCTCCTGTTTGGCTGCCAAAATGACTCTTGGAGATCTCATTTAAAATGATAGAGATTTACTGCACTTGTGTGCGGAGTCGATGAAGGGAAATGAAAATGTAATTGCAAGCTCTCATCAAAAGCCCCAGCTTTCAGTTAGCTTCAGTCAAAAAGCACAGTTTATTATGAAGTGACACGGTAAAGTTGGCAGGAATTTGTCAAGTCTAAGCTGGAGCCAAATCGGCTACAGGTAGGAGGTGAAAAGCCCAATCCATACCCCACTGAAGTAACTTGAAGTTTCCCATCAGATCTAAGGCTTTAACATTTGCCAAGAGGTTTTGATTGTGCATGATAAGACCTTTTTTAACTTTTCAGTAATTATTAGAAAATGACTATTGATTTAGATGTGTTTAAATAGGAATAAATTAATATTGCAGCTGAAAATGCCATTGCAGTGTGCTCTGGAAGTTGCTGGGTTGACCCCAGATAGCAGTGCCTGAGCCGTGGGTGCTTTGGAGAGCCGAGCAGTGCCCGTTACCCGTGAGGCCGTGGGCATCAATGATTGTCACCACATCTGTGCCCCGCAGCACGGCCGAGCCTTGTGCATTTGGACCTGGTCAGATGTGAGAACTTGCTCCTGCTCTTGTCAGCCTGGCAGGAGCACACAATGAGGTATTTATAACTGCCTCCTACCAGCTGCAGGAAGAAGGATGATACCTGATCTGGCATAAAATCTACCAAGATAAAATTACTTTCAAAAAAACATTGGGAAATGTATTTGTATCAGCAGAACGGCTTGGTACCAGTTCAGCTTTTCTTTTGTCAGGAGGTTTCACTGCCTTTTTAGGTGCTGAGCACCTGGAAACTGCAGTTACCATCTCAGTGAACCACAGTTTACAAATATTATTAAATATTTGAGCTGCATTTAAGTAAATCGGGATGTTACCTGAAAGGTGGTAGTTGTCAGGGTATTACTTGAGGAGATTATTTTTTCCTTCTTGCTGCAAAGAGGATTTTTCATGGCAGGCTGCTTTCTCCTCTCCCTTCCCCCAACCTCTCCTCCCACACAAAACCTGTGCTCTTCCTTGCCATGATGTAACAGTTTTGAGTCATACTATAAGAGAAGGAAACTATTTTTTAATGGGAGTTTACCAGGCATGATCCTTCTTTGTTTTATCAGTGTAACTGGTGCCATGGTCAACCTGATTCAGGAACACGTAGCTGAGCTTGGTGAATGCCAGATGCCATAAAAGTCACTACTAGACAGGGAGTACCAGCTTTATGGAGTAAATGCTTGTGGAATTGCACCCTTGGAGCAGACCATGGTGCAGTAATATTTCCCATGAGGAAATCTTATCTGCAAAGGGTTAAAAGTTGTGTCCTTTGTTTTCACCGTAGGTATTTGTTAACACTTTCAAAGTTTGGTCAACATGTGGGCTTTTAGTAGACAAGAATGGGTAAGGTTTTGGATGAAGAATGCAGGACAATGGATAGAAACAGTTTGGCTCTAAATCACCTGGGAAATGTGTTGGAAAAGGTGTTTTAGGGAGGATAAAAAGAGGAAAATGTGAGAGAAGAAAACCCTTGTCGTGTTTCAATCAAGTGCGTATGCAGACACGCTGTTCATCCATGTATAATCACATTACAGTCCAGGATAAAGTGACTAGAAAAGCCATGCAGATTTCAGTAAGTGATCCCTGCAACATGAGATGTGGGAGGTGAAAAGCTCTGGTGAATGCCCATCAGTTTCATCTGGGTTAGGCAAGAAGAGTCACTCTCACTTCTCAGTTTTGTAACCCATTATCCACTGTTTACATCAATAAATGCACTGCAAATAAGCTCTCAAGAGCTGACATTTACAGGCAGCAGCAGCAGTGTGAAGAATTTTTGAGGTTGTCTTGTTTCACCTCTGGACTTGCAGTGCTGGCTCAGGTAACAGGCATCACTTTTATGTCTGAATTTGGCAGCACCAAATAATCGCTGGTGATTATTTTCATCAAAGCAAAGAAATACAGGACAAGCATCTGGATTTAAAATAATTTATAGAGCCTATTTGTCTGGGCTGGACCATTTCCCTCATGCAGTAATTGCCCGTGAAGGGTTTTTGCACAACTGCTTTTCCTGCTGTCCGTGACCAGGAGTCAGATTGCTGGAGAGGTTTTTGCAGGCTCTGTTGGCAGTACAACCATGAGTAGGCAACATCAGCCTTCAGGCAGGAGAATTCGATGGAGAAGATAGACCCTGTGTAAACTAACAAGCATATCCCTTGGCTGTATGAAAGATGATGATGGCTGTAAGGTCACGTGAAAGTCCTGAATTGTTTAGGAAAGCTTGTGTCTTCCAGCTGGGAAACATCACACAGAACCACGGGAAGTCAGCTTAGGTAATTTTATCTGTTGCGTTCCCTTGGGCCAGTGCGTTGGAGAGGAGAGTAGGATCCGTTGTTGTTGCCTCTTGTGAGCTATTAATTTATTATGCTCTTTTATGTCTGTATGTCTTTTTGTGAATAGTGCTTAGGTTAAAGTTAAGTGTGCATATTTGTAAAAACAGATGGATTGGACTTTCAAAGTCAAACTTGCCTCTGAGTAAGGCTGGTACCACTCGTGCTTGTGTAAAACATCTACACTTCTCTGCTCTCCGTGAAAGGCTTGGGAAGTTTAGGAGCAAGACTAATGGCTGTTGACAAGACCAAGCTGAGAAACTCTGATTCCAGTTTTTCTCCCTTTTGTTAACAAAGGAACAGCCCCAGTGTGCTGGATGTCTCCAGTAACATTGCAGAACTTCATATACCCACCAGTGTTCTCCTCCTGGAACTGTGTCTACACAGTCCCGGAGTGGTCGGGATAGAGCTAAGAACTCCTGAAGACAATGTGTAAATCTACCATTGTTGTTTTATTAAATAATCCATCAGCTATTGATCCCGTTAGAGCAATGCTTTTTGCTGAGGTAAATAGCAACCTTGGGAACACAAAGTGATGCTGCGTAATCGAGTTCTCCAAAAGTCCTGAAGGAATCTGCCCTCCCTGTCGGAGCCTGAGCTGGGATGCTTGAACAGGCACTGGAGCAATTGGTGAGCTCAGCTTTTTGAGGGGAGATTACACACGAGCTGCAAAGCTATAAAAGTCTCAGGCAAGTTTGACCTGTCTATGGATGAATCAAATACATTCTGTGGCTGCCACAGTGGGATGAGGAGTTTTGCCTGACTTCACTGTGCTGTAGGCAGTTCTACTATTTTTAAATTCTTAAATTGAGTAAAAAATAGATTAAGATTAAAAATAGCTACGAAATCCCACTGTGGATTCTGGTGTTCAGTGGCTCCAAGCAAGTGAGGTGATGACATAAAATTAGGATGCTCATTTAGGGCAGTGCTCTGGCGAGGTAAAGGGGAGGTTAACAAGGCAAAGATAGTAATTAGATAAACTGCACGTTTAATTTCCCTTTTAGTTTCTCATTAGGTTTTGCCTTTGGGTATAGTCAGCTGCAGCATGATTTTATGCTTCCTTACGTTGACAGGGGTGTTGTAACTTGGATGCAGGCTTTGGCGTGAGCAGCCTTCTGGCAGAGGGAAGGTTCTCTGGTAAGGATGGATCCTGGAAGGAGGGACTCCAGGAGCAAGCAGACCTGCAGAAAACCTGGCCTGTTCATACAACATGACCACCTGCATGCTGTCTCTTGACTCTTGACTGTACTCTTGAGCTACAGCTTCTCTTTGGAGCTTAGCTTATGCCTATGCATTTTATTTTGCCCATCTTTTGCCTGACAAGGAGGGGCCATGGAGGGCATGCAGCTTAGTGGTGACCCCAGTTTATTTTATGGTGGTTCCTTAAGTGGAAGGGCAGAAGTTGCTGAGAAAGATGATGAAGGCTTGGGAATGTGTGCCTGGAGCTGAAAGGAGGACTGAAGTGCCTGCAGAGGTGCTTTGCACTGCTGGAAGGTGTCATGTGGATAACCTGAGTCAAACTATGGACCAGTGTGACATTTGGGGTTCCCCTATGAAAGAGAACACAGTTACTGGAGGCTTTTCACCCTTTCTTGGTTAAAAGAAAAGCTAATTGCTACATTGCTAGTAAGTGTGATAAGACCTTTTTACCTGGGACTCTGCCCTCTTCTGAGTGGGTTTTTTGGGTGCCAAAAATGGATTACCCCCGTGTTGCCAGCAGTGTGACCCACAGCATGAAGAGAAATCCAATGTGTGTACTGTGGATTTAACTATTTTCCCAGTCGTACCCTCCATGGCTGCGTGTGCTTGCACGGTGCCTCTCCTAGCTCCCTCTTTGTCATGTTAGCTGTCTGAACTCTGGAAATGTGTACGCTGGTGGAATTTTTTTTTCCCTGTTTGCATCATCTGTGAGCAGATGGCCTGATGGCCAGTGGTTGCTCCTGCTGCTGTTGGTTTTGCTGCTGTTCTCAGGTGCTTTCCCAGCCTAGAGCCTTCTCCTCTGCTGTGAGGGTAGTGCTCTGAAGCTGAAGAAACCTGAGGAGGGGAGAGAGCTTTCCTGCAAATAACAGATGGTTACTGTTTTAAATACAGGCAAAAAAAGAATTATGGATCCCTACCTAACGTGCAGTGCTCGGAGAGAAGGGAGGGTTTTCTTGGAGGGGTGTGTGTGGGTCTAATGGGAAAAAGAGGTGGAAAGAAGGAGGTGAGGGATGAAAAAGAGAAAAATTGATTGGAGCTTTTTCATATCCTACTTAATCACAGTCATATGTCAGGCTGTTGGAGAGGAGGAGGGAGGGGATGGCTTGTTGAAATCTGTAGCGTGCTGGAATTCTGCGAGCGAGTTGTGCGGTGTGGTGAGTCCTGTGGCTTGCTGCTGCCCTGATGAATAGAGCCTTTCCAGAGCTGCCAAGCCCGAAGCAAATGTGGTCAGGGATTTATTACGAAATGTACCAAACCTTGGCATGGGGCTAATTGCGTATAACAAGGAGCGTGCTGGAAACTCAGACGTGCAAGGTGACAAATGTAGAAAGTATTCTATATCTGATGCTGGTGAAAGAGGTTTTGTGTAAGGGAATGTCTGTATGTCTGTGCTTTTTGCTAATGAGCTCCTAAACATAGCTGCATGTTTTCTTGTTATTAGCTTGCTTAAGATGGATGTAGATTTCTTGTTTTGCTTATTTATTTCACAGCCAGCAAAGAATGAGTAATTGCTCTATGTGACTGCAATAGCTGGAGCTCTCAAAGCAAGCGCGTGGGTGCTGTCTTCAAAGTATCTGATGCACACATCCAAAGAGGATGGAAAACTATTTCTGGATATTAGCAAAATACTGAAGCTGAGTTTGAAACTTGAATATAAAGGCTACAGAGAGGGCAAAAAAGTGCCCTGTTGGCCTTGGAAGGAATATATTCAGTACCCTCCGTGGCCAAGTGGCAGGTTTGTACAGCAAGAATGATGTTTCTTCATGTTTTAAAGTTTACTGGTTGTACTGGATACACATCCCTGAATGTCTAATGTTCCTTATCATATTATGCAGCATAGACCTGCACCACAGTGCCATTCAATCTGCTGGAAAGCTTCTTGTTTCCTTTTAGCACTTCTCCTGTTGTTCACGATGTTCATAGCTGCATTTTTAAATCTGCTGTTGGTCTTTAACACCAGACACAGTTAAGCTTTTTCTGTGGACAGGGAATGCTGCCTTGAAAGCCTTCAGACTGTCCAAATGAGCACTGTTAAAGGCCAAAGGTACTTTGGGGAAGGGCGCAAAAAGAAAAGGTGGGAAAAACCCCACAGCCATGCAAATGAAACCATGGGAACTTAATTGACTTAGATGTTAACTGACATAGAAGTTAGGCAATAGCAAACTCTGTTATAAGAAATAAAACCAAATGCTACAACATTTTATGCTAATATTCTTTCTTATCAAATTGGCAGCATCAAAATTAGTATCTTTTTTTCCCTGTCTTGGATGGAGAGCAGTTTTGAGTTGATGCTTCAGCCAGGAAACAAACAAATAGATAGTAACCAATTTCTATTCAATTTCTTCATAGAAATGTCAAGGAGCAGATATCCTAAAACTCTCATCTAAATTATAGGGTCTGAAAACATACTAGCTCACTTAACCCTCTTCCTGCTGGTGCAAGATTTGCTGTACAGTGGAGTATTAGGGAGAGAAAGACGTTCCAAGCAGGAGCTTCCCTCACAGCGTTGCCTTCATCTCCCTTTAGTTGTGCCTAAGGACTTGCATCAGTTTTGAGACAGCAATGGCTTGTGTGTGTGGCTTGTGGAACTGCTTTGAACTTGGCAAGCCTGTGGTGGGTGAGTCCTGTCAGGTTTATCTTCACTCCTTCCTATCCACAGTAGTCTTTGTGTTATGTTCCTGCCAGGGGAACAGGCTTTGTGTTTCAGTTATGGATGGGTGTACACAGAACCAGATGGGTGTCCAGAAACTCACAATTTAAGAGACCAAAAGCTTTCTAACATGAGTGCCCTAGCTGGTTTTTTCAGTCATGAAGGAATTTGTATGTTAAGATATCAATGAGTTTGGCAATCTTTTAAAATTCTGCTTTTTGTGAGATCAAGAGAAGTATAAAAAAAAACAAACAACAAACCACCCTAACTAAAAAAAAAAANCACCCCTAACTAAAAAAAAAATCTTTAATGAAAAAACACTGTAATAAAAATTGGTCAGGCAATTTTAACAATCCTCTGCTTCCATTTTCAAGAATTCCAGGTTTGGGAGGATATTTAGAATCACTTGAGGTATTTGGTCTTCAGTAATGTCTGCACAAGAACTATTCTTGCTGCCTTTAGCAGCATCCCATTTTCACTCAGGTCAGTTGTTCTTGAACTACTTCCTAAATCTATGAAGCCCAAAGACGACTTGTTTTCTTTAGCATAGGACATGCACATGCTCTATTTTCCCTTCATTTTCTCCAATAAGTAGTGAAGATTTTTGCAGAAAGCTAGCAATAGCTAGGGTTTGGATCAGAACGGCAGCGTGCGTTTCGTAAGGATGCTGCCAGTTAGATTTGAACATGCAGGGGGGAGTTTGTGAAAGCCATTGAGTGAAAGGAAGGGACCATTGACTCAGAGAGAATGTCTGGGTTTCTAGGCTGCTCCATCCTACAGGGTAGAAATTTAGTGGCTACTGACTATCATGCTTCCATCTGCTCAAGTTACAGTAGGTTTTGTACCCATTACAACCAGTCCAGACTGACTGAGATGGTCCTTCTGTTGAAGGTAGCAGGTAATCTGTTTGATTCCAGCAGAGCTGAAATGTGCTAAGTGAGCAATGGTGCTGAAGAACAACAAAGGCTACCATAAGTCATCTTCACTTTGCACAGCAGACTGTGTTTTTCCTGATCTCTGAAGTGTCTTCTTGCCTTTGTAGAGGTTGCTCAGCATCGATGTGAGGAGATGGCAAAGCTTGCAGCCATCCACCTGCTCTCCCTCGATGAGCAGATGAAATGGGCTGTCTGGTGGGAGATGAACTGACATCTTTGATCGCATTTTTGAACTCTGTTGCGGCCAAGTTCATCCCTCTGTTTTCCTTTCCCCAGCATAATTAAATTCAAGAAGGATTCATAAAAGCTGAAAATGTCACTCTGAGGACATTCTCCAATCTTGGAGGCTTCCGCTGAGGAAATTATTTTCCTCCTCGGTTTATGATCCTAATAAGCATGTTATATATATGAAAAAAAAGCAGCACACAAGTAATGCTGTGACCCAAGCCAAAAATAATACTGAGCAAGGCTGTTGTCATGGGCTAACTATATCAGAAGAGCAGTAACAAGTTTATTACTTACAGACAGCACAACTTGAGAAATTCTCTTCACAGTTCATCCAGCAGCCTTCCCACAGTGTCCTGTGATCAATTACTGTGTGTCTTGAACACACAAAGGTGAAAACAAAGACTCTACTGAAAGTGGAATCGGTGTGTGAAGTAGATGTCTGGGTTTGTGCATGAGACAAGGCTAGGGGATGTTTTCTGTCCTAGTTATGGTCCCTTGTTAAGGAGCATCCCTTTTTGGGATGTTAGCCTTGCTGCAGCTCCTTAGTACCAAGTACATATGTGCCAGTTGACACCAAATCCAGACATGGTGCCTCTGGCCCAAACTTTTTACAAAGGATATGTTAGAAAGGAAGTATAGGTGATGTGGGGCAGTTCTGTCTGCAAGAATTCTGGATTTTTTCCCTGTATGCCTATTATTGCTTCATAGCTTAAGAATCTTAAACATGAATTTCAGAGGAAAAGTTAACAGCTTTTAATATAAGCAAC
Organism: Chloroceryle aenea; assembly: GCA_013399075.1. Lineage (NCBI taxonomy): Eukaryota > Metazoa > Chordata > Aves > Coraciiformes > Cerylidae > Chloroceryle > Chloroceryle aenea. The sequence goes on from VWZY01005331.1 coordinate 360,391, forward strand.
ACAAGATTGTTCCTTGGCAATGTATTAGTGGACTAGAAGCATAAAAATAAACCTCCTGTGAAGTTAAAAGCCCTGGGAAGGTGATTTCTGTTACAAATACCTCTTAAAAAAGCATGTTTTAATGTAAGATTAAATTACATATGACATTAAAGTGTCATATGTGCAAGGATTTGATATATTCAGGAGGGCCTGTACATGAGACCGTGGTTAGAGGGGGCACATCAGCTGGGTTTAGCTCATGGTCAGGAATGGTGCAGGTCTGTTGGGGCTGCCTGTAGAATGGGGTGCTCATGGAGTGCTTTAGTGTCCAGCACTAACTGCTCAAGGACGAGGGGCTGTCAGCTTGTGAAATGCTGCTGGAGAAAGTGAAATAAAACTAGCTGTGCAGTTTTCACCTCCCTCAAATACGTCTGTGTTAAAAATAAAGAATAAAAAGTTTGTAAAAATAAACAAGAAGCCCCCAGGCCCCAGTGCATGCTGCTGTAGGATGGGAGGAGAGTGCTTTTGTTTTCTGAAGTTTGGGGTAGAAAGCTGTTTACCTTGATAAGTTTACAGTTCTTTCAAGTGCATTTTCCTAATGATTTCTACCACTTGAATAACACAAAATAGACAAAACCAAGCTACAAAATTCAAGGGATGCAGGATATGGTGTTTGCCTGTGCCCCCCTCAGGTGGGGTGGTGCAGGACAGTTGTCACCTGAGGGGACAAGGCCCAGATGCAGTGGCCTTAAGACACGTGGTGATGTCCCCCTGGGCTTCCGTGGGGCACACACGCAGTCCTTGAAACATTGGATGTAGCTTATTCTTGAGCGTGCTGCCTTGCTTACTCACAAATTTAAACTCCATCTTTGAGAGTGCTGCTTGAAAAGGATTCCTTGCTCTGTGCCACGTGTGCCAAGAGAGGAGCAGAAGCCTGAGCAGACCTCGTCAGCTGGTGTTAAGTCTTTTTCTGCTGATTAAATCTGCACTTCTAGCTATCCTGACTAAGCAAGCAGAATTGTGGCAGAGCATGTGAAAACAGGAATGCTTTTGCTTTTTCTTATGATTTATCACTTGTGCTGATGCTCTGCCTAGGCCTGCTGCCCACCGACCTCTGCACTGTTTGCTGTTCTCTACAGGATGAGGTGAATTTGCAGTCCCTGCTCCAAAGATCTCATAGGGAATTTGTTTTCAGTTCTTCTGCAGGGCTCTGAGGGATGTGCAGGTACCTGCATACTACCAGGCTGTGCTTCCCTCTCCTTTTTTTTTGTGGAAAGCTGGGTGAAGCTCAAGGACCCATCTGAGGGTCGCTCAGGTAAATACTAAATCCCTACAAACATTGCTTTGGCTAAAAACATGTTGGTTGGTCAGCTCTGCCCATGATGCTGTACCAAAATGCCATGCTGGCAGAGTCGGACTTGGATGCTGTTAACCATTCCTGCCTTTCTTCTCCTGCTAGGATGAGCAGTGCTGGCTCCAGAGGTACAGCAGGGCCAGCTGTTTAACCCTTGCTGCTCTGGAGAATAGCAGGTTCTTACCACGGGAGCTGGCTGGAGGGGCACGTGGGGGGTGTAGGAATAACCTGCTGGCGGGGATCTTTAGAGACTTTATGTAAACATGGCTGGAATGAAAACAAGGTGGTTCTTTTTCTTTTTTTCATTCTTTTTTTTTCCTTTGGAGACCTGTATGGTGTCCAAGCACAACATTACAGGCTGAGCTGCCTGCTGCCTTTCAGAAAGGCACCACAGTGCAGGAGATCAGGTCTACAAGCTGGATTCAGTGGTGGCTTTGTGCACGGCACTGACCTTCTGTGTCTGTTGTATTTTTGCACTGCAGCCATAAAGGGGGAGTGGAATTAGGGAAAGAGAAAAAGATAGTGATCACAGGAGGGGGAATAGCTGGTATAATAGCAGGGAACTGGAATGAGAGTGTTGAATTTGAATGATGGGGCTTTGGGTGTAATAGTAATAATGAAAAAAATAGACTTGAGGTCTTCTGTGCTTCGGGGTTTTTCAAAAACCATGAGAATAGAACCTTCCTCACTTCTTAACCTGAGAAGTATCAGTTTAATAGTGTGCCTTTGTTTTAGTAAGACTCATACTTTGCTCATATCCTGCTTAAGTGGAAGTTGAACTATATGCCTAGGTATCTTGCTAGACACCTATTTAGTGGCGTGTCATTTTGACAAACTTGGTCTTTAATTTCTACAGGCCTTACATTAAGGATAAATGAGATTATAATCTTTTTTGTGTGAGAAAACAGTCAACAAATGTGCTTTGGATTTGAAACAGCATGGGTAAGGATTAGTCTGTGGAGCTTGGAGGATGTGAATTTCGTCTTCATGGGTCAGCACCTCCGTAAATTTGTGCCAGATGCAGGAGGCTTTCTGCAGTAGTGCCATGAAGTGCTGGAGCACCCTTGTTTTCAGGAAACCCTGCTCAGAAAGGCAGAAGCCCCTGCACTGTGCCACAGGAGATGTCAGTTCCCAGCTCAGTGTGGGATCAAACTGTGGAACTGAGTAAACTGCTGCTTGTGCTGTGGTGTTAAAGATCCGTGGTAGTCGAGAGAGGGATTGTCTCTATCCCTTTACCTGCTCTGATTTGACCTGGAGAAGCTGCTGGTGGCCCTGGTAGAGTTTTGCAAGACGTTTGTGTCCGCACGACTCGCAGTGATGCTGGCTGGGTAGAGCTCCTTATCCCAGTGCTCTGCTCACTCGGAAGCAGTGCAGGTTAGAGCTCTACATGCCAGTCTAATTCAGCTTAGAGATCAATCTTCATTTCAAATACTGTTTTTTTGCGGGTGGCTAGAGTGGAAGTAGACAGAGGTAAAAACAGGAGGTCCAGCTGCCTGGGAATCCAACCCCTTTCACAGATAGTGGGTCAGGGGATGGATGCCACTAATTTGTTCCTCTCCCACAGACAGAGCAAGTCCAAGTCCAAGTACACTTAATCATGGAGAGCTTTGGCAGTTCCTCGGTCAGCATTACAACCCGAGGGGCATGTGGCATGCTGCATCTGCTGCTCAGCCCAGGGGCACTGAAGGGCTTGCCTCCACCAGGGAGCTGGCAGCAAAAGCAGCCTTAAAGTAGAGAAATGTATTTTTAAAGGGGGGGGGGGGGAGAATATCNGGGGGAGAGAATATCTGATGGATGAGGGGCCTTTGGTTTCAGTGCTGTGTTTCCATGGGCTCTGTGCAGGAGGAGCTGGAAGGTGGGCGTTGGAGAGCCTGAGCTGGGGAGTTCAGGGTGCACTGCGGTAACCAAAGCCCCTTGCCTTTGTCCCTGTGTGTCCAGCTGAATTATTAGCGTAGCTTCATGAAACATCTACTCTAATATCTCTTCTAATGTTGCAACAAACAGAACAAGCATTACTATGTTTTGCAGAAAGTCAAACTGTTCAGTGAAGAAAGAACAAAACTCTTTATTTTTCTCCTCAGGAAATACAAGCAAATAATAATGAGAGCCAATTAGAAAGAAGCCATGTTTCATTTCGTGTATAAATAAATGCTAAAGGGAGAATATCACACAGAATCATGACTTACCACGTGTAGAAATTACTTCAAAATCAATCTGTGATATGCAGCCTGTATTTCAAAATGCCCAGGTTCACAATGGCACTGGTGACGTGGTTCCCTACGTGAACAACTTCACGGGGGTTTAAGAAACATTGGCAAGTTGTTAAAATGAAAAGCCTCATTTTCAGTTACCATTTTCTTTTTCTAAGCAGATACTAAGGTCTTGTTTTTCCTCATGATTGAGGAAAGCAAAATTTCTGCTGCCATAACCACATGAAGTTAGTAGCTGGTAGTTCAGGAATGCTGCTATTGGCGTGTGCTCTTGAGAGCTTCAGTGAGCAGAGTGTTTGCTACAATTATTAGATGGAAGGAATAGAATCTTCCTGGGATTTTGTGCAAATGGTGGCTTGTGAAGAGCTATAGGAAATCTGTGAGAAACGGGTTGTATGGCCTAAAATCAGAGCCACTCTTACAGAATGAGTTTGCTTTTCCTCCAGAGATTAACACTTAGCAATTCTGGGCTAAATTTCAAGAGGAGCAAACTCTAACCTGTGTGTTTTCCCTTGGCTTGTTTTTCTTAACCTGAAAACGGTCTTGAGAGTGTTTGCAATAAAATGCCAGGAAAAATAAAATAAAATTAATCCATTTTCAAGCTTTGGGAACTACTCCTTTCAGTTTGTGAAGAGTATTGGAGGTATTTTTAGCTTCCAACAGGCACTGGAAGGCTTGCTCAGGTTCAGCTTGTCCACCATCAGATGTGCCTAGGAGTTTTCTTCTTCAGCTGCATGCCCCGGTTGAAGTGGCCTTTCTGAGGATATTTATTTTGGGGGATCTTGTCTCCTGGGCTCAAAACTGGAATTCAGCAACAACTAAAGGACTCCTAGCTTGGATTTGCCTCCCTCATCCCTTTCTCTTTTTGACTGAAATCCCAGAACTGCCAAAGCCCCTACTCTGATTCAGCAGGGCCATGGGTAAAGGAACACCAGCTCACATTGTTAAATAACAGCACAATAATTAAAGCAAGTTATGATCTTTTAGTGCTGATTTAGATGTTGCATTTGAAAGATTTATAAATTGTGGAAGAAATTGGCATTTGAAAACAAAAAATGCTTTTTCCCTTGAGGCATTAGCTGTTGAAATAGATGAGTGTACAGACATTTACCATGAAGTTACAGATTCTTAAATAGTTAGAAAGAAAATGATCCTATTCTCAAGCTTTCAGAGAACTGTGAAATTAAATTAAAGTTTACAAAGCTTTCATCTGAACTGGTTTTCTTAGATACACAGTTAATTTTTAAATCCAGAGGAAGTGTAAATAAGACCAAGCCAAGTTAATAATACTTGCCTGAAATCTTCCCTAATGGCAAGATTCCTCATCTGGTGTACTTGGAAAACATTTGTGTGGCTCATTTGCCTTTGACTCAGTAACACATGTTAGCTGGATTTAGCAACATTTTTCCTTTGGGCAATGAGAATGAGTCAAAGAAATAAAAAAAGTTTGATAAAACTACAAGCAACTGAAAAAAATGAATTGGATTGGAAACTAGTATGCCTTCAATTAGGGGAATCTGTTCCTTTTTAACCTTCTTTCTTAATGTAAATCATATTGTACTCCAGAGAGAATCCTGTTTGCTTTTAGGTAATAACCTTGTGGCAGTGTGAAAGTATCTTTACACCAGAATAGGGTCCCATTCCCAGCAGCAGATTAGAGACTGAGATTACCACTGCTGGGTATGGGTCCACAGGCACTCTTTTTGGTGGCAAAAATTACTCTGCTCCAATTGTGGGTGCTCATTCATCCTACTGAGCTGCTCCTGTAATGGAAGCATGGAGCCAAGGGCTGGGTGATGGGATGGGGTGGGATGCTCCTCAGCCCCACATTGTCCTTGCAAACCTAGACCTGTCTGAAGTGTAGTCAATGTGGATTGCTTCCAGCCACATCCGAATACCTTCCAGTGCACTTTCAGGTTAAAAGATAAGGATTCTTCTTAATTGGAAAATGCAGCATTTCTCAAGTGAGGTCAGATTCTTTCTGAAATTTGCACCACCAGAGACAGCAGCCCCAAATCTCTCAGGTTTTGTGTTCTCATTTCCTGGTGTCTGAGTTACTGACGTGCACTGTAGCAGATAGAGGACTGCAAACACTTTCTTCAGGCACTCTCCTGTGGATCTTGCTACGTTGTCGGATTGTATTGATGTAAATCAGGCGTGCAGGTTCTCATCTGGAAAGGTCTGATGGAGGTGTGTAGGGACAGTATTTGCAAGTGTTTTAATTAGCTCAAGGGCAGCGTGCCAGCTTCCCTTAAATGGGCTGTGAGAGGAGGAGCTGCTTTTAATCTAGGTTCTAGCACTCGTACTAATGACATCTACTGTCCCCCACTGCCCCAGATTCGGATTAATAAAGGAATTCATGTTAGAATTTAACCTCTGATTGCCCCTTTCTTTTAATACTATTTAATTGTTTCCGTAGAGGCTTAGAGATGACTTTGGATCTTTTTCTTAGCAATTATTTCATTATGAAGTGTGGTGCTTGTAAGAGAGCTTCATGTGAGGTGGCAGATGCTAGAAAGACCCTTCTGCTCCAAAGAGGTGGTTTTATTTTCAAGGAGGGCCAGGTATTAACAGATGTTGTAATAAGTGTAAGACCTCTGCCAGTGTTCCAATATTGGGGGCTATCTTGTCTGAGGAGGGTAGTCATTTAATGAAGGAATAATTTTATGGCTGACTGCACCAATGGGCAGGTGTTGTACAATTTAAAAGGGTAATCTGTTCCAATAAAGAAAATTAATGTTGCAGGACTTGTGAGCATTATTGTCTCTCTAGAGGTAGTATTAATTAAGAGGCTAAACGCAAGAACAAGGTCAGATGTTTTTTCCACTTGGAGAGCTCATTTGAATAAACTGCTTTCTGTTTGAATTTGTCTTTTACTCATGTATCTTGTTAAGCTGGAAGTGTCGTGTAAACAGCTGAGCATCTAATTCCTTTTTCTGATGTTTTTGTGAGCAATAGTTGTCTTTGGAGGGTGTACTGAGCACTTTGCAGCAAAACTAAATATAAGGGGACAGACAGTTGTATTTTGTGCATTATAAGCAAGGTCTACCAGTGGTGGTATTTCTTTATTTTAAGAACCATTTTGTCACTTATGTGCTGCTACTTCTCTGTACCTTCCTATCCCTAGACTTCCCTGCCTTCCATTCAGTATAGCTAAGGCAAGATCATTCTTGCACCATGTCTTTCATCTGCTATTCTCTTATTTAAAGGTAGCCAGCTTTTGGCCTTTAGACCACAAATCAAATGGATTCTGCTCCTTAACTTGGGACAACTTCTACTGGCTACTGGATCAGGATGGAAAGGCTCAAATAAATAAATTCAGGGGCATTTGAAAAGTCTGGTTCTGACAAATGCTTAGCACGTTTTACGAGCAACTGAGTGCTCTCGGATCCCTTGCATCTGTAACAATTACATCTCTGGTTAACTCATTGCTGAACAGCATGCCAGAACAAGATGCTAAGAAGACACATAGAAAGATTGTTGAAGTCTCAATATTTGCAGAAAATATGGCTTCTTTTTTTTATAGTGCTTTCCACTTGAGGCTAATGGTAAAAATAAACAGTCAATCTGACTTTTTCTCCCAGAAATCAAAAATGAATTGTGCTTTCTTTGAGCATTTCTGGATTTTTCAATCCTTACAGAATGAACAGGCAAGATATTTAGTAATGCAGGGAGATTTTTCCACAGAAACAGACTTCACACTTTTGGGGTTTGGTGTCTGAAATTTTCTCATTGTTTTAAGAGTTCCATAATATTTTGTTTTCCTATAAAAACACCTGCCCTAATATTTCATCAAGTATGGCAGCTTTTGCACTGGGAGCCATTTATTTTGGTCCAGACATAATAATCCATGCAGTTGAAGTGAATTTTGCTAAATCAACATTTAGGAAATAGTTGCTCATAGCAGGAGGTCCTCTTTAATATGTGAATTATAAACTGGGAGGTCTCTTTTTTTGCTCCAAGCTTTTTCTCAAGCATATTTAATCCATAAGATTAAAAGGTGAAAATGAATTCTTTGTACATTGCTGAAATTTGAGAGTAGAGTCAAGAAGTGAAATTAGCCAGATTTTTGGCAATACTACGAATTCAGTAATATGCTTTTTGTAAATCATTCATACAGTGCTCTCTTTACCTTTAATGTTTCTCCTGAGAGATTTCAATTTTCAGTGTGTATTCTTTCTTATGATTTATGCCAAAGTGCAAAACCACTGCTCGATAACTTTGGACCAGAGAAATTTTGTAGTGTGGATATGCTGAAAATTCCTCCCCTGTGCTCATCGGATGGAGAGATCTTGACAGATTGGGCAGAGTGGCTTCTGCAAGGCTCAGTTTGCAAGAACTGCAGCAGCAAAGAGAGAGCCAACCTCAACTGGCCACAAAGCACCCAGAGAGCCAGGGAATGGGTTTCTAGGTTGGAGCTTTTTTAAGAGAAGAAAATATAGAACAAGGACTGCTGCCTTTTTGGTAATTTGTGCTGTAATCCTTGGGCCATCCTATGGTCATTGAGATGTTGTTTGAAGGATTGTAGCCAAAACTCAAAACTGGTGAGGTCATCAGTGCCATTTTCACTGAATCCTTCATCAATGCAAACAGTGCTTTGTTTGCCTTTGTTTTTTCTTGAGTGTCTTCCAATACCACCTTGTCTTGCTGCTAGTCCTGACCCAATACTGGCATTACCTGATGCTTCATACAGAGTGTTGACCAAGTTAGCTCAGAAATGTTTATGCTTATAGAAACAAATTCTCTGTTCTTCATGTGAACCTTCAAGACTGTGAAAGTAGCCTGGATTAAAAAAAAGAAGCCAGGTTGCCATTGAATTCAGGAAGTAAAAAAGAATATCCCATCTGCTAAAAAGGCTAGTGTGTGGTTAAAGATGGTATTTATACAGGAGCAGTAACTGCTTGTCAGAGAAATGGGTTAGAGGACTGTAGTAATAATGAGTCAAGCTTCTCTTGTGTAGTAAACTGTCACACACAGTAGTAAATGTGGACTGTGAAGAAATGGCTACGTACTGTTTGCTCAGTAAAGGTCATGCTATTACTGCATGAAGGATTGAAGTGACCTCGTCACAGGTCACCTAAGTTATTCAAAACCAAAACTGATTTTCAAGGTACCTGGGCAGGAAACCTTTTCCTCCAGCACTGGGATACCAGGTGGTATCAAGCTCATCTGAGTTTTAGTTTTCATGGATAATGTTCTCATTCCTCAGGTATTCATTCCTCATAGACCTTCTTCATTCCTAGCCATAGCAGAGCCAGTAATAGATCAGGTCTGTGTCACAGCAGCTGGAAGGGATTTGCCATTTCACTTCACGCAGGCAAAGGTTCCCTGTGTAAGTGCAGTTTCATTCACAATGCAGCTTTTCTCTGCTTTTGGCAGCAGTTTGGTGTTATTGATTCCATCAGTTAGCAACAAGGATGCTACTCTTGTCCTAGAAGATTAAATTTTGCTGGAATTTCTGAAGTAACATTTCCAGCTCCCAGTACATGCAGTAGCATGGAACAAACAGAAGCACAGCTTGGCAAGCTGTTGATCCTCTGTGACCAGCAGGCATTGTGCAAACTTTGATAAACCCTGTGTGGTTTTGATAGAAGGGAAAGTAGTGAAGTGCTCCAGCAGCTCTACTCTGACCTTCCTCCTTAATCTAGTTGTACAGTTTGTTCCTGCAGCTAAATTTCTCAAGCTGTGCAGTATTTTATTTCTGATCTTTATACTGCCACCTGCTTTCCCGTCTGGTTTGGAGGTCTTCCCTTGCTGTGTTCTTTCCTTATCAGTAGTGCTCCTTTCTAAGCTGTATTTCCAGTCTGGGAGTATATAGGGGAGCTGACTAAACTCTCCTTTCAGTGCTTGCTCATTTGCAAAGATAATCCACTTTGCCTGAGACATGCTTGCTTTTGCTTAGCCTGTGATTAAATTTGACTCAAGTATCTTCCCTGAGATCGATTGCTCATTTGAGCTGTTGCTTTTTCCCTAAAGGTCTCTGGGATTGTTGTTGTTGCTGATTTATTTCTTTTAAATACCCCAGCCCCCCCCTGTCTTTATATCACTCATGCGCTACCAAAGCAAACTTGACATTCAAGTAGGATAATGTTATCAGTTTCATGTTGTACTGTACTGGACACATTCTACTTCATTCTTTTCCTGTCAGCAACAGCAAGACAAGCAGTTCTTAAGTATTCAAGACTACAGTAAATGAAAGAGAAGAATGGTGTGCCCTCTACTTCTTTATCTGGATAAATAAAACCTTTTCACTGGTGAGGCAGTGTTAATGGTAACTTTCTTTTGTAAAGATTAAAAATACAGCTGTTGCCTAAAGGGTCTTTAACCTTTTAACCTCAGCTGCCTTTTTATTTGTTATCCTTTGTGAAATCCCTCACACATACCAATGAGTGTTACTTGTAAGCCTTTATTTAATAAGATAAACTCGTTATACTCATCAGAGGATGAAACCTACTTAGTTTCAGGAGATCCTTTCTCTGTAAATCCACGATGAATCAATCCTTGATCCACTACTTTATAAACTGCTCACTGGTTCTCTATTGATTGAATGCCCCAGAAATAGTTTCTTTCTTTGTCCAGATCAATGTCAGATACTTATAATATCTGTGAGTCACTTGCATTGTCCTCCTTTGACTGTTCCCACAACATTAACTGTCTTCCATGTTTTTGGAATGTTCTTGCTATTCTAGACCTTATTAAAAGTTACTGATGGAGCAGAGATGATTTTATTCAAGCTGGTTGGGATTTATGCCACGTGCCATCAGGGCCTGTTTATTGACTGAGAAATGGAGCAACACCCTCTCTCCTTCCCACCCAAAGCCAGCCAACCTGCTCTACTCTTTGCCCACTCCATCTTCCCAAACACTGTACCTCTCCACGTTGCTCTCACGTGCACCATACCAGCAGGTTTCCATAGCAGTAAGGAAACTTTAGGGGCATGGGAGTCACTGGTTACCAAAGTGGGGTTTAGAAATAGAATGCATGGCTACTTCTTTCTTTTAAACTGGTATTTCTCTGGACAGTGAGCATCATCTATAAAAACTGATAACGGAGACACAGTAATTTTCTGGAATATGATCTGGTTTTAGTGTTACAACCTACACCTACTGGTGTCTTGAGTACTGTGTGCTGTGAGCCTCTGAATCCCGAGGGACACAGACATTGTCTGTGCTTGCCATCTCAGGACAGGCTTTTGAAGGTGTTGAGCAGCTCTTAGAGCTGGAATCTGAAGGCCAGCCACTGGTTTCTGTGGCCCTATGACTCGTAATCCTCCATCTAACCCAGCTCTTTTATCCCAGCATTACTGCAGCTGCTGGCAGAGTGGTTTAACCCTTTCAGGATACAGGTAAATGCATGCAGAGAAACAGACATTGTTACAAGGCTTACAGACTTACTCAGTTCCATGAGAAATGTGGGTCACTTAAAAAAACAAAACCACCCCAAAGTCAGTGATGTTTTCACTTAATGCTCTGTTCTGGAGGTGTCTATCCCTGTGTGGCCAAGGCAGGTCTCTTACCTTATTAGGCTTTATCCTGAGTTAGGGAAGTTAATTCTCTCCTCCTATTTTATTTACCTTTAAATCCTCTTTCAAGCTGCCCTTTAAACAAACAGCCCCAGCAGCTGACTGGAGTCTTCTGCCAGTAAACCATGTTGCCACACGAACCCTTTTTGTAGTACTTCAGCTGCATCTCTCTTTTGCCAGATGCCAGAAGATCAGATTCCTGATTTGCAAGCACCCAGTAACACAAAGTAATTAAAAAATGTGGAAAGGTGGTGATGGCTTTCAGGGAGTATTTTAGGAACAGGAAACTTTGACCAGGTTTTGGTTTGCCCTGCGTGGGAACAAAGCTCACCTAGGTACAGGCTTTGCCATTAGAGGAAACAACAATAGCCCAGTTCAAGAAAAATAAAGTTTTCACATCTTTGAACTCTTCTCAGTATCTCTTTCTTTTGCCAGCATGACAGTTTGTCAGTCCCCTTTTCTTCAGTGCTAAAATATTTTGGCATTAGAGGTCTTCTGATGTAGCTTAAGGAAATCTTTGAAGTGAGGTACATTAGCATATAAACTCTGGAACTCGCTGGTTGCTCTTGGGTCAGGATAATAAATGTTTGTTCAGGTGCCCTGTCTTAAGAAGTGAGTGTTTTCTGCCTTGTCACAATACATTAGCTATTGTGCTGTGGCTTTGTTAAAAGGTTAGTCCTAGTTCTCAAACCTGGCCTGCTTGTTTCTTATTTCTCTTCTCCCCAGTTATAGATCTTTAATGTTCTTTTGATTTCAGTGGCTTTAAGTCAGAATGAAAGTGTTCCTCACGTGCATATGAATGTCCCCTTCCCTGGGGGGTTCCTCCCTGACTGGCAGAGGAAACGGAAATGGATCAATCATCTGTCACTTAATGGTGTTAGGGATGCCATCAGCTTTATCTCTTGCCCTTTCCAATGAAGTGCTTGTTCCAGTGGCATGGCAAGCATCCACCTTTGGTAGCTGGCACCTAAGAAGTCACATTTTGGGAGGGATGGCCATATGGCCCCCAAATATTGTGAATTAACCGTGTGTTGATTAATTGTGCACTTGCTTGGCACGTATGCAAAAAATTTCCCCTGTAGAATTTTGTTTTTAATGAATTTGCACGTACACAAGCCATCTTTGCAGGGTTGTGCATTAAGTAAGGTGCAAGAGCTGCTGTGGTGGACAAATGGTGTGTTTTCTGTTGAAAGAAATAATAAAAAAAAGTGTTTCAGAAAAGGAGAACACATTTAAAGTAGCCAGAATGTGCAATGATGGTTTTTGTAAGCAGAAACAATATGAACAGCATGATACTGTATGCAAACAGAAGTTTGAAAGGTACATTTTTTAGGGAGTTTACCAAGGACAGAAGATTTTTTCCTATCTTTTATATGGGTGGTTTTACATGGGATTTAATTCCGGGGTTTAGTAAAATTGTGCTGGGAGAAACAAGCATAAGTGTGGCCCACAGGAGGGAGTCTGTAGCTTGTGTCCACATGTCAGAGGGACTCTGTTCTTCCTGTTTCTGCTGTGCTTAAACTCTCCAATGTGAAATAGTTTGAGTGCAAAACTGTCCTTACGGAACAGGCATCAAGAAAAGGTGATTGTATTAATTCTTTCCTTCCTTCCTCTGTAGATCCTGATTGTTTCTGGATTTAAACAGATGAGATTCCCTTATGGCCACGTTAGTGCTTTTCATCTTTCAAAGCAGGAGTGGAAGTGCAATTACTGTACCTGGATATGAAAAGACTGCTGCTCAAGTAGTGGTTTTGCTGCTCTGGGTTTCATATCATTTTTAGGAATGAAGATCTAATCTGTAGCAGTGAGTGGTCCATATTCTGTTGATGCTTGCACTTTTTTATGGCCTCCCCTTTGACTACTTACATTATTATTCATTTTTAGATATGAGAGGTCAGCTTTTTTCCCAGGTCTAGTGTGTAAGGGCCCCTTTCTGGTGAGGTTCTTCTCTTGGCCTGCTTAGAGCAATTGCTGTTTTTTCCTCAGGCTTGTCAAGTGGTGGTTCCTCTGAGTATCGAGGGGAAACTCTGAAGAACTTAGGTAAACAGGTAGGAAATACAATCTGAGTGGCAGTCAGTTACACAGGGGTAGCCACATTCTGCTGCTTGTTATGCAGGTGAATTATGTAAGGGAGTTTGGGGGGATGTGGTAGGGAGTCTCATAAGCACAGGGCTGTGTACCCAGGGAATCTGTTTCTTAACGACAGTCCTTGATGCAGAAGTGCCTCAGTGCTCCCTGCAGCCTCTTTTCCAGGCTGGGATCCCAAGTATCCCGTGTAGGTGACCGACAGGTCCCTGTACAGTAGAGAAGCTGCACCCCCATCCCTGGGGGCCAGGAGCAAAGGAAGAGTCAAGGGTTCTCCATAAACATGGCTGGGGCTGCTGCCTTCATGCCCATACATACCTCTGTAATGCTCTCTGGAGCAAGGGTCCTGCCTTCTCTGTCTGGAAATGACCAATGCTCAGCACTACAGGTGACAGCAGCAGAAATCTGGAGAGGTTTTGCTTAAAGAAAAGGGTCCTTACACTTGTCCATAGTGGAAGAAAGGATAAGTAGAAAGACCCACAGTGGTGCACATATTTCTCCCTGAGACAGCCTTGGACTGCCTTCTATCTAGAAAGAGCTGTAACTGATAGTCCTTTAAGAATAACTGGTGAAGGGGACATCAGATGGTACCATCCTAGTGGCAGCTGCCTGTCCCTGTTAGGTTTGTGTAGTCCAGGAAGCCTCCTGTGCCATCCTGCCTTATTGATGGGCTTCTAGCTGCCTGACCTACTGGCCTTGCCTCTAGGCATTTAGCACAGAAAAGAGGAGGAAAAAAATGATGAGTTATTGTTATATCAATGTTCACTGTATGAACTGTGACTTGATGTTGCAAACTCCCTTAGGGAAAACAACGTTCCGTAAGCTCACGGTGAGGTCTGGACTACAGGAGCCTGTGTGCTCAGGCTGAGTCTGGTGACTTACAGGAGCTAAACTCTTCATACTGGTGTGTGCAATGCCTGAAACTCTTTCCAACACAGGCCCACTGTTTCCATTAAAGGATTTTATGGGGCTCCCTCCACATCATATCTTGCACAGTTTACCATATTGGCTCTTAAAAGTGGCTTTGAATACAATGCCAGGGCCCCCCAGTAGCAGCTTTATGGGAAGCCCCAGTGGGCTATCCCCGTGCTACTGGAGCACCTGTGTTGGCTTTTCCAGCTAAAATAATGAAGTATCTGTGTTGTTTAATTATTCAACCACTGAAGCCAAGTTTAATTAAAGCTGGGAGCGCTGCAGAGTGTCACAAGCTCTTTCTCCAGTGGTGCCACCTCCTTTTTGAAGGAAAAACTGGTTTTAATGGAACGCCGATGCCTCCTACCCCTCTGTACTGCACCATCAGTGCCAGTGTACAGGTTTTTCTCCCAGGCTCTAAAAATGACACTGAAAACTTCATGATCAAGATAACATTATGCCAGAGATCCAGGGAGAAATAGAAGCTATTTTTTTCTTGCTTACTGTGTGCTCTTTTTAACTTAGGTCTGAAGATGACAAGCCTCAGAGAGACAGAAGAGGTCAAGTGCAACCAACTCTAGATCTAGCCAGGCTGCATCACCAGAGAACATTTGGGAATTGGTAGGATAGTTTTGAAAAGACACTGCCAAGGTAAATTTTTTTGGTGTAATTAATGATGGAGAAAGAAAGTGTTCAGTTGTTTCATGCTCACCATCTGCCACTGTTGTATTTCTGTTTTATAAGAGTTTTCCAGTTCGTGATGACATTTGGAGGGAGGAAAATATAGAAAATAAAAGACAGCATTGGATGGGGAAGGGGTGAAACGCAGATGGATCCTTTCAGTGCCTGGGAAAATCCAGGCAGGACCCAGTACCGTGCTTTGAATAGCTCGCCCGTAGCAAACCAGTCAGTAATGGTCTCTGCTTTTGCTTAGTGCGTGTCCTCTAGAGCAGAATAGCATGTCACAGTGCACTTCCAGATGTGATTTTCCAGGGTGATTCAAAGGCTCAGAGCACATCAGTGAGTCACAAAGCAGGATGTCAGTAGCCACGTTTTTAAAGATCATTATGTTCCGGTGAGAGCCCGGAGAGGAGGGGGCAAAATGCTGCCCTGCGGTCTGATTGCAAAACTGTTGGCTCCACGTTCTTCTGAAGTCTGTATGAGTATGGCTGGAGCCTGACATCTTATAGCTCTGTCATGTCTACACATATTTCAACATCTTTTTCACCCGAGGACACTCCAGGGATCATCGGCCAACACGTGGCTTGTGTTATTGTTGCATGATTATTGTTAGGATCTTGGATGTTGACTAATCTGTTATTGCTGTGGTGTATCACTGCAACTAAACGTGGCCTTAGTTTGACAAGGATTTCCATGTCCTGGGACAGAACTGCTTTGTGAGATATTGCACTGACTGCTTAGTTTGATATTAATGTGAAAGAGGAGAGCAGAGTGGGGAGAAGAAGAAAAAAATTATGTTCATCTGGCCATGAATTTTCTCTTTCCTTGAAAGGCTCTTGTGTCCACTACCAATTAGTTGTCTTCCCTTCACTACATGATCTTCTTGCCCACGCAGATTTAGCTGGCAGTTCAGACACACATTGTTCCTGCTGAAAAATCACTGCAGGCAAAGCAACCCCACCAGTCTTCCTGGGCTGCCCAAAGGATTGCTTGGGAAACAGGAACCTGTTCAGAGTTTAGCCACAATCTAAAAATGATCCAGGAATTTTCATCCAAGTGTGGTCCTGGTTATTTTCAAGTTACCAGGTTTATCTGAAACTGTTTCTATAGATTGCTTCAGGTGGTTTGTGGTATTTTTGTGATGATTTTTGATGTGAAAGAGATCAGTTTTTATGTTTGCTGCCAGATTTGCTGAGGTTTCATGATGCAGATAATTTATGGACTTTAGTGGAGCTGGAAATTAATGGAAGCAAAAATTCATGCAAGTAGAAACTTCAGTGTATTTCTGTTGAAACAAAATATCAGAGGAGACATTTGAACCATTGGTGTAAGCTTTATGATGATATGACTGTATTAGAATTTCCCAGTCATTAGTTTCACTGTCTTTCCTTTGCTTGGCCGTTCATTTATTGAACTGATTTCATTCAGTAGGAGCTAAATAAAATGGATGTCTGCTTATAGACATTCATTTCCAATAAAGATCTTGTGTTATTCTGTCAAAACCAAAAAACTCCAAAAAATCCCTATATAAATAGAAGGTTTGAACAGCTCAAAAAAAAAGGTTCTTCCTGTTAGGTCTTGCTAGAGCAATACATGTATATGTATGGGGGGGCTTTTCCAGGGAGGCAGAGGAGGTGGTGAGCCTTTTATTTCTGTGCAGAGCAGCATCTCATGCAGATGAGTCCTCAAGATGTGACCGAGACTGCTCGTGTCACAGCATCAAACCATTGCCACCCAGGGCGTGAGGTTTTAGCTGGTATTTGGAGTTGTGTTTCAGTGGACAGGTGGAAGTAAGGGTGACATTGAGAATGTCTTTGATGCCATATTTAGCAAGTGCTCTTTTCCTAAAGTGGGAAGATCAAACAACAGGAAGCTGTTTCCTTTTTTGTAATATGCAGCTTGACTTTGCAGCCAGTGCCTTGTCCGAAAATCTTCTGCAGGGAGGAAGAAATCATTGATTTCCCTTATGCCCATGACTTTTTCGGTTGGGTTTCATCCTCCATGCAAGTTTAATGCAGGAAATATACCCCGAACCAAGTCAGCTCTTTGTCCTTTTAGGCATCCCTGGTTGTTATATTTATGAACATTTTGCTCAAATTCATTCAGATCACCACACCATGTTGAGTTGCTGGGGTTATTGGATGGTTCTTCCTGTTAGGTCTTGCTAGATTTCCATGAACAGAGCACAGCTCTCTCCCAGTGACACCCAGTATACCAGTGACCTGTGGTTATAAGCACAAAGGAGTAGTGCAGCAGCCACCTGCAGATAGCCACTTGGCACCTTACACCAGTCATGCATATTCTAGCAGCTGGATTTTGAAATCCTTATGTCATCCAGGAGGATCTAGAGAGACAGCAGCAAACACTGATGTGTATAACCCCACCAGGGTGATTATTAGGCAGTGCATATTTGTGACAACTGCTTGCAGTTATGTGCAGTACAGTGTTAGGTGCATGCATTTGTAATATTGGAGTAATGGAAAATATATTCCCTGTATTTTAATAGCTTATTAGTTATTGTGTGTGTGATACAGTGTTGTATATACTAGAATACCAGTATAATACCTAGTATTATATCTGCTAGAGTTTATTTGGCCTCTTTCCCACAGACATAGGGGTAAATATACTGCAGGGGTGTTCAGCTGTTTCATAAAGGAAAGAGCAAATAGAGAGAAATTCCTCTTCACACCAGTGGGTGGTAGGGAAAAGACTAAGAGTATTTGTATGCCTGTAAGGTAGATTTGGGTAAGCACAGGCTCTTTTCATGTGTCAGCTCTTAATTTATGTGTGTGGCAAGCCCAAAGGTGAGATGACCCAGATCCGATTGGGATCTTGTATCGGTGTAAAGCAGATGGACAGCAGCAGCTCCCCGAGCAGCCACGGTGCTCTTGTCGGTGGAAGTCAGCCTGAGATCAGAATCTGAAAAATTTACATTTGCTAGATAAGCAGGTGAAACTTTATATTTCGTGTTGCTAGCTTTGAAGGAGCTGTAAAAAGAACAAGGTCTTAGCTGGGTTTCTACTTATCCTCAGCTTGCTGTTATCTCCCTTTTTTCCACTCTAAAGTACAAGCCAAAACTAAGCTAAGGCATTAGTGTAAGATAAAAAGCTGCCTAGTCCAGCAAGGAACCTCTTCTGAGCAGTCCATCCACTGCTAGGGGGGCATACAACTGGGTCTGTGCACTAAACGTACTACAGGGTGCCTCGGGTCCTACCAGGGATTTGTTCTCCTCTGTGTTCAGGGTTGACAGTGTAATGGATTTCTGGCCCCTTTGACTTTTGCAGGATACTGGTTTATTGTAACACAGCACTTGCCGAGGTTTGTGCCACGTATATGGATTTTTTCAGGTGTTGCTGGCTGAAAATAGCTGCAAATTGCCAAAAACTGGCTTCTGGGGTAGAAATGTGACTTTCACAAGTCCTTCTATTAAAGGTTAAATTAAAGCAGAACCAAGGGAAACACCTCCAAGGTTCTTGTTTAAAAAGAACCAAACAAAACCAAAACCCAAAGAAGACCAATCACCAGGAAAAGTGCATTGTGAATGTTAAGGTTGTAAAAATCTTGATATACAAAATAACACCCTAAGGATCTTACTTTGCTCAGATATGATGGGTATCCTCAACCTGACGTCCAGAGGTACTAGATATTCTCTCAAAACAGGAGGTACCCTCTGAATATGGATGAGGAATTGGACAAATCAGCCAGAATAAATAATAAAATGTTGCTTGGAGGTGTAAGGCAAAGTCCCAGGACTTCAGAGTTTTGCAAGATTTAAAAGGAAGATGAGATAATACAAAAGTGCTGCAGCTGATTTTAGAACTGAGCTAGGTTCAGGGTTATGCTATTTTTTGTATGGTTTTAAGCAAAGAGCTGACACTCTAGGCTTCTATTTCCCATGCGTGAATGCAATGAGATTTCTTTCATTTAGAATGAACATTGTGTCTCAAAAAATTTCCTCTCTGTGATGCATTTGCATTGTGTGGTGGTTTGGGGTGGTGGGTGGGGAGTTAAGCATCTTACAAGCATCTTTGTGGAAATATTTTCGTGGCACTGTGGAAAGAAGGATGTTCTCCTGAGTCCCAAATTGAAAGACTTTGATCTAATTTTAATGAGAAGTTATAAAGTGTTTTAGTTATAGAAAATACTGAAGAAACAAGTTTGTTGTTGCTGTTTTCCTCAGACTTGGGTTATGTCTACACTTGGACTGTGGATCTTATGGATGTCATCTTACATGAATTATTCAAACTAGTGGTTTTATTCCAATTTTAAGAGGTAACAAGTTATTCAAAAGGAATTTGAACTTAACGAGACCACCTCCCCTTTTTTAGGTTTGTGTTTGATTTTTTTAGTGGTATTGAAAGCAGAAATTCCTTCCCTAGTGAAGGAATGTAGTGCAATAGCCTGGATCTGGCTGATTGTCTTTCCTCTGTTTTCCCACACCAGCCTAGACCTCCGAGGCAGAGATCCCTGCAAATGAGACTCGGACAAAGTGCAAATTCTTAATTTCCTGAAATCTCATTGTTTAGGCCAACAAACACGCAGGTCAGCCTGCAGGTTGCAGAGCTGAAACTGAACACCAGCTCAGCTTCCCTGGATCAATGAGCTGTAATTTGAGGCTGGTGGTTTCTTATCCAGCTTGGAGAAGCAGCACTGAGAACAAAGGCTCAACACCGGTTCCTTCAGATATTTGAGCAGCAAAAGGCTGTTGCTGCTGCTCTCTGCTGCTGGCATTCTGCTCAGTGCTGCACTGTTTGGGTGGGCCAGGTGTAAATTTGTTGTGATGGTTATGCCAGCAACCTCTTCTAAGACAGAGGCAGTTTGTGCTGTTGCTGTGTGGGGATCTTGAAGGAAACAAACACAAAACCAAACAGACATACAAAAAAAAAACCCCAAACAATCAAACACATAAAAAGGGGAGGAAAAAAGATGTAAATTCTGCAGATGTTCCTATAATTCACATAAACTGACAAGAAAGCTGCTTGCTCTGACTAGAATTCAGTCTGCCTTTATAAAATCAACTCAGTCAAGAGTCCTTGGTGAAAAATAATGAAAAAATGAACACAGGTCTGGCACCAGATGCAGACTGAAGAGCAGTAGATGTAACTGACTGTGACACCTAATGGTGTTTGGCAAGAGAGGTGAAAGATTCCACCCGTAGCTTCTCCCTCGGTGGGAGATGGTGCCTACGGATGTGTGCTGTCCTGACTTGAGTGTCTTCACACTGTGGCTGCTGCTCTTTGGATGGTGGAGTTCCTTGGTCAGTAGAAACTCAGGCTCATAGAGTTCTGTTTAGCTGCGATTTGGGATGCTAATTAATTATTAGGCTTCACTGAGTGTTCCCTGGGATGCAATCAGATCTGTATTTTAAGCAAACACGGGGGGGTGGGTTGTTTGTTTTTACTGAAGAGCTCATTAGATGTTGATGGCAGTGGGGTGCATCTTGGCCCAACCATGCATCTCTTCCTGAAGTGTCTAATTCAGTTGACTGGGTTGTTTAGTGACAAGAAATACAATGTCAGCAGGACCTTAATTATTTAACCACAACATTGACCACTCTGAGTGCTGCACAGGGGTAGATCAAAACTCGTAACATCTCCATATAGGAGCAAAAACACCAGAAAAGGAAGAAGATATTTTATTAGTGTGTATGTGCAATATTGCACAGTACTGCTTGAGATCTACCTCTGTGAAAGGAGCCACACCACCATAATAGTTAAAATTTTATCTGTCAGTTTGCTGAAGTGAGATTGAATTACAGTGCTTGTGTTAAATGCACAATACCCAATGTAACTGCTGGACCTGTCTGCTCTGTTGCAGGTCATACCATCTTAAACTGAGAGACAGGAATATTTCTTGGAAATCAGTAGTCCATCGGGTAAGTACTGAGCTAAGGCATTTTCTTTCTATGAGGACCATTGTGGTTAAGCACCAGCACAAGGCAAAGGCAGAGGACAGTTACTGTTTGTGAAATATGTTTTGAAAAGCTGAAGAAAAAAATCACTTGAGGCATTCATGGTGATAGAGGCTGTAGTGAGCAGGCTGCTGGAGAAGGACGTGTGTGTGTGTGTGTGTATGATCTTGCTGTTCTGAATCCTTGACTCCTAGGATGTCTTTCAAGAAGGGATCTGTAAACAGTTTTTGTGCAGAGAAATAGGAGCTGGCTGAGAAGGTGGCTGGAGGTAACAGGCAGCACTCAGACCCCAGGTTATGGCAGCAAGATTTGGGTGCAGGCTGTTTGTTGTTCATCTCGTATTTTCACAGAAGCATTCACAGTCTTAAACTTCGTGTTCAGGAAATGTCCTTAGTCCCCCTCGAGGTTATTGCTAAAAAACCAGCATGCCCAGCAAGTTAAGTTGTCGTTCTTTGATTGATGTCTCCCCTGAGATAAACAAGGAGTAGTTTGCAGAGTAAAAAGTCAGCAGCTCTTTGTTTAAACAGTCTGTTAAATTCCTGCCTTGAAGGAATGGTGCTTAAGAAAAAGGATTTGGGGCTTTTCAGGAGGATTGTTGAAAGATTAAATAATTACTCTGTTCATGATGGGGAAGGCCCTGATTTGCTGATGATGATGCAGTAGAGCCAGATAGTCACAGCTGACATAAAATGTGAGTAGTTTCACCTTGTCCCATAATGGGTGGGAGTTGTGCTTATTTCACCTCTGTGATGCAGGTAAGCAGCTCACATGACTCCAAGGCAGAAAAATACGTTCATCTGATTCACAAAACATATGAAGATACCCTTTAAGTTATGAGCTACTTTCCTAAGGTGAGCCAATCAACCTACAGAGCCCTGGCCATCCTTTCAGTTTCTTCCCTTGATATCCATCCATTTCACCTTGGCACTTAAGCAGCACAGAGGAAGTTGTGGAAATTGGGTAATTAAACATATTCCATACGTGGATAGCTCGTCTCCACTGCACCATATTCTGTTACCTTGCCCGAGTATCATAAACAGCCTGGAATTGAGAAATTGTGTTGGAATTCCTTTGGGTTTGCATTCTTGGAACTTTTCCTAGAGCAATTTCACGACCTAATTTGCATTTGGTGTTAGAAAATTTATAAGACTCTAGTGCTTTGTTACTTATGGCCAGATTTTGAAAGGAAAAAAAATGAAGTTCCATGGAGGTATTAAAAATAAAACCCCGTTATCTTCCAAAGCTTATAACCTAAAAAAATGAATTGAGCATAATGTTTTCAATATTAATCTATCTAGGAACAAGATATGTAAGAATTTTAAGACCATTAAAATGCTTGAAATGTCTGTAGAAAATTATTATTTTTTGTATTAGATGCTCAAGCAGGTTTTAAGCTGAGTTTAGAAATATTTTCTTCTACAATAAGCTCTTATTTTTTGTTGCTGTTGGTTTTGAAATCTTTTTAAGGTTAGTAATCTATTTAGTGTATGTAACTACATAATAACAAGTGATGGTCCATCTTCTTATCCCAGTCTTTTGTTTATCTGTCCAAATCTCAGTAGAAATGAGTACAAAGGTGATAATAGTACTAATTTAATCTATGGATTTATGCATTAGTTTGGTTTTATGTCTGCATAGATGTAAATGGCTTTGCTGCTTTGTGCTGAAGACCTTCTGAAGGCCACTGGGTTACTCTCTGCATCAAATGTGTCCCTGGAGCAAGGGGATACCTTGGACATCTTATGCTATGAACCAAGCCAGTCTGGTGCTTCATGCACTGTGCACTTGAAAAACCCATTTGAGCTTGGTTTTGCTTTGAGAAGGGCTTGATCTTAGTTATGGTTGTGCCACAGATATTTCTTCTCTGGAAAGAAAAAAAATATCAGAAGAAATAACAACATCAAACCTACTAACTGCATCTGAAAGCATTTTCTGTTAATATTTCACATGGAACCAGTGCACCCAAGATAAGGATATGGTAATATGTGGAAATTTTGCTTCATGGCCTGGGCTTGAAACCACTCTGATTCTTGAGCTGATTCTTATGGGGCTCATAGTGAGCTGTCCTGGGGAGCTCAACCACCTGAAACCTATTTTGTTCAGGCGAGGGGGACTGGATTGAAGGTGGCAGAGAGAGTTCTCATGGCTTAGCTGGTGTCCCAAAAAGGGTCATGAGAAAAGTAGTGATAGTCCATGGAAAATAGGAGGGTGAGGGTTGGACTGGGAGAGGGGTGGAGTTGTCCCTTCAGTGGCAACCTCCTGTCATCTGAGCTCAACTGCCTCATGAAAGTGCTCTTTGTACATCAGTGAGGAACCCTGCAGGCTGCTGAGCAGGGCAGAGTAAAGGGGTGAGTGTCTTATTTGTGTCAGACCCCCTGAAACATCTCCATCCCACTGGCTCCTAAGGAAAATGCTCCCTGAGTCTCCCTCCAGCTCAGAGTTCTTTTAAGACTCCTGTTCTTCCTCTTTCTGAATCCTTTTGGCAGATTCAATTGATGTCACTCTCTGGGGATTTGATTAATTTCCTATTATTGGCCTTGTCCTGCAAACCCCACCAAGGTTGCATCTCCCTATAGATGAGTTCTGCTCCTACATGTTCAACCTGGAGCATGATTACTGAAGAGGAAGATACACTCAAACTCTTTGCCTGATGAATGGGTGGCACTAGAATGTGAAATCTACCCTAGTAACAGAATGAATACATTTACCCAGTATAGAACTTTAAAGCAGTTTTCACCATATGCCTTAGTATCATAATTTTAAATTAGATTTACTCAAAATGGAAATCCAGATTCAAGCTGACATCATAACATATGACCCCCAGTAGCAATGAAAATTGAAAACATGAGACAAGGGCATTAATCACTGGATAGTTTATAAGCTTGCCCTGAATGTTCATCTGGAATGTTAACACTATTTTATTATATCCAATAACAACCTCAAGTCAAAATTTATGGATGCTGTGGGGTGCCTAAGATAAGGGATTCAGACTCATTTTCTTGTACTCTGGCTCAAATCTTTCAAGCCTTTACTTAAATGCAGAGAGATAGTTGTGATTCTAACCTACTGCTTTTCGTGCATGCCTAACCAGTTGCTTTTACTGGGACTGGAAATGGGGGAAGGATAGTAAAGGTTGGTTCAGCAGCTAGACGTGTGAACTCAAATGGGGTAATACCCAGTTGCAGGAGGAGGTGTTAAATGGCCTCACTGTGGATGTGTCTGAAGTTAGGCTTGCTGTTTTCTGGTTTGGTTTAGTTTGCTTAGCAGTATGAATTTTAGTTTGGGGTTCTGTTAGGAATCTTTTCTGTAAAGATAGTTTCTATTAGTAATAGTGTTGGATGTACTTTAATATGGGGTATAATGAAAGGAATTTAACTTGTGTGTGCCTGACTGACCAGGGCTGTAACAAAGGTGGTCTTTTCAGGTGACTTGATGGAATTATCACTTTAAAACAATTTGTGTTTTCATTAATTTGTTGAGTCTTGAGGTATTTTCATTGATTTGTTTGGTGGTGGTATTTTATAATGAACAGGTACAAAAATTTGTTTGAAAAGACATTTGAGTGCGTTACATTAATTTTCATTTGATTGCAATGGATAATACTGCCTCTACAATATATTCCCTTTACATGTGACCCCATCAGTGTATCCCAGACTATTCAAAATTTTATGCCCTATAGAGCTGACATCAGTGATGTCTGGAAAATCACAAGGGGAGGTGGACTCATTGCTTTCCAAACTATTCACAGCCACTGTTGAGTTGAGGGTCTCCTCTCTTGTCTTGAAGAATATAGCTCTTGCTCCTCCTGCCCTCCCAGCATGCAAGTTAAAACTTTGCCTATGGTATTTGTGCCCAGTTTGCTTCGGCCTGTGTATTTTTGTTGTGAACTTAATGTTTTAACATGATCAGTCTTGCTTTACTTTTCCAGCTCCTGAACAAGCAAAAAGTCAGCTTGAATGTTCAAAGAATGTGGGGTCAAAAGATGACCTCACTTTAGCAGGAGTAGGTGCCTGTTCTGCTAAGTACTTTTGCATCTGTTGGGAAGGCCTGTTCAGGCCGCCACCAGAAACACCTTGCTAATGAAAGCCTGAGGGAGGAAGGCACAGCTTATCAGAAATTGAACAAGGTAAAGATCATTTTGGAGCCATACAGATAATCACAAAGCCTACCTGTTTTCTACCACAAACTCATCTTTTCAATGTACCCCGGGGAAGATTTAAATGCTTTTATAGGTGAAAATGAGCTTAATTGACAGTGAGATGTTTGTGGCTTTTGTGTTTTGCCTTGTTAGGTAGTTCCAGCAGTAAACTAAATTTACTGAAGTAAATCTATGAAATTACCTTAATTGCCTGTTCTCAGTGATATTTTTAAGGAGCTCCACTCTGCCCGTTTTTAGTTTAATGTAAGGTACATGGTACAGCTTGTATGCACATATTGTTTGAAGGCTTTGAATGGCTTGCCTGTCTGATCCATTTTAATAGATTCCAGCCTTTTTCCATGACATCATTATTGTAACAGACTTCCTAGAAAATATGAACAGCTGCTGTGTATTTTTTTCCCTGTGTTTTATATTAAAACTGTAGCAGCTTTTCCATTCTCTACAAATGACAGCAATAGGCTTGTCTGATGTAAAACAAAATGAAAAAAAATAAAGGCAAAGCAAGGAGCTGCAGTACTGTTAACAGGCCAGTAATGTAGCAACTCCCCATGTATGAATGGTTTCATAATGCAATAAGGGATTACTTATGCTGCTGTCATACTGGTCAAAGGTTGGTCCCATTTCCTTCCCCCTCTTCCCCTGAACTAAACTGTGCATCATTAAAGATGATGAAAACAGTATTGTGCTCAGCTTCCTGGCCCAGATGGTAATTTGCATGAGGAATTATATTGAATTTATTTTTTTTTCCTAATACCATTCTTACGCAGACTGTGCATAGAGGTTTTAAAGTTCTCTTTAGTTCTCACAGTTCAGGTCAAGGAGACTTGCTGCACTGTTTCTCTGTCTGTCCTGGCATTTAGGGATGGCTTAGAGGCCCCTTTACACGGACCCTGGAGCATTAAATAAAACTAGAAATTCATCAGTGTTGCTTTTACCTCCAAATTTTCTAGCTGGCTCCATCTGTAAATAGCTGAAAGATGTCAAGGAATGATGAGGATCCTTAGATCTTCACATTGCATTTTGCCTGGAATACCTCAATTGGAGTTTTAGTGTCTTTTAGGTGACTTGTTAGGCTTCCTGGCTGGTCTGTACGAGTTTCGTTCAGCAATATCTGTATTTGATTTAGCAAAAATAGCAGGTGTAAACAATCCCTTAGCAGGTGTAAACAATCCCTCTCCCTTACGGAGCCCTAGATGGAAACACGCAGCACTCTGCAGGATAGCAAGGTTGCTCCTGCCATCCTGCAAGCCAGAAGTTAACAGCTGACTCGGACCTCATGTGGCTTCTCCAGCTAGAGTAGAGGTAACACTGGTGGTTGGAGCAACTGCTGCTTAAGGAAATCTGTGGAATCTGCTGTAAAGTCCAGCTTCTTGTTAGCTGGGGTGGGTTTTGCTTAATGGTTAGGGCTGAACTTGAGCCAATCCTTTTCTCTTTTCCTCTGGTTCTTTTCAGACTTTAACTGTCTAGAGGAACCAAAAATCGAACTGGGTTACTGGGGAAATGCCCAACTCATCTCTTTCAGTATATGGTGCCATCAACTGTGCTGCTCCCAGGGCTGTCTGACCTCATGATGCTCAGCTGTACTCAGGGATGTGTGGTCCAGAGGTGTACTGAGTAAGAATTGCTGTAGGAAGCTGGTCCCAGCTGCAGTATGAGAGCTCAGGTGCCAGTTTTGGGTGTTTGGTGACCAGGAGTGCCCAGCAGGCTCCAGTCCTGCACTGACTCATGCAGGAAGCGTGGCCAGTCTGACTGGGGGTGGGCGTGCTGGACTTAGACACAGCCAAGCCTAATGATGTAATATGGCCATAAGAGAACTCCTCACCAATCAATGCTTTTATCAAAGTCCTGCCTCTTTTGGGGTGCTTTCTCCCTTCATTTAACAGTAAGGCACCTGTGTATTGTCCCCTAAATGGGGAAGAAATGCAGCAACTAAGTACCTCTCTTGAGGCAGGGAGCTGGCTCGTGTACCAGGTGACTGTGAGCGGACTGAAAAATACTAAAAGAAAATCAATACTAACCTTGCAATGAGAAGCTAGATAAGGGTAGGGCTAAATTGTCCCTGTCTGTGGTGTTCATCAAATGGTGCCCATTTTGTGGCTGCATATAAAGAAATAATTTCATGAAAGAAATAAGTAATGTCTTCTGGCCATTATCAATTGCAAGCCCTTCTTCATCTGCTAGGAGCTTCTCCGAGACTGCTTGACCTGTTCTCTGTTCATCTCAAGGAGACTTGAAAGCACAGAATATATAAATAATACTAATGCAAATTATTATTAGCCAAGATGTTGCAGAATACATGGAAAGTATCCTCAGCTTCCTAACCACAGAAGGTAAAACCAACACATGTGTGCATACCGTGGCTGATGCATCGTGGTACCCAGCAGCCAGCGTTCGATGGCTCCGGTGTCTGTCGTACAATGCTCTGGGTAAGAGGATGCTTTCAAACCATGCACCTCCTTTTGAAGGTCAGCTTGCACTAGCATGGAGCAGTTAACAAAAATGCAGCTCTAGTCAAACATTGCACAATCTCTGAAGCTCTCTTTTTTTTTTTTATTATCATCTTGTTTGTGTTGAAGTAAGTGTAAAAAGTCCGATGTTCAGTGGAACAACATCTGTGTATCATTTTCACTTGGCTTTTACAGGTAATTAGAAAGCAAAGTGAAGAAACAGCATGTTATGTAGGAAGTGTTTTGGGACTGTAGTTCTTATCATAACATTTACGCTCTGGGGAAAGTGTCTTTCTCATTACCCTAAAATTCCTCTGTGTAGGGAAAGCTGCAGGGACTCACTCTGATTTTAGCTCACTTTTTTCTTTTTAAAAGCATGCTGAAATTAATTTCTTCCTTCCCCTTCCCTAAACCCCCATATAATTTTAGAAATTACAGCTCTCTGGCATTGCAGTTCTAGTCAGTCTGGCATATTTCAGGTGTACAAACAGGCTGTGCATTGTTTTATTAGTTCATTTCAGTAAGTAAACTTCTTTACAAAACCATTTTTCCTACCCCTGCCCCCAACAGACAGTTCCACAGAGTAATTGATATTTGCATAGACATACATGAAGGGTGTTTAATAGATGTCAGAGATAAATATTTGCCAGCTCAACTTTTGCCTTCAAAATAAATTTATTTTGTAGCTAATGTTCTTATTTAATCATACGAAACATCAAGCATCCTGTAGAGATGAAATGCTATGATGGAAGATGATTTTGCAGTCACTGATACATATAATCTTCAAAATATACAAATCAAGTAATTTAATGATAATGACCACATCCATTCTGCTCTGCATGGCAAAGCCATGGAGAAATTCCACTGAAATTAATCTACAGTTCCAGCACCCAGTCAAAAATATGGATCATGCATTTGTACTTTGAATACAAAGACATCTGGAAAATAAAAGTTCTGCCATTCTTCAGGCGTGTCATGGAAAAATACTTTGCATTTTGCATCAGACCTCCGAAAGAAAATTCAGAATGTGTCTTGGTAACAAAACATGTTAAGAAAATGTTACTCATTGAAAAAATACTTAACTGTGACTTTCCTATTGAGACACTTCTTACAGTGATAAACCTGCAATGGTTGTTACCATGAAAACCTGCGTGAGAGGAGAGGATGATGAAGAATGTTTAAATACAGTCTGTTCTAGAAGAAAAACCAGTAACTTCTATGTAGAAGGTTAAAAATTGATTTTTATTATTTGCAGCACAGATGCTTTTCAAGTAGATTTGTGCTAAAGTTAATGACTGGCTATGGGAAGAAGAATGTGTCTTAATTAGCTGAGCATGAGCCTTCAGGTATTTACTGCATCTCCCAGCGCCGGTGCGTGGCTGTGAAGCCAGCGAGGCAGATACTGCATCTGTTCCCTCAGAACCATTCACAGTGAGATAGGCAAGACAGAAAGCCCTTCCTGAGGCCCCCAGAATTTGAAAAGCTCTACTTCTCTGGTTTTCTCCCTTCTGTCTAAATGTGTATCCTCATGATAAACCCTTTAGGCTGCAGCTCATGTGTTAAGAGTATCCCTTGCCAAGAGCAGTCCTAGTAAGTGTGGCAGTGTTGCCACAACAGAGGAGAAAGGTTTTGGATGTGTCTTGAAAATAAGTTTATCTTATTAGTCCAATTCAAATAATCCCCTATGGGGATTGTTTTACTACTCTTGCAGGAGATACTTGAGAATTTGTGCTCTCCTGGCACTTCCTACTGCTGTGGTATGGCTTGTATTTGGAGATTATTCTGATGGTTGATGTAATAAGAGGGTTTGGGGTTAAAAATCTTTGGGGTGGGAATAGGTGCTTAGGGTTTTATTTCGCCTTGGTCACCATCAGCATTATGTTGGCCCCTGATGGCACTGAGTATAATTTCCAGTCAGCTGCTGCTTTTAAACCCAGTAGCCTGTTCTCTGTGAAATGAGCTGATGCCTGCTACTCTAAATGCAGAAGCCTGTGCTCCAGACCATCAGTACCACCAAAAAGTCATCGTGTCGCTGCTGCAGCCACAATGTTCAAAGGCTGTTAAGTGGGGCAGGGTTGGCAGGGAGAGGGAATAGCTTTTATTAGATGAACCAATATTTATTGGAAAACCCAGACACTTTCAGACAAACAAGCTGTTCTTCACGTCTCTGCAGGAAAGGCTTTCTGTGCCCAAAAGCTTGTCTGTTTTTTCCAGCTCTATCAGTTGGTGTAATAAAAGGTATTACCTCTCCCTGCAAACTCTGCCCAGCTGAAGCATTAACATTCCTGTGGGCAGCTTTAATAGGAAAGCCAGCAGCAGCGTGGGCACCGTGTTTTGCTGAATTTCATGTGCCTCTGCTTGTGCTTTCCCTACCTGCACTACTGCTCATCCTCTTGATGCTGAGGAGATTTTCCCTTCCATGGGGTCTGTTTCTTTCTCCCCCTTGAGATAACAGGTCTACATCTCCCATGAATGCAAATCTCCCTGCGTGGCCAGCCCATGCTTTGGAATGGATACAGAAGGGAAGATTGTTCCCTGGGTATCACTC
This sequence comes from Chloroceryle aenea, assembly GCA_013399075.1. Classification (NCBI taxonomy): domain Eukaryota; kingdom Metazoa; phylum Chordata; class Aves; order Coraciiformes; family Cerylidae; genus Chloroceryle; species Chloroceryle aenea. The sequence continues at coordinate 390,199 of VWZY01005331.1, forward strand.
TGCTTTTCTGGTGCGTCTGATTTGTGATGTGCTTAGATCTGGAGCAGTGATGCTCACCCAATAGCTGCTTCTAAGTCTCTTGCCTAGAGTTGGAAAGGGCTCTCCATGCAGAAAACAGAAGACAAAAATACTTGATGTCTTGATGGAAGGTGGGTCTAAAGGAGTCTGCTGCTGTGTAAAAACAAAAGGAGCAGTGTTTCCAGCTAGAGCACCAAGCATCTTGAAGTCCAAGGTAGAAAATATTTATAGTGTTGTATAGTTTTATTACTACAGACTGAAGAAAAACAGCTTATTGAATGACTTTTGAGGACTAGATTTTGTACCAGTGGACTATCGAATAGCGGACAAAGAAAGCCCCTCTCTACTATGGGGTGGGAGCAGGAAATCTATAAAGAGTACCCAACTTCCTCATACAGTGTGTAGGGACAAATGCTGTTTTCAGACTCACTGAGGCACCTGAATATGCTGCAGGGTGTTGGGTTTTAATGCAGGCTGTGTGGATGCCCACAGGCACCCAGGTTACCGAGCTCAAGGTACTGTCAACTCCTCCCATGGAGACACGGTGAACAGGGTGTTTGTTTGTGGAGCTGTTGTCTTTCCACTCTCAGGCACTTCATGTAAAACCTATTTACTTGGGCTCATTTTTTAGCTGACATTCTCTGCTTTGCTCAGCTTCTCCTTGGTGTGGGGGGCACCAACCTGTGCAGACTTGTCCTTTCTCTTGGCACTGGCTGGACCATGTGTAGTGCTTGTACCCTTGTTGGTGGGATTTATCTCTTCTCGAGCAATAAATGCTACTAAAGCAGCAAAATTCAATAGCAAGCTCATCAGGTTTGGGTTTTTTTGTTTTGTCTTTAGTGTCTTCACTGCTTTTATAGTGTTATACTAATGCCAGCTGCTGCAGGAAGAGAACAAATAGTTCTCTCTGCATGTTGCAGAATGAAGTGCGAGTGAGCTGTGGTGTCGTTTCAAAGTGCTGGACCAGAGAGCCAGGCTGAAGCCAGGACCTGAGAAATGTAGCCTGTGCCGAAGTGCCAGGGCAAAAATAGCTGGGCTGCCATTCTCATTATGTGCCATGTTCAGAGGCAGGGAACTGAGGACTTGGATTTGAGTGTGAAAGAAAACAGTATCTCTGTGCTAAACCTACACGTAGACTAAAAATGAGCGAGGGAGGAAAGGTAGACGTGTGTTTTGTCAGACACTGCTTTGATGCAGTGTGGTGAATCCCTTACTCTTCTGCCTCCAGAAGAAAAATGTATTCCTTGTTTGCTCTCAGCTGATGCGAGCTGCTACACTCACCCAGTGTGACCTGGTCCATTTCCTCTTGTAGAGCCTTTAAATTCAATGCCTTTCAGCTCTTTCCTTTCAACAGACACTGATTTGCTGAGTCCTTCTCAATTTCCGAAGTTCTATGCTCTTAATACTTCCCTCCCCATCCCCACGAAGTACAAGGATTTCTTTGGCTGTGCTGTCACAGGACTACGATGACCGCCAGGGTGGCATCCTGCTTGATACCAGCCTGCAGGTAGGCTATGACAAACTGGCCTGTAAAGAGCCTAAACCATAGTACCCTGTAGCAAAGGAGGTGGAAGTCATCCTTTCTTCTTTGAATTCTGCCGTGTTTTCCTTGCTGCTCACGTCGTGCACCATCCTTGCAGACAAACCTTTCTTGATGCTCTTGTGTCAGTGTGGCTCTCATGAGCAGCTGTGGTCTGCTGCAGCTTGGCTTGCATCTCTGCAGCTGAAAAAGTCTCCTGAAAGTTGTTTACTTGCTTGCAAACATGAGAAGCCATCTGTGATGTTGACTGCCCGTTCATGATTGGAAGGTCATTTTTGCAGCCAAAAGAAAGATTCAGATCTGGAGGCCTTTTGGCATTGCCTGGCTGAGTGGGTGGAGAGATTGTTTCCAAGCCTTAAAGCACGTGTGCTGGGGCACAAAGATGGAGATGCAGAACAATGTGAACATGGTGTTGAGCATTGCTCAGGAACTGAACTAGGGATATATATGGCAAGGTGCCAAAGTAGAGGGTGTGACTCTGGTATAAGCAAAGAAATGGGATGTATGGCCAAGAGAAATCAAGGAAAAAGAAAAATATGACCTGAATAGGCAAACCATGGACACTGCCACAGTCTGCTGTGTGTAGGGTCTGTGTACGTGGGACAAATAGCTCTCCTCACTGAATATCATCCAAATATCTCTTTTAAAAATGAGGCTGACCTCTGCTATGAAAGCTTAACGTTTAAGGTCTGCTGTAAATTAGACATCAGTGTAATGTGTGCAGACTCTGCTGGAGCTGGTGCCTCCTGGAATATAATTGGAGGCACACGTGGCAGTAATTGAAAGATACTCACTCTAGTTTCTAGTGTGAGTGTCTTGTACTGTAGGCTTGTTGACTTTTGCCTTCTAGGCTAATAATAAATAATATTTAATACTCTTGCTGATGTAACAAGCTTAGAATCCAGCCTGTTGATTCTGAATAGCTTTGTGATGATACCAGCATCAAAAATTAAGGAAGCAGCGAGACTGATGTGGAATCTGTTTGGTACATAATAACATTTTATTGCACAACATTTTTCATGTAACTACTTTGTTATGATGACAAATAAAATCCACTGCATTTGCTCCCTTCAGTAAATGACAGGTAAATATAGCTTATACTATTTTAACTTTTCCAAGAAGAATCTGGCAACGCAGACTTCTTGTTCCTGTCCTTGTCTGTAGTAACCCTTCTCCTGACAAATGGCTCTTCCTAGGAGGTAAGAGTTTCATTTCTCCACTTGAGCAAAATTGTGACCACGCTGTCCACCTCTAAGTCTGCGTGTCCGTAATGTCCAACCCCCACTGAACAATTTCATCCAAACTTGTGTGATGGCTGGAAGTAAAAACCCAAAGTTACTGTAAGAAAACTAGAAATTGTGTGGAAGAGAGACGAAGAAAGCCCCTCTGAATTTTATAACTATATACTAGATTAAAACTCTGAATTCAGACTTCCCTTTGCATTTTTTAGCTACAAGAAAGCCCCATAACCATACTTCCCTAGCCTGCCAGCTTCCTGGATAGCTGAACATTTGCTTGCTTGTGTTAACAAGCAAATACTTAATCAGCTATTAATCAGTTAGGTAGTTACAGGGGGAGAGAGGTGGTGGTTGGCTGCATTTTATAACCTCCTGGGCCATAATTGGCTTTCTTGCCACAGGTTGCACACCTTTGCTGTGTAGTTATAAGATCAGTTTGCAACTGCATGCAGCGAGGTTCAAAACAGCCTTTCCTCTTTTTGTGTGTGTGTTTTCAGCTAGTAGCCAGTGGATAAAGGTTTTGGAAGTGATGTCGGCATAAAGCAGGGAAGCTTTAAACAACAAGAACAAAACTTTTAAAGGAAATAGCCAAAGATTTCTCAAGCTTTGAAGTCTCATTTTTAATAAGTTAACAGTTTGATACATGGGTTCATGTTCACTACGCTTTAGCACTTTCCAAGAACATGTTGAGAAGAATGATGGGGAATGAGTCCAAGACTCTGAATAATTGTGGAAACATCCATACCTGACTGAATGAATTATGACTGGTGGTCAACCAAAAAGTTGTGGTACACAGTGAGAATCCTTCCCTTTATTTCATAAGATACTTCTTTTTCCTACCTTTTCCTCTAATCCACAGTGTAGATCAGATGTATTTTCAATGTCTTTATGTAGCTTGTTTTGGAAGATTTATTAGTCCTCAAGCCATCTGCACTGTTCTGTAACTTTTTTTAACAAACACCAGGCTTTTGCCAGGCAACTGAAAACAAAAGAAATAATTTTTAAAAAGAAATAAAAAAAATAAGAGCTTCTTTGGATTGCCAAACTAAATGATTATGTGAATGTTTGACTAATGAGAGTAATTTCAACTCCTGTAACTCTCAGATTCGTAAAGTTCATGTAGCCAGTGCTGAAGACTGAGCAACATTTGTATTCCTGTAACTCAGAGAATGAAAGAGATGAAGAAAACAACATAAACCTGAGTCTCTATCCCTGGAGACATTCAAGACCCAAGCAGCCAAGACACTCGGGAATCATCTTCAGGGGACCCTGCTCTGAGGAGGGAGGTTGCATTCCAGCCTCAACCACTGTGATTATATGAAGTTGTAAATTCAATCTGGTTAGGTGTTTTAGCTAAAAGATAGCTTATTTCTCACAGCAGTGACAGAACAATTTATTGGACTAACTGAAGGCTTTATATGTAGTTATCCTTTTCCATAATGAAGAAATACATGACCATTTTCAGACTTAAACTACAAGGATGTGGAAACAGTGTAAGAGTGAGCAGCTGTTCATTAATTAGGATGTGTTTGAGCATTCCTAGTTAATGAGAATGTCATTACTTGAAAGAGTGATTGAGAGGACATGAAAATTATTGGTGGTGTTGCCAGTGCAGCCTTTGAAGTGTTCCATCAGTTACTTCCTTGCGTTGCTTGACTTTCTGAATCACTGTGACTGACATTTATATGAATCCATCTTTTGGATCAGTCATTCTTCAGGGTGGGAGGGACTGAGAATTGGAAGCAAGGAGCAGTAGTATAATAAAATGATTTGCCCCCTATTTCCATATGGTGATGGTACTTCATCTCTAGCTCTTGCATGATCTCTAAGAGAATCAATGGCTACCTGTGAAATGGGTCAAGGAGCCCCAGGTGTAGTTGAAAAAAAGAGGACATGAAATCATCAGAAGTTGAGAGGTGCCAGATTGTAGTAATAAACTCTACTAGTAAACTAATTCTGACAGGATTGCAAGAAATAAATCAATTGCATTTGTCTGAGAAACACTTAGGGAGTTAGTTTGCCTTTCCCATGCATTGGGTTCTTCCTTATTTCTTTACTATTTCTCCTCCAATAAACTCATCTTCTGACTGTCGTACGTATGCCTGCAAAATGTATTTTAGAAGGAATTTGACTCTAATCCAAATATTTAGTCTGATTCAAACAACTCCAGTTCACTGCATCTCCTTACCTCTGTTTTCATTCTGCCATGAGATGTGTAGCTGTCCAGCAGCTTGCATCCAGCTGTGCATGCAGCTGTTGGGGCAACTCCAGCATCACCAATAAAAGGAAGCACCTCTGAGAGATGCTTTTGTAGAGAAGTAGCATCATTTACTCTCACAAGACTACACTGATCCTTTACCACTGAAAACAACCCAGCGGCACGTTCGAGGCAGTGAGGTGATAATTGTGAAGTTACAAGAGTGTGTAAAATAATGTATGCTGCTTTTTGAGCTCTTTTGCTGGTCATGATATTTGGCTATCCTATTGCATCAGGATTTTTTTACTACTTATACGTGAGAGTTGCTTTGATTGTGGGAGTGGATCACTAGCTCTGATACACGTGTTGCTTTTTCTTGGCAGTGACCTTGCAAGTTAAGTGTTGTTAACTGCTCTGCATGGTTGGTGTGTTTTTTATTAGTATTTAACTCTATGATCATGTTTTCAATATTTCTCTATCTCTTCCTCCTCTCTACTATGCTTCTAGTCCACTTCTTAATTGTGTGGAATCCTTTCAAGCAATTTAAATCATGATTGTTTCTCTTCCTGTAGTCTCTAAGTGACTGTTATCTAGCATATAATTTATTACATGTGGTCTTGAAAGCAGTGCACTAATTAACAGTGGTTTAGCAAGTAGCTGAAAATGTTTAGACAGACTGACTTAGGGCAAAAGAAATTAACAATGGAATATTTTCTTCTAAATGCAGTTAGGCTCCTTTTAAAAGAAAATGGGGAAAGGTTGTTTGGCTTCCCCTCGCTGGGGTCTGGTGATAAAGGGGGCTCTTCATTTATTGTCAGCATTTATTGCCTGGCAGAGGTAAGGCTACCATTTTTGTCCAGAGAAGAGGAAAATGATTATACTGTGGTTTTATAAAGCTACACTAATGGCAGTTATCTTGCAAATGCATAGATGATTTTGGGGGTGTATGAGTAGCCTGCCTTGCATTGAATAGCATGTTATTCAAGCAGCAGAAATTTCATTGCTGATTGTGCTGCAATGACCAGAAAACTGAAATCACACTCTCCAAATTACCTGCTGTGTGATGTCTTTATATTTTTAATGGTCTTCTCTTCAGAAGTCCCGTTACAGTATTGCTTCACTTGGAAAGAACAACCAGGTTATTTTTTAACTGTGCAGTCAATAGCACTCCAGCTAATAATGAATAAGCACTTACAATAATCTATCAACAGTAAAGGCTTTTTGGAGTCATGTATGATCTTCCTGTCTGCTCCCTGGAGTTCGAAGTATTTATTACTTGGAAACAAAGACCCTTAGAGTCAAAGGTAAGCAATGGCATGCTGAAAGAGCAAGAGCATGCCCATAAACGGGAGTACGGTGGAGAGCAGTTAATAATGGACCTCTGGCAGGGTCCACTGTACGTCCAATCTTCTCATCCCCTCGAAGCTATTTCAGCTTAGTAGTAGTTCCCTCTGGCCATGCTCATAAAGAGTGAGTCCATGCATCATCATGTTTTTACACGCGTTCATTAGTCTACCAGGAATGCAATGCACTTGTTTGCTTTAGCCAGATACGTAGCATTTGGTTCTGCAGATCCCTTTTTTGAAGGTATGGTTGATTACCCTGAGTAGATTCAATATTAAGTGAGGATTAGAGTCAATATTGTGTGAGGCTGGGCTCTTAAATGGTGTTTGGATGAAAGCTGATCTTAAATATGTAAAACCTTTGTGCCACTGTGGCCCACCCATGTCACAGAGCAATAATCTGTGTCCTTTTGCCATGTGTAATTATTCATATGTGACAGACCTATGTATACAGATAGACATATTTAAAAATATAACATAAATTAGGAATTAAATTGGTCAGTTTTCAATTGACTTTGAGCAAAAGCTGACAATTTTTACAGTGCAGGATTCAGAGCTCCAGTAACTTGAAAAAAATCCATATTTTGTTTGAGCTGCCTACAGCTAAAGCTGAATAGAATTTGCTCTGAATGAAGATGATCATATCATGGCTCACAATGTGAGGATGAATGAACTGTGATAGTCTCACTGCAATGTTTGGCGCTTGCTCAGAGTTCCAAATTGGCATCCTCAAGGAGGAGAAAGAAAACTGGTTTGCTTGTGGTTGTTGTTTTACTCATTCCTTCTGGTATTTTAAAGACTTATTCTGAGGTACGCTTGGTTAAAACAATTTCACTGTCAGCACTAACACTGTGAGATTGTCTTCTGTTCAGAGCTCGCTTCTTGTGGCTCTGTTGTACCCACCCTGCAAACACACCGAAGGAAAACTCAGCTCAGTGCTGCTGTTAAAAATCTACAACTGCTTGTCAGACCTGAGGGGGAGGAGATGGTTTGTTAGCTGAAGAGCTCGGGGTTGCTAATGAAAACCAGACTGATCATTACGGTTGCAAGAGAAAAGCAACAAGAAACCCAGAATCACGGGAGCCTGAAGTTCAGATTTCACAAAGCTTGACTTAGGTTTTCATCTTCCAGAAACAGAACAGTGTGTGCCACTGTGTGGGGCTTGCTGTCCGTGGGCTTTTTTCACCAAATAATTTTCCTAGAGTCCTAAAGCTTTTTTTACTTGAAGGAATGTGGAGAATCCTGTGGTCTTCTCCATAAATGAAGGGACCTTTTTGTGGTGCAGTTGTACTCTCCAGTTTGCCCCTTTCTTCAGTGATTGCTATTCCACTGCTGTTGTGTTTAATGAGTATCTGAGGTGCTTGTTGAGGATGCTTTCAACTTGGAAAGTATCATATTTTGGTTATTACTAAACTCTTATTTTCAAGCCTGGGAGGAAAATTTAAGGAGACTTTTTTTAGGAAGGTTATCCTTTCATTGGAGTTTCTAGTGCAGGTGGAATTAAAACTGTTTCATGTATGCTACACTGAATTGCTAGAAAGGAGCTTGCCCATATAGAATTTTCTCTTTATTCTAACCAAAATTCTTGCATTGATTTGTGTTAGGTATAGAGGTGATTTCACAGATATGTATCTAAACAATCAGAGGTTTTTATATTCCCTAGAAAGAGAAAGATGTCTGGTTTCTGTTGCTGGGCTAGGGGAGGATGTGCAAAACCAAGGACCTGCTCCAACTCCTTTTCTTCTGCTAGCCTACGTTCCTAAAGGAAAACGTACGTGGGGGAATATGTAGCGTAAATTTAAAGTGTTGAAAAGATCTCTGCTAATTACATTATTTTTCACATTTGCTTTCCCTCTGGAGGCCTGTGACAGCTCACTCTGCTGTTCTGCCTTTTCTCCCCCACCTTTCAACGTTTCCCCAGGTGTTCTTTCACATGGATAGGCTTTTAAACTCCTGGGAAACATTAGGAAATAGCTCTGTCTGATAAATTCAACCCAAAATCATTTACAGGATCAGTTTGCCTTCACTCCATTGCTCAGTCATGTGGCACCCAAACCACATTTTATTGGAAGAACTCGTTAGTGAAGAATAGACCCTGTAACATTAACTCCGGAGCCGCTTCCGGGAAATAAATGGATGCAAGTCGCTCGCTCCTACACGTTCTGGCATTAGGGCTGAGATTTGTTCAGTGGGAAAGAAATGCCACTTGATCTGCTTTCACTTCAGGAACTTGCCAACGTCTGCATCACTGTGTGAAACGAGCTCTTGGTGATACAACATCCATCTCCTAATTTGACCAGGCACGTTGGGGATGAAGTGATGCAGAGGTGTATCCAAGCGGCGGTTTATTGGTAACAGATTTTGGACTGTAAAATAAATGTCACACTGTTGCTTTGACTATCTGGTTAAAGTTGTTTACTGACCTTTTATAGGAAATAATTCAACAAGCCAGCATTCCAAACAAGGTTTCTCTAGGTGTGTCTCTCTTGCTGCCTTTTGCTATAGCTGTCTCTTCTGTTGCTTGTGGCATTTCTGAGTAGGGAAGCAGAGCGATGTAGCTGGAAGTTTACTCTTGATTTACTCTAATTAAACAGCTAAATCAGTTTTAGATTAAAAAAAATAAGTACTACGTATTTCTACTAACTTCAGTTTTAAAGATTAGTGTCTCAAATGAGTGTCAGCTGAGTAAATAAGAAAGCATTATTATACCAAGGTATCACTAAGGCATTGACCTGCTGTTCCTCAGTCTTTAAGAGATGAGGGAGCAATTGCTGTGAAGAGCCAGATCACCTGAGTGGGTTGTCTCCCCCCACCTAGAAATGACAGTGGCCCTGCCAAGAGAGGCAGTGTCCTTTATTTGGTGGATCTGACAACAGCGCTGAGTCAAATCACATATTCTTTGAGTAAGCCTGACAGAATTGGGTCCCTAGTTGTCAAACACCCTGATAGTGGCTTTCATGGGATCTTATTTTTCTTTTCTATGTGTAAGTGGCTAGAAACATCCTGATGGGAAGACACCTTATTCAGACTCAATCCCACAACTGGGGCTAACTACCATAGTTCTGTAGACAGTGTATAGTGTACTTTGTGTAGCATTGAATGAGGCTTTGCCCTGAGTCACACAACCTGTGGAGGAACTGAAAGCCTCCAGCAATGTCTCTAAACTCTCTGGATTTCATACATGAGAACTGAAGTCGTGCTCATTCACATCTGCTGAGCTGATAGACTTTCCCACTGTGCCGTGTACACAAGAGGCTGTAATGAAGCCTGAGGACTTGCTCAGAATGACCACAGTTTGACATACACTGCATTTCAGAACGCACCAGAGTAGATGACAGATGTTACTATCCTTCTGTGGTTAATCCAGGTTTGTCTAAGTGTTTGCTATGTTATGAAAACCCCTGGGATGCTGATTTTTCTTATTTGTTTTGGCTGGTTGAAAGGTAACACTACAGAATGCCATAGAATTTGGCCTTACTGCTTCAGTCATCTGCTCGGAGAGCTCCCTCAGAGTTTCTAAAGCATTTATTAACAGAGAAAACAGCAGAAGAATTCCTAGTGGATTTCTGTCTCGCCTTTCCAGTTAAAGGGGAACATAAGCCATCTTTTACAGTCTGTGACACACGAGCTAATTCCAGCATACACGTATCCAGTGAACTTTCCTCTTTAAACTAGGAAATGCAACTAATGCCTATGCAGAGAAAACTTCTGTCATGGTTTTGTAGGATGCCTTAGGTTTCTAATTTTGGGGGAAACAGTTTGGGAGGAAAAATAAAAATTAGTCTTGGAGTTCAGAAGTAGGAATAAGATGGAAATAATTCAAATGATCTGACTCATTAATTTGCATAGAATGCTGAGATACTGGATTCTAACAATGTATGTCTAGATTGCAACAGAATTGCAGCAGTGCCTTTGAGTTCAGTAGGAGTTACTGTGAACTTACTCAGCGTCTCATCTGATACTGGTAACCAAACCGAAATTCTCTGAAGGTGCTAAAGTTCAGGATCTCTTAAATATGGAATAAAAAAAATCAGAATTCCTTTTGACACAGTTCCCATTGTGGTGGCAGCCTTCATACAATGACCACGTGCCAAGCAGCAAGAACAGATGAGGAATAGCAGCACTGGCTGGTGACTTTCTAGCACAAACACTTGGCTATCACGCAAACAAACCCAAGTAAATATGCAATTAGTTTGTATAACATCTGAAAAGTATCTTTTTAAGCTGTTTGGGACTAACACAGGAGGTATCCTATGTGATAATGGTCAGTAGAGAGCTAGAAACCCAAGTCTACTGTTGGTAGAACTCGAGGCAGATAAAAGTCTGCACGCCTTGCAGGCATATTGCTTTCTGAACCTATGGGGTCAAGTCATAATCTACACCCGACTTTTATCACTCAGTGTTTTCCCTGTTTGGCAGGACTAGCCAAGGAAGAAGGCCTCCTTTAAGTGAGGTTAAAATTCACTCATTGGTTATATGGAATAAACCCACAATGCACCATGAGGACACAGATGGAGATTCTCATACAGTAATGAAGGTGTTTGAAGGTTCGTAGAGGCACAGGATGCTAAGGTAGTTTTCACAAGATATTAAAATAATCTTGCAGACCTTTTAAAGCTATTTTGTGGTTTCAGAACTTTTGGGCATGATTTACTGTATCATAACTGATGTAATAAAGGAAAACAGAATGGGAAGCTTTTAAAATACACAGAATACTTGGAATATTTTTCATTATTTAAACCGGTTTATAGTTGCAAAAATCCAGGCTTCTGGGCACATTTGGGATTTTAGTGTCTGCTGCAATCTTTCAGTTTTATAGCATTGCTGGAAATAATTTTTCCTTAATATTTTTCTTACTAGTGGATGCATTCCTTCCTTCCCAAATAACCCAAGTCTTTCACACTACTGTTTTTTCAAGTTACTTTATTCAGCAGGCTTTTTTTTTCTTTTAGACCAGGTAATTATGAAACTTTGGTGTTATTCCCCTTGCTACAAGGGGATTTTAGAACTGTACTGGTCCATAGTATTCGTACAGAGTTGTGTCCTGTAGGGATTATTTTATCTAACTGCAGTAGCCTTTTAAAATTCATGGTACCCTTGGCATATTTTAAGTAAGCCTAACGAAATAAATGGGGGCAGTCATGCCATTCACCCAGTGATGGATAGGCTAAATTTTCTGTTGAGAAGGATCAGGAAATAAGTAGCCTCAATTTAAAGGAAGAATGTGAGATTGAATTGAAGTGTTTCTCCAACTCAAGACAAACTTTGTGGTTTCTGTAGTGGTAGAGAATGGACCTTGAGTTGTCGAAGGGACCTTGTGCTGTTGTTTGTGTCTCCTTTTGCTTTTGTGTGCCATGGTAGTGCTGTGATATTCTATGTTGCACACGTGATTACAGAAATAGAGGGATGTACATGTTTTGTTCAAATTTTGAGCTGTTTCTGTATCATTTCCAAAACTCTAATATAATTCCTTGTTTTACAGATATTTCTGTCCAAGAATTTGTTTTGACATAGTACCCATAAAGCTATGATAAATAGTTCAATTGCTTGCTCAGTTTTACTTAAGCCACTCTGTTTGGTTCTGGCTGTGCAGAGATTTATTTGTGGCCGTTTAAAAGTTTGATGGAATGATACTATGAAAGTGTCATGTGCATCATTGAGGATGAGAACGATGTGCAGGAATTGTATGACTGAGAAACTTGCAATGAGGAAATTATATTTTGGAAGACTGCAGCTGGCAGTTCACCAAGGCTTAGCAGTTACCCAAAATGTATTTTCATTTAAAGATAAAAAGTTTCTGTGGCATCAGTGACAAGCTTCCAAGCCGTGGTTATATAAACAGTGTCCACTTAGTCAGCTTCAGTACTGGTGCACAACTGATGATAAACTTAGTTTTTCAAGCTACACAGTAAAAATAAATCAATCATGTGAAAGGAGAGCCTTAACTCTGTGCACAAGGTGCTAGGAGAGCTTCCAAAAGCTGTTGCTGATGTAAATAGTGAAAGCAAGGCAGTAAGAGTTAACGTAGGGTCAGTTGATGCAGGAGTGTAATTCCTGATTGTTCTAAACTCACTGTTCAAACTTCTCCACTTGACTGAGCTGAAAATGGGTGGATAAGTGCTGGCCATGGCCTCGTTGGTAACCTCAGAGACATGCAGGGATCCTTCTCAGTGGATTATGTCAGGCTCTGTAAGTGCCTGCAGAAGCTGCATGTGTATTGGGATTATTTCATTATGTGTTACTGTGTATTTTTCATCACACTCTGAAAACCCGTGGAGTCTTAATGCTCTTGTGTGGATGCTACAAACACAGACACCTTCTCCAATTTGGAGAGCTTGGTTTATAGAAAATGTTATTATCCATAACATCCATATTATTTGGGAATTAAATTCTGTAATCACAGCTTGATTGTATGTAGATGTGCACTGTAAAGGGGGCTGAAACAAGTGCTGCTGCCTCCTCCTCCTCTTCCCTCCTCCCTCATTTTTCCACCTGCTTGCAAATAGCTGGTATTTATTTATTTGCTTTTGCAGACAAGCCTCACAATTACCCTTCTGTGCCCGATCTGGGCCTGCAGGGAAGGCCCACAGCATCTGTAAAGCTGGCAGCAGCACGGTATTTCCAGGCAGGCAGGGTGGGGAGCCAGTCCATGGCTTTGTCTGAGCAGCTGAGAACTTCATCTGAGCCATGCCGCGGTGTACAGTAACAGCGACCTGTGCCATCGGCGAGGAGAGCACTGAGCAAGTGTTGGGGCCAATATTTATAGACCACTGCATAGCAGATCTGGAAAGAGAGACAGAGAGAGGGAGTGCGAGAGAAATCTTGGCTGAACTGAAGGCAATTTGATTTCAGGTTTCTGTTATTTAAGTAACATTCAATAAAATCCCCCTTGTCAAGTTTAATCTCCTCGCGGGGAATCGTAGCGGCTCTGCTTCGTGTTATGACCGAGTGGAAGCAACAGATTTAAACCAAGGCATTTGAGGGTAAGTAATTGATTTAGTGTCACTTTTACCTCCAGCGTCCCAGCTTCCAGGGCACTGCACCAAGAGCTCGGCGCTCGTTGTGAGCGCTGCCCGCTGAGTCGGGGTGTTCCGCACGCGGGGGTTTGTATACGGTTACAGAGCCCTATCGGGTGGTTTCTTCATTTAGCAACGTGCTTCAAAAGGTCAGTGAGCAGCAGAGAGGAAATGCACCAAGTCTGCTTCTGAATTCAGTGCTGCTCGTTTAAAATACTGTCTCTTAGTCGTGTTCTAGGTTGTGGTTTAAAGCATCTGGGTGGATAGGTGGTTGTACTTGCACGGCAAGCTTGCTGCCCTGGATGTGCTGCTTTTAGTAGCAGAAAGTAAAAAAAAAAAGTTCAGCTCAACTTATTTCTGCTGTTCTGGTAGCAATTGGGGTCAATACTCTGGTTTCTGTAAGGAGCAGGACTGTAGTTAATGGATGTTCTTCTTGCATATCACAGTTTAAAAAATAACTAAAAGAAAAAAGGAAAAAAAAGTGGGAAGTCGAGTGGGTTATTAGGAGAGAAAAATTCCCCCGCCTTTGTGAATTATTCAGGGTGACCCAGAACATGCACCCCTGCAGAATATTCTGTGATAACAGATGGGAAATGATTGTTATGGCCAAGGTGTACCAGAGATTCTCCCTCGGCTACCTTCGCACGGGCAGCTCCCCACAGCGTTTGAAAAATGAACCTTTTTCCATTACTCAGTGTCTTTTTCAACAGCCTCCTCAATGTGTACAGGCTGGTGAGTTCATTAGTCTTCTTTGTTTGCATGTTCCAGGGTGTAATTTTAAAAGCCAGGTTACCTAAAAAGGGGCTAATTCTTCTAAAACTCTTTCCTGGCAGCAACATGTGAAACCTGTACAATTCAACGTTGATGTTTACTATGGTTAGCTCAGAGAAGATTAATGTGTTGCTTAAAGAACACAGCGTTTCCCTGAATGAAATTTATCAGTTGACAGCCCTGGAATTACTTCTTTTAAGTTAAGAAAATATAGACTTTGGCACTGGTAGAAGATTTTTGGGAGTGAGTGGGAGGGTGGCTTGCAACTCCAGAGGGTGTTAGACACATACTGAATGTGTTGAAAACAAAAGTGTGTTAAAATAACTTAAAGCTTCAGACTCAGACTAACAAATAAAAGGAAGTGCAAGATGGGGCTCACGTTAGATCCTTGACTTGTTAACACCAGTGTTTTGCACGCACAGGGCATGCAACAGGAGCTACTACTCACTAGCTTAAGACTTACAAATAAAGTGTAAGAACAGTGGTGGCTTCCAGATAGGAGAAGCTGATGAAAAGCATGTCCCAGTTTAAAGATCATGATGACTGTTATTTCCTTTGTGTATCGTATATTCCACATTTCAGTGAGAACACCAGTTGTCACAAGCACCAGAAACAGTAAGAAACTACTTTGGGCAACGCAGCAGGGGAGATGTTTCATGGGCAAGCAACAAGTAATGTAACTAATCTGCTGGGAAATGCTCACTGTGGGGCTACTTCAATACATGGGCATTAAACCCAACTAATAACCAACACACACACAAAAATAATCAACTGCCTTATAAGCAGTGATTTTATAGAGGAACGCACTGTCCCATCTCTCTGAGGTTTATAAATAAATGATAAATGCAAGCTGAAACCTCCTATTTTTTTCCCCTCTTCCTTACCCAAATTTATCTATGCTTCTGTTTGAAGGTGACACGGAGGTTCTTTTGTCTACTATCTTGGTCAAAAGGCAGCTGAAGAAAGTATAGCTGTTGAAAAGGGGATTTAGCATGGAGTATTTGAACATAGCAGTTTAGTAGGCTGCATCCTCAGTGTTTCATCATTGTGACTGTACATCCCCAGGTGGTCACAGCCTTGACAGCTTTTACTAGTACTGTGTTTCAGCATTACTGTGCCTGTTGTTACTGCAGTCATACAAGCAATTTAGTCCTGGTGAACTGGCACGCTCCTTACAGAGCAGAGCAGTAGCTGCCTCTGTGTGTTGATATCATTGCCCTGTGGCAATGTGGTTTACCTGCTGGCAACGGGTGACAAAAGGTCTCTCATTTATAACCAGGGACTGTCAACTGCAAGTGTGTAGAGTGGTGAGGAGTAGCTGAGGCAGAATGGTACCCATCTGAAGTTAGTGAGGTAAGCTCTTTGCTTTCCCATGTAACTTAATAAAACATTTTCTATTTTGCATATTTAAGTGACACTCGAGGGAAGTTGTGGAGAGTAATGTCAGGATTGCTGCTACTCCTGGTCTTGCTCCAGGGAAGAGAGCAGCCTCTGAGCTGAATGTGACCTGTTCATGAAGATCTCTGTTACCACGTATGAGCTCTGTAGGTATTTTTGTTCTTTGCGATGGAGTTTTCTTGACCCTTCCTAAGCCCCACAGAGAGATGCTTTAATGGCACGTTAACCTACTGATCAGTGAACTCTGTCCTAATGGGTCACGGTAGAGGCAGAGATTTTCTCTCTGATTGCTGGGATTATCCATGGAAACTCCAATTACCTGCTGGGGCTGGGGTGAGAAAAGTCACACGCTGCCTCTTTCGCACTTGTGTCTGTAGGAACTGTAACAGCACTGGGTGCTGCAGGGGTTAACGCTGGGGCTTTTGGACTATTGTTAAGGAGCCTGGGAGGGCTGTCATGTGGTTATCTGCTGGGATGGGATGAAATCCCAGGCTGAAGTTGTCTTCCAGAGGTTTTACAAAGCTGATGGCCAGGAAAGGGCAGTATCGTGTGGTTCATGATGCCCTCCTCCCCACACCAATAACTGGAGCAGGGGCAAAGGCACAGAAATGCATTGGTGGGCATGGCTCTGTCTCTCCTGACCATGGTGTGTGTGGTTTACCTTCGGTTTTTTTGAATGTCAGAAGCCAGCCTGCCCCTTTTCTGTAGTCATTCTGGAGCTTAAAACTCATTGTGTAAGTTCAGCTTCGGCAGCTGCGTTTCCAGGGATGGTGTAAACTGAGATGTTTGCTTTCATGTTGTGTTTGCTTGCTATTTAGCTTGGTCTCGGGTTCCATTTGAGAAGTCTCCAACAGAACTAGATAATAAGGGTGAGACAACATCCCCCATGCTCTGAATTCATAAGGGAAATGAGATTATGCCATAGCCAAACAAAAAAAGTGCACGTGAAAAAGATGAAGGGAGAAATAGACTTTAAACCCCCCCGTGATTCTGATGGCATTTCTGGTGGTTTTATGCCAGTATGGGAGCTTAGCTTTTTCACATCAGTTCTGAAGAAATTTTAATTGGGAAAGCTGTCTTGGAGCTGGGAATGAGTTTCTAGACAGGATCAGAACTACAAAGATCATTGTGTTCTATTGCTGATACTTGATGGAGAGAAGCATGGATGTGGGTTGAGAAGGATTCAAGTTTCATCTCATTGCTTTGCCTGATACAGGTCAGGGATGTGAGTGCTCATTCCCCACGCTGTAGCTGAGCACTTCCCACAGTAGCCTGTGGAATACAGAGAGCTTCTCGAGCCTCTCCACCCAAGGCCACTTCTCTTTGTGCACATGCTGAGATGCTTACTGGACTGGGAACTCAGAACTGGTTCTCCCCTATTTTAAGTTCCTCTTCCAACATCTGGGCTGTTGAGTCATTCTGTGTCTTGTGGTCTGTCTTAACATGAATTTTTATGTTTCATTGCAGGCTATTAGGTATTCTGGAATAATATTCTCTCTTTCCCACTGGGATTTTTTAGGAAATACTTTCGAAAGGTCTTGCTTGCAAAATATTGAAGAGTAAAACTCTCTGTTAATACTCCTTTCCATCAGATTTTTTTTGGCCATCTCTACTAAGCCATTCTCCATTTAGAATTCATTTTGGGGCAAATTGTTTCCTAGCAATATTCATTGCATTATTTATTTTCATCTTCAGGTTGGTTTCCTTTGCATTGCTTCATTCTTTTTAAAAAGTTCACATTCCCATGCAGAGATGGGAAAAGGGACATAAATTTACTTTTTATGCCTGTTTCTTCTCACTTGTGATGCTTTTAGTGGCAGAAGTGGCACCTGCATCTTTTCACTGCTGTAGCTTGCTGATTATGACTTTGAGAGGTCTTCAGGTTTTGCAATAAACTTGAGAGCAAATAAAAAAAGGCAAAAATGCACATATGCAACCAAAGAAAACCATTTCTGTTTTGGGAGTCTAGTGGTCTTTCTATATACAAGTGAGTTCCTCTTTGGCTCCCATCTCTCCCAGATGTGATTTCACCTCCTCTTCTCCTACCATCTCTGAATTGACAGCTGGACATATTCGTTTCCTAAGCTCAAAACCTTCCCAATCAGAATCTTTGAACCCTGCTCGCAGGTGTCACACACTGGAATGTGACTGGCACGATGCCATGGGTAGTTAAAAACTGAACTGGCGCTGGAATTTATTCCTTGAATGGGTTAGTGAGGACTGGGTGCTGCAGTTTGATTTGTATTTGCAAATCCTTACCAAGTGCTGCTTATAATTTGGTTTGCCCTCCGGGTGAGAGAACATCACCAATGTTATGTATAGATACCATGGGAATATTTAATGTCTGGGGGAGCAGGTGCACATTCAACAACACGTGTGTTTACTGAAGACTGTACTTGTGGGCACT
Organism: Chloroceryle aenea; assembly: GCA_013399075.1. Lineage (NCBI taxonomy): Eukaryota > Metazoa > Chordata > Aves > Coraciiformes > Cerylidae > Chloroceryle > Chloroceryle aenea. The sequence continues at coordinate 408,127 of VWZY01005331.1, forward strand.
GAGTCCCTTGATCACTGACCTTTATCTCTTTCCCCACACACAGGAAGTCCAGTCTTATTTGAGCAAGACTTATACGCTTAACCAGCCCTCATTTAGGCAGAGCAGGAATGCAGAGATTACAGATGGTCGCTCGTTCGTTAGAAGTAGCATTTGCAGTGTGAACAGTCCTCTCATTTTTATCTCAGCCTATGACATACCTGAGCTCTTAGAGCCAGAGGAAGAATCACGTTTTCATGACGTTTAAAGAATGTGTGATTTGTTTTTTCCTATTGCTGCTTCTAATTTCTCTGTGAGGTTTAATATTTGTGTAAATCAAAACTATACTGCTGACACTTCTCTGCAGTGCACAGCTAACCTACTGAGTACTGGTAGCTCCAGGTGCATGTTAAAATAGGATCTAGGGTGATGCTCTCCTACTTGAGGAGTTTCAAATGCACAAAATCTCTGGAATTATGCAGAAAGAAGGCTTTGGGAAAAGAGCTGGAGCTTTTAATGTGTGTTGGGTTGAGATGCTGTCTTTCACGCTGGCTAATGTGGGCAGACTTGAACGTGGATGACTTCAACAAAATATCAGTGCTTCAAACAGTGACCATGCAGAGGAAGAACCAAACAACTGCTCTGTGTTCTACGGAGCAGATTGAAAGTCTCCAGCCCATTGTTTCCTCTGTCCAACGGGCACTTCTCACAGCAGTGAATGCAATTCTCACAGCAGAGGACAAAATATTCTGATTTTTCTTAATCCTTTGCAGCTTGCATTGTTACTTGGCCCACAGGTCATGTGTTTGAAATCTCTTTCTTAAGGTCAGCATACCCTTTACTTAAACATTGCACTGCGTGCCAGGGCACTGAAGTGGGACCATGGTTTCTGTAAAAATTAAAATAAGCCAGTGAATTGTAGTTATTTACTGTATTTCATCCCACCTCAGAAAGCTTAAGTGTAAAGTGTGATTTTTAATTAACAAGCACATTGTCCCAGTGCTTTGACTTGGAAAATTACATATCAGTATCTAGACAGTTTAGCAGACCATTCATCTCTCCCTCTAAGCCATAAATAATATCCCTTAACCTCCCAGGAATGTTTTTCTGCTTACTTTTAGCAGTCATAGGTACATATGATCTACTAATGGTCAAGGTAAAATAAATGAAGGATGGTAATTGAATAAGGCTATGCCAGTTGCTAAACGAAAAACCCCAACGTTCTCCATCCCTGCATCTCCTTTACTTCATCACTACAATGGCTCGTCATGACATCCAGCAAGAGTGTTGCCTACTAACCTTGAAAAGTATCTTTGTGTTTATTGTCAGGACCTTGCTGGCAAATTGAGCTTGACAATGAGATGGTGGAGGCAGGGGGAAGCAGGGTGACCTGGGACGCTCAGTTCTGCTAAAACCTTTCAAGGTCTGTAGAGTGCCTTTTCCAACAAATAAAATTACCAGCTGGGTGGCTAGTTGGGTTAGCTAATCATTAATGTGGGACCTGTGAATGATGGAGTTTGTAACCCTTTCTCTTGCTAATTAATTTTTGTGTGTGTGCTAAAATAGTCTTTGTCCTGACGCTGAAAGCCAAGCGCACTGAAAGCTGGCTCGGGTTGTCTTGGAGGTGGGTTGCCCAGCCTTTGCTCAGAGCCCCACTGTTGGCTTGGCTTGGAGGAAACCAATTCTGTCAGACCCTTCCTGTGGTCTGCAAATGTGGGGACTGGCAGTAGGTGCAGTTGGTGGGCAGCCCAGAGCAGCTCTGAGGGTTAGGCAGCAGCTGCCCAAGGGTTCCTGGTGCCTGCTGAGGTGAGCGTGCAAGGTGAGGTTCTATGCCATGTTCTTCCTCGTGGTTAATTCCTTTCCCCTTGTGCTGAAGTGTTGGAAACATTACAGAATCACAGAATTTCTGAGGCTGGAATGGACCTCCAAGATCATCAAGTCCAGACTATGACCCAACACCATGACATCAGCTAGACAATTAATAAGTTTGATGCATGTGTAGCATCATAGTTCTGGTAGCTTTAGCAGACATGCAGCCTTTAGATACCTTGTGCTAGTAAGATCAGGACCAGATGTTCATCTTTATTCCTTCATATTGCTTCTCTCCTCCACACATAATGCAGAGGGTCACCTTGGGTTTGGGAGTAGCTTCTATCTCATTATTTTCTCAGCACAGTAATGGAACAGATTGGAAAGGACTACCCTTGTGTTTGCTCAGGGCTGCCTCATCTCCACCAGTCTCTTAAGTCAGGTCCCAACCTGGTGTCCCTCTCCTCTGTGGTCAGAGGAGCTGTCAGAGCACTTCCCCCACGTATCTTTGCCCCCTGAGCTGTGCTACTTTGGCTTCAGAGCCTGTCCCTCGGAAAGCAGAGCTGTGTGAGCAGAGGCAGCAGTGCAGGCTGAGCCCTCGCTCTCAGCCCATCCTGCTTTACCTCCTGGGAGGCTGAAGAAATGCATTTATGGGACAAGATTTTTGCAAAGAGTATTTCTGCACAGTTTGGGGGAAGGAAATGGCATACCCACTGGATGTGGCTAGAAAGGGATGCTATTTAAAATACAGTCACTTTCCCAGCTTTGAACAAATCCAGCGAAGATGCTGTGGGATACAGGGAGTGTTTGTAAAGTGCATATATGGTCAGAAAATGACTGTGTACAAATGCTATCATCCTTCTCCAGAGATCTAAAGTCTGTCTCTCTTCCAAGATAGATCTGTTTTCCTTAGTGCAAAAATAAATGCTGATGACTTTACTTTTATTGGCTCTATAGCAGTAGGAGAAAATGAGCTGGATTCTGTTCTGGTTTGTTGACTGTCAACAAAATTGTTAATTGTTTTTTAATGTGTGCCAGCGAGCGTGCAGTGTGCCTTCAGGTCAGGCTCCAGGTGTGGTGTGTAAAGCAGGCTAGTAGAAGAACTGCTTGTTTTCTTATTTTTTTGGTTGGTTTGTTTGAAACTTGTAGAGTAAGAAAATGTACTTTGGAGCCATCCTAAGACAAATACTGAATTTCATTAGGTCGCTTCTGCCAAACCACTTTTCATCCTATACTTTCACTGCCAGGTCTTATTTCTCTTAATGGAGGTTTTTGAGTGTTTCTGCCAGTTAGCAGCATCTTAACTTTTTCTATCCTCAGAGCTCTTTAGAATAAAGCAATAGCTACCACTTTAATAGCAATTTGCATCCCAAGAAGATCTCAAAAGTCTGTGTTAATGCTTCTTCCCTGTAGGGAGATGGCAACATGCATGTTTTGAAGATGAAAGCTGAGCGTGTGCTAAGTAACTTATTCTGGGCACACATGAAACTGGTGCCATTTAATCTCAGAGTAAATGACTTGAACATGTAATTAAATTTCAGCTCAAAGCATATGAATGATTGGAAATTTAATTATAAAAAAGAAAAAATGAACTGCAGTGTGGTTACTCCACCTGTTGTGAGTCACATGGGCTGTTGTAAAATGTGCCTGGGAGGAGGGACTGGCTCTTGGTCTTGGGGCCAGACACCTAGATGACACCTCTGTCATACAGCAGTGAAATAAGCAGGTGTATTTGCCTTCAGGCATCAGCCTAGCTCTCTGACTCAAAGTCAATGATGCTATCTCTTTTTAGTTCAGGTTTTTCTGAAAGCAGGCTCATGATGCAGTTCAGTGTGAAGAAGTCACTGCACTTCTTGGCTGCTTTCCATGAGCAGTGATCTAATAGTTCAAAATGATGCAGGTCATATCATGTCCAGGTTGGGTTTTTTCTTTTTTTCTTCTATAGAGTTCAAATTAGTTAGAAAAAAAAAATACACCAGCTCCAATTTCTTTTAAAATTGAGTGAATTCAGAAGGCAATTTAAATCTGTCTGGAGAGCATATCACAAGGTGCATATCATTTTGAGGATGTTCCCTAAATCTCCTGATGTCGTTGGATATGCATAATGCAGTTCATTAATGGGAAGAAAAGGGAGATTTTAGGGTTGGGTAAATTTATGCTGTGTTTTGTGTGGATTACAAAGTAATTCTAGCCTGTGTGCCTAGTTGGAGGAAGTATTTTGGGGAAATCTGACATCTAAACATTAAAGTTGAGTTTTATGCCTTCTTGTAAGCTGGAGCCATAGTGGAAGAACATAAATATTGGAAATCTGCAAAGGGAGAGGGAAAGGAAGAGAGTGTAATGACACTAATGAAGAAATCTATGTAATGATGAATTTCAGCATTAGTGAAAGTTCATGTTTATTGGAAATAAATAAACACACTCAAATATTATCTGGCATGTTCTTCCTAGGTTTTATTTCTCTTCGTGAAGGTGAGATTCTACTCTGTAGTAAAGGAGCTGTCTTGGAAATCAGGTTGTTTGAGGGATCTCAGTGGCACCAGTCATGGAGGAGGTAATTATTTCCCAGAGGTGTGGCTGGTAACATTTGAAGCCCCACTGGCTGGCTTTGAAATACTTTGCACAGCTCCTCAAAGCATTTATGAGAAATACTTACATATCAGTTGTTGACTGTATTGTGCTTGCCTTATTTATTGGCCCTGTCATCTCTGTGCTTTTAGAAGTATCACCTCTAATTGTTCTGAGTAATTGCAGCAACACCTGCTGGCAAGCTCAGAGCTGATCTGCTGGAAGCTTTCCCATGGTTGGCATCGGCCAACAAACCATTTGTGTCCTTAGCAGATGGTTTGTCATTTCTTTTTCACGTGGGCTTCACTCGGATCTCTTCTCTTCCTCCAGTAAAGGCCAGCCTCCTTTTGCAGGATGTCTACCATCAGGAAATGTATCGACTGGGTTACTGGCACCAACTTAGTATGGATGTTATTTATCCACAATGCTGATGCATTCTGTGTCTTACAAATTCACTTCAGCTTCTCTGTTCTTCTGTTTTGCAGAAGTTTGACCTCTCATATTCTTGACCTAATTTGCTTTCATTTGCTTCTACCATCCAGTGCTCTTGGATCTTGGTTTACCTTCTGTAGTTTTAAAAGTTTCTGATTGCTTTCTCACTGTTCCTTTCTGGGTTTTTATTTATGCTATATACCACAATGGCTTTGGTCCTCATTAAAAATTAATAAAAATAAATAATAATTTAAAAAACTATGAAATACACCCAAATAAATGGCCCTAAAATAGGAAACAATACCCCCCCACTACACATTATTAATAATATGTACATTTTTCTTCTCGAGGTCATGTGTCACCTAGTTAGGAGAAAATAATACCTATTTTTTTGACAGTAAAGATTTGAGTAAGTTAAAAATTCCACATTACTTAGGACATTGAGTTTGATTTTTGTTTCACTGCTCTTTGGTAGAGTAGCTGCTCTAGTCTGCTGATGCTGAAATGATATTTCATCGGCGTACAACATATGAAGTGTTTCTAAAGACCATGATGTAGAGCAGCAATCTCTTCCCTCCTCTGCTAAAAAATTACTGATTTCTCCTAAAAAAAACATGCTCAGAAGCAAAGGGGCCAAGCAAGCCCTACTTGATTAAATGCTGTGCACTTTCTCAGTCTTTCTTCAGGGGCAGCAGAGTACTAAAACCACTACACTGTCCTGGGGTTGCATGTTTGGCTGGGCACATCTAGAATATAAATCCAAACCTACAAAGTCCTGGGTGCCTCTATTCCATGTGGGTTTATCTTCTGCTGTCAGCAGGGCTACTGGTGCTTACAGGGAACTCTCTATGCTCTTTCAGGGCATTAACTTTATAGATCCAGTGTCTGAAATCCTTTCTGCCTTTCTCTTAGGGTAGTTGTTATTGTGGATATTCTTTCTCCGTATGAAAAACCTCTTGAAGACATTTCTTTTTGATCCAAGAGAGCTTTGTAAGATGTTCTCTGTATGTGACCTGTTTTGTACAAGGTTGTTAGTCCTCTGCCTCGGAATAGAGAGGTAGATGAGGAAATGAAGGTATTTCATTCACCCAAAGTATTTTACTGCAGCTGAAGTGGTTTTGCTCTACCAGCTTATGCAGGGAATATAATGGAGTTCCTCTGACTCTGCTTATCATGAATTATACTAAACTGACCATTTTCTCCTGTGACTTTTGAAGCAGTGTGGTTGTCTGTTCCTTGGCTCAAATGTAAATTCCATCTCAACTTGGGGAAAGAATGACTTCTGTTATGCTCAGGTGTCATCCTGATCAAGAATTAGTGTGATAGGGATATGATGCCCTATTCCAATATATGCCTTGGTATGGAAAGGTTCACCATGAACCTATCAGGTTGTATTAGCTAAGTAAATCATACCCTCCCTCCCACCCCCTTCCTCAGCAGTAAGATACCACACCAGAGGTGTTTGCAGGGATACAGTTAACAGTTCACAGCCATTCTTTCTTTTGGAAGGTTCCAGTTATAATCATCTCCAGGCTGCAATTTGTGCCGTACGTGGCCATCTATGTGGTTTTTTTGTACCCATTCCAACCACCTGGGTCCTATTACTCCCATTTGGTTCCCATTGCATGGACTTCCTGTCTGTATTACAGAATTTATTTTAATTTTTGAGCATTTAACATAAAAGGTTTTGTATGGTCTGTACGTGGAAAAAGAAATAAATAAATCCCCACCCCATAATCCAAACGGTTCATTTAATTTCTGCGTGTTGCTATTTATTCATTGTACTGTCAGTCTGCAGGAAGACAGTATCAGAGTGCGAGTTCCTTCTCAAAGAATGCTTTTAAAATACCAGTTTTTACAGTCCCCATAACTTCAGTTCTTACAGAGTCACAGAAGAATGCTGAAGATCATCTCCAAGGGTCAACTGACCTACAGCTGTATCCCAAGGCAGGGTCCTTAGATACTTAAGCCACACGAGAGAGGGACTTTTCTGACCATTCCTGAAGTGGATTATTCTGTCAACTTCACTGGTGCCTCTAAACCACATGATATGCAAGAAACCAAGAATTCTGTGTTGTGCAGCAATGCCTGATGCTGAGGCTAATTTTGTTCTTCTCTTTCTACTGGGAATTCGTTGGAATTTATGGGATGTTTCTTTTTTTTATAGCATTTTTCATAGCTTTAAGTGTTTGCATTGTGCTGCAGTTCAGAGATTGATGGTAGGTAGACAGGAGTAGCATAGTCCTTGTAAGCAAGGACAGTGATGGTGCTATCCAAAACCATGCAGAGCCTTAGACCTTTCTACATGAATGTGTAAAGACAGAGGAAGATTTGGTCAAGACAGAGTTCTTTTTCTTTCTAGTCAATTCGATTTATTAATTACTTATTAGCCCCCCAAGGGAACAAGCTCTGCCTCCTGTGGCAAATCTGGAGGCAAATGGTGTCAATGGCCAACTTCATTCCTCCTCTACTTTTCTACCCAGACTAATACCTTCTACCTTCCCCTTACACTATTTTCTCTCCCTAAATCTGATGTCATAATTTACACGTGCATAAAATAACCTGTGCACAGATCATCCAGTCCAAATTGGAGATTCTATATTGCACTTGTAGATATTTTTTCCAGACTCCTGGCCATTGACACAGTAAGATGTACTCCCATATAGGAAGTTACAGCACCACAGCAGAAACAGAGCCAAAACTTACTCCATGCTGGCTACCTTGCCATTTCAAACAGCAACATCAAATGACTTATTCCTGTCCTAAAAGGTCGTGGAGAGGATACCCAGTGACTAATTCCAGTACTTTTCACTGGGTATGAAAATAATTGAGTACTGGGAGGGGAGTCTTTTCCATGGTCATTTAGTCTAGAAGCAAATCCTCAAGCTATATGGATTTATGCGTCCCTACTGTATGCTTGTTGGGCTCAAGAAAGACAAGGAGAAATGTGTCTTTGCATCCATAAACTGAAATGGCACCTATGTAGAAAGCTATGCCATAAATACTAGAATTCTGTGAATTTTTAACTTGGCTGGAAGCTGAAAAGACAAAGGCACAGCTGAAAATGCTAGCTGGTTAGTCTTGTGTATAAAATCTATTTAAGGGGCAATAGCAAAGTTCTGTACAAAAATTAATTAGACCATAGCATAGTCAGTTGTGATCAAAGAGCATACATTTATTGGGAAATATATTGTTGCTGGAGACAATTCATTTTTAATTTATTAGATTCCATAAATTGTTCTCTGAGAGGTTAGGAGCAGAGATCTATCAAGCTTATTCACATAATACTGGCTCTGGTAACTAGCTAAATCAATTACAGTTTTGAAGTATATGCTTAGCCTTTAATAATAGTAGACATTAGCAATGAAACTCCATGGACATAAGTTGGTGTACTTCCAGGATTACAAAAGTTCTTCTACCATAGAAGAACAGGGTGATATTAGCAAAATAAAACCCAGTGCTACTCCTGTAAGGGGTGAGGGGAAAAGTACACACTGGATTCCTCTTACTGCTATGATGGCTAGTGTTTTTTCTGAGGCCTGATGGCTGAAGGATGGGGAGTATGTACATATTCTCAGACCTGCATTTGGGCAATCAGTACAGGAGGTATGGCAAAACCTTCAGGAAAGCAGCAGGATATTTTTGTTTAAAGGTTATTCTGGTATCTTGGGCCTTTCATATGTTGTTTGGACTATTTGGTACCAATTTACATATAATATGTTCACTCTCCTCTCTCTAACTTAGAAAAGGAATGAGTTTCTCAAAAAGAAAAGGTCTTTTGGGGATGCCCAGGTGTGCACAGCTAAATCCTGTGGAAGGCTGCACAGCATTAGACTTTTGTTTTCTGAATAAATAAGCTATTGTAAATCAGCAGGCATGAAGCCAAGTTATAATAGAAGAATTTATTATAATTTAATGTAGATGGTGGATAGAATGGATAGATTGTAATTGAAGCTAAGTGAATAATTCCAGTAAATAATTTATTCAATGAATTTATCCTGTTTTTCTACTCGGAGATTATTTTTGCTCTATCCTTCCCCCTTCTTCCCCATGTTTTATAGCCCTTGTAGGGTTTTATTCTCTGACCAGAAGGATGAGGAGAATCATGGTTCACTTAGGCCATTGACAAATTCAATTTGGTGTTTGTATGCGTGTTTTTTTGGCTTTGTTTTTTTCAGGGGGATTGGTTTCAGGAAGAAAGAAATATCTGTGCCATACAAACACCTTTCAGAAAGAATACCTCTAGTCCAAGGAATTTGTGTACTGATAGGGACTGTGCTATTGAGCTGTAATCCTTGTGGGGTTTTGCTTCTGTTGCCATAGATGCCAATATCCTGCCCATTGAGAAGGCTGGCCAATGTGCCACATCCTTGCCCATTCTGTGGTGTTCTGTCCTTCCTTCTATTTTTTTCAGTTTTCAAAACTGTTTCTGGACATTGGAAGTTTTGATCAAGCTTTGTCTCTCCTCAGCAGCCCATCCCTTCTCTGTCAGAATCTTGAACAACACACATTCAATAGATTCCTTTTTTCCCAGCTCCCTCAAGGGCCAAGCTAGTCCTTCACACTTACTGCAAGAGTAGATTGCAATGTCATTTTTTACAACATTTTTCCTCCTTATTGCTTTGAGTAGTAAAGGTGTCATGATTGATATTTAAAGTAGGACCCACTAAAACAAACTGAGTTTCTGACATATTATTATTATTATTGCAGAGGGGTTGCAAACTTAAGCAGGCATCACTTCATCTGGATTACAATGTTCACAGTTTGTTTAGTGCTCAAGTAAATGGAGCACAGACCAGGACAGAATTTGGCAAGTAGTGTAAACTTGTGATGTTTCATTTTGGAGCTCTGAGCCGCCAGACTGGGATACAGAAGTGGAATCTTTAATGGAGCAAGAGATCTGAAATGAAATGCTCACGGCGTGTGCTCTTCCCATCCTCCTGTGGGAGCACCAGGTTACACAGTGGTCAGCACATCCTGCTGTGGTCCTAAGTTTGCTGAGTCCATCCCTGCAGCTACTGGATGGATCTGGATCCTTGCAGCCTACAGATTCCAGTTCCATCATTCTGTTGACTGTTATCTCTTTGCCCTTCATGTTTATGTTTAGCATATATTAATATCAAAATCTGATCTTCCACACCCTGTCACACTTTGTGCTCAAAGACATTTGGGAAAGGGCTTCAATCTGAGCCCAGTGCAAGTTTGGAGTGATACCACACAAAACCATCCATCTTCTCTGCGCTGCTGTGGATTGGACTTGGTCATTAAGCATAAAATTAAGTAGGTTTAATTTCTTCACGTGGCTTGTAGTTTTCTTCAGACAAGAGTGGAATTGTTTGGTTTTATATAGATAATCCAGGTACTCCTCAAAGTGAGACTATTCCTCTTGAGCAATTTCATAACATTTTAGTTTAATATTAGTTTATAAAAGCAAAGTATTTTCAGAACAGAATGTATGAACAATAGTATAAATTTTTTTCAGCAGTCTGGTGTATTTTTTTCATTGATTTCTATATTAATATTGGAGCAAAGACAGTAATTTCTGGTGCTTTTACAGCTGTGAAAACATGCTTATAGAGAAAAGAGACTAAACTGTAGGAAAGGACTCACTGTGCCAGCAATATTTAATACTTCATTGTAGGTCCACTCTTTTAAACATCTGTCCCTCATTTAGTATATTTTTAATACAGAATTTTTAGTGTGGGCAAAAATGTAACTGTTTATAGTAAGATGCTTTCCTGCTACTGAGAAAAAAGCAACATAGGATTCTAAGAGAAAAAATAGATTTTTAATGATTGATAGGATTTGGGTCATTGGCCTTAAGCTTCCATAAAATAGTAATTCTAATTGAAACAAACACTTTGCTAAGAACATGAATGTGGCCAATAAAGGAAACTTCAGTGAAATAAACATGGAAGCTGGACAGGGAAAATGACTGTGTGGCTCTGATAGTCTGCTGCGCATTGTGCATAAAAAGGAAATCATTGAATTATTCAGGCTGAGGCGGGTGGGTGCAGTGGCCTCCTGCAGTAAAAAGGAAATGAGCTGCATGTGAAAGACACTGAGGTTATGGCCATCTGATGCAATTAATGTTCTGCAGCTATCATAGAACCGTTCAGGTTGGAAAGGACCTTAGGAAGTCATCTAATCCCATCTAAAACACGTCTTTGGATGGTGTGAGATGAGAAAGTTGGCGAAATGTCCTAGAGTTGTGCTATGAGCCCATCAGCTTGTGTAGAGCCTGGCTACAGCAGGGAGCACCACACATCTGCTGTAGTTGTTCCACACCAGTGTAATTTCCACTGTCCTGTCTCGAAAGAATGCTTAAGGGAGGGAATCTTCACAGCTTTTTACTCATGCAAAAATGAGGGAGTCCTTGGGCTAGCCTGGCTGATGCACTTTCCTGTGGATAGGTAACTTTTCTGCAGTGGTGAACACAGAACTCCTCTCTGTGCTGCTTTTTTTGGGTTCCGTTTTGGTTTTAATCTCTCAAATTTACAGGTTGACACAACACCCTTGTGTAACATCCCTACAGTACATGAAACAAGTGTACTCAAAAGCAGAAGAAAATCCAGTGGCTATTATGTACTGATTGAAATTTCCAGATCCAGGGTGAGGGCCTGTGCCCATCTCACTTAAGTATTGATCAGAAATGTGATACAGATGAATTCCTCCCTTCCCCAGGTATGAGACTGCCTGGCTCATGTGCAAAAAGAGGAGTTACATTTTCATCTGTGATGGCACAAAGAAAGTCTGCTATTCACTGTTTGTCCTGCAGTCCTGGTGCTTGGGCACTAAGCAGCTTGTTCAGGGGGTATTTTCCTAGATCAGCCTGCTAGAGTTAGCCTGGGGATGGAGCTGTTTTATCCTGCAAGGTAGGAAAATAAATGCTAGATTTGCGCTGTTGAGAAAGGGAACTCTGGGTTGGGACTCAACCCTGCCTGCAAATCCTGGAGTTTGGAATTGTCAGGCTGCGTTCGGGACCAAAATACCAGTTCAGAGAGGTGTGGGCAGGCTGGGGGGGAATGCTGAGGTAGGAATTGTCTGACAGGCCCTGGTTTGGGCAATCCCGTCCCCTCTGCTAGGCCTCTGTCCTCGCAGGAGTGCCAGGATTAAACCTGCAGCTGTATGGACTCAGTCTTGGCCACTAATTAAGAGAACCTGATTTTAATGGTGTTACATCCAGGGTTAAAGCTCCATATGAAGCCAGTTGAGAGATTCAGAGGTACTGAATCACTTCAGATGCTCACTGGGATCACCAAGAACTTGTCAGTGATAAGACTTGTGTAAGGATATCTAAACCAAATTAAAACTGTCTGAATTCTCATCATGTTAATAAAAACAAAAGGGAAGAAAGATTTCCCATCCCTTGCCACTGTAGGCACAGATAACTGTGGTTCCCATACTTGTTCTACACATGAGAGAGACAAAATATCCCTAACATAACCCAGTAGTAAGGGCACATCCCATAGTGGGCTCAGCATCCGTGTGTGTTTCCATTTGACCAGACAGCAAAGTGACACTTGCAAAGCAGTTCTGATGTCATAAAGAGTGCTGATTTCACAGGAGATTGTAAATCAGAAGCTCTGCATCAAATTTAACTGCTTTTTGAAGGCAAAAATGGAAGCAGAGAAAATTAAGATCCCGCTATAATTAAATATCTTTCTGAACTGTTGCATTTTATATACGATGTTAGTTTTCAAAGGTGAGGGCCAAAGTAAATGTTTGGGGTTGGCTCTTGGCACTGTGGCATGGCAGAGATTGACGTGAGTTTACAGTTCCATCATGGCCACTGGAAAAACCCCGCTCAGCGCTGGGAGGAAGGCGCTTGGCGCCGAGTCAAGTGCGCGGCGTGGAAGCGTTCGCCCAATTAGTGTTTTAACAGCTGCTCAAGGTTTATTTCAATGGGAAGAAAATTATGGAGCACAATTTTGTGTAATTAGTAGAGCATAAAACACGTGGTGTGTCTAATTAAATGTTTAAAACTATTGACATTACGTAGCTACTGTTGAGGTAAATGAAGTGGAAAATCGTTATGATTTTTTCAGTTGGTAAATTACTTCACAATACGCTCAAAGGCCCATTTGATAAGATGAACTCAATCCTGATGCAGAATGATGAGCACCAGGGCCTTTTCACACCCCACAGGTATGCGGAGGTCTCACCAAGTTAACTGGTGTGACTGGTTGGTATTGCAGGGCTTTCAAGTCCTGCCAGCATGTCGCTCCCCTCTTGAGAGCGTGCCCTGGTAATGCTGGTATGTCCTGCTCCTGTGGTTTGCAGCCCCTTTATCCAGAGGGTGACAAACTGTGCATTGTAGAGCTGAAGCCCTCGCTTTCTGATCCCAAAACAATAAAGCCATTGAGTGAAAATCTAGCAACTTCTACAAAAAAGCCTTTTTACTGCTGGAGGCATCCTACCAAGAGCTTGAAAGAGAAGAGGTTGCCCTTCTTCATATATAGGGAGGAAGACAAGGGGGCAAGGACATATGAGGCATACCTGCTTCCTAGGAAACTAAAACTTTTAGCTGATTTCTGTCCATAACTGGATTTCTACTTGGACTCACCGACTTAAAACCTTTCTGATACAGCACAGCTACATTTTCCTGACATCTTACAAGCCCAGTAAGACATTCGACTTTTTCTTTGAGGACCCCTTTCAGATTTTAATGATTTTTATCTATTTTAAATTTCCTGATGTAATTTTTCAAGCTACACTGGTAGCTTTAGGAAGAGCAGAAGTGGTCATCCTTCTTCACAAGCCCATAAGAAAGCAGGGTCTCCAGAAGTTTGCGTGCTCTGGGTGTGAAACATCAGGGCTGGGTGGTTTCAGCTGTGAGCTGAAGGAGTTAATTTCCACATTCACCATGAGCTGTGTTTACTGAGCCTTTCTTCCTCCTTTGTGGTAATTGGCACCTCAGATTCTCTACTAATTAATTGGGTTGCAGGGGGCAGGTGGTGCCATTCTGTTTTGATAATCCCTGTCAGCAATGGCTGTATAATCATGGTGTTTAATTAAAACGAATTTGTAATAGGGGTGCATGAACTTGCAACAGTTTTTTGGGGGTTGTTTTTTCTTCTTCTCTTCCTTTTTTTCCTGTCTCTCTCTCTCCCCCCACTCCCCGGGCTTTGCTTCGCTTCAGTGGGCGGTCACTGCTTGGGGGGAGTCCTGCAGTTGTGGCACCTCCACAGTCCCTGTGCTATTGTCAAGCCCTGGTCTGTTTGGAAATGTCTTACTTCATTAGCACTCCCCAAGCCATAAGCCACTTATTTTGAAACTCTTTTTTTTTTTAAGGAAGAAAAAAAAAAGAAAAGCCCACACCACATCTTTAAAGAGATTGAAAACTTCTTTGTACTTTTAAGTTGCAAACGGTTCAGAAGGTGCATTGAGAATTAAAATTGCTTGAGTTGATAAAATATTTCACCATTGAAACACATTAATGCTTTATTAATTCACTGCTCATAGATTTCCACGCTCCTGACAAAAATTTGAAGCAAGCAAACAAATCCCAATGCCAAAAGCATTGCCTATCTTCAGCCAGTTCAGGCAAGGCGAGCAAGGGTCAACTATTTTTAACTTGCTCACTGCAGGCAGATTACAGCTTGGAGAGCTGAAAGTTTCAATTTCTGCTAAGACCTATGCAGTTTCAGAGTGTGCTTTATTATGATTATTGAATGTCAACTGCAAGTACAGAAGTGCATTGTAAACTTCATCCTTGAGGAGGCTGCGTGGGGTCTGAAGGTCCCCTCTTTCTCCGAGGGCCTCCCTGGTGTTTTGTCTAGCTCCTCTTCACATTCCACAGCAGAGGACAGAAAGTCGCAGGAGTTGGAACCAAATAGGAGTTTGTTTTACAAACATTTTAAAGGGATAAGGAGTTGAAGGATAGATGCTGAAGGCTTATGCCACAGACATCTCACATTGTGTGCTCATCTCCTCCAGCTGCCCGAGAGATCTCTTCTGCTTGCTGCTGTTCAGGGGGAAAATTAGATTCTTTTTGTTTGGTGGCTGGTTTTGATGGTTTGTGGTGGGTTTTTTTGCCTGTCCAGGACACATGCAGCATCCTAGCAGTAATAAGCATCCCAGTTTTGACTAAAGTTCAACTGACAGGTATTTTTCCTTGTTCCATTCGCTATGTTCACTTGCATTCTGTGCTGAAGCCACACATCCAGCTCATTTTCCTGCAGCATGTTCTTGGGTTTTGTTTGTGGATTTATCTTTTTTTTTTAAGATCACATCCCACCAGTGACTGAGGTGGGAATATCCCTGTTGTGTACCTACAGAACTTGGGAACTGCACAATGCCAGTTGGTGATGCAGGGTGTGTTTCTTGCTGCCTTTCCTACCCATTCCTTTCCTGGGCTGTCTCCCCGAGATCCTTTTCTCCCCCCTCTTACTGAAAAAGCAGCTGGTGGCTCAGTGTGAGCAGTTAAGGTCAAACAACACTCCAGTCATCTGTCAACGATCATCACACCCGGGAAGTCAGCTCACAGGCAAGAGATGAGGTCCTAAAGATATGATGAAGAATGTTTTAGAAAGTCCCAACTGAAAGGTTTTTATTTTATGTTTTTAAATAGATGGCAGTGAATTAGCATTTTCAATGGGAGACGAAAGCATAAGCAGGAGAACTTGTCAGCATCCCCCTGCAGTGCTCTGAAAGGATGCACAGAGCTGGCAGCATTTGCAGCCTCCCAATAATTCCTCTTTGTCTAATATCCCTGGTGTCCACACTCAAGTGATCAAATGAAAATTTCTACTTTGTTTTGCTTTCTTGCATGAAAGTTTCTAGTTCTCATCAAGTCAGGAAGAAGTTGGAAAACATGATTCCAAGAATTTAAGGACTAGCATGAAAAAACCAAACCCAATAAATTCTTGTGTTTAAATCATCTGTGGGACTGAAGCTATGAATAGGCTTTGACTATTAAGTGATAATGAAAATATTAAGTGAATGCTGTGCAAAAAACTGCAGGGTGATTTTTTACCTCTTCTGAAGGTGGGGGGAGCAGAGATCTTGAAAAGCTCAAAAGGTCCAAACTAATCTTTCCTCCAAACTGTCATTGAGCTTAACAACTAGGGATCAGCTCAGCAGCATCCAGCCCTCACAGATGCAAGTGTACTACACTGTGTTTCTCTTTCCTGCTGTTTCAGAGTAATTGATACTGGTGTGTGAAGATGATGTTGTGTCGATGCTCTTCAAAGTTGTGTTTGGGCCCTGGACTCTTCTGCCTTGTTAGTACACTTCATGTAAAACCGACAGACTTAACTGTTTTGCTCAGGTCTGTTTGTTTCTAAGTTGAAATGAAAACACTGAGAGAGTTGAAACAGCTTCTGAGACATGTGAAGAGCCCTTGTTTGGGGAGGTAATTCCTGTCCCAATGTCTTTAGGTGACCAGCTCCTTGGCAATTTCATGGTTTCTTTACAAATATCTCCTCAGTGTGACTATTGTGCATGCTCAGTGTTAACTGACTCATGATTCAAGTTACGATGCTGGGTTTCTGAGATGTATCTTAAAATACACAAAATAATAATAATAAGGCTGACTGACGTGGCATTTCAAGTACCTCCATTCCTCCTACTTTGAGAGTCTCAGGTTTCATGGTTCAGTTGGGGTCCTTTTGGTTCCAGAGTTAGTTCCTTCTGGATTGCCACAGGCAAGTGTGAACAGGTCTGGTCCCTACTACTTTGTAGAGCAGAGTAGAGCTGGAAACAGTGCCCAGTGCAGACTTCTGTGAGTGGTATGTTCATCCAAGGTCAATATTTCAAGTTGATATTTACCTGGAGTTGATTCATGACAGGTCTCAGATGTGAAAGCTTGTGCCTTTTTTGTTGCTCTGTAAGTGTATTGAGTTGAATCTCTAATGCTGATGCCTGTTGACTTTTTCTGTCATTGTCTTTAAGGTGTGAGTGCCCTAAAGTCTTAGTAGAGATTGAAACTATTCAAGGTGTTGTAGGATAGTTTCCTTTAAATTTATAATTAGATGCTTTAGTAGTATTTTTTAGGAAAAAAAGTCAGTATTAGTTGTGGGAGCCTATTGTCTGTATTGGTGTTATTGTAGGATTATTGCCTATTCAATACTCGGCTGGGATTTGTGCTCACAGCCCCTCTGGCAGCTGAGAGTGACCACACTTGGCCAGTGGACAGCTTGCCTTTTGCACTCAGGCACCACTGCGTGGCCCCTTACGGCCTTTCTCATGCTCCTCAATGGGGCACGTCACTCTTCCTGAGCTCTTTCTGTTCCCTCTGAGATAGCTTCCTATCTGCCTCTGGCTTTGAGACTCTATTTGCATCCTAAGCACACTTATAAAGTACCATCTCAGTCTATATATTCTAATCATTGCAGTATACCAACCCTAAAGCAAAACACTGTCACTGGAATAAGGACTTTTTAGCTATCAGAGGACTCTCCTGGATGGTTTAAAGCTGTGTTTGCATGTCACTGAGAAAATCTGGGGCAGCACTCGTAGTCTTTTAAGGATGACCAAAGAATTGCAGTAATCCCCTACACATTTGCAATTAGGATATTCAAATAGCTGCGTTTCATTATGTCAATTTTCAAGCTTGTGTTGTAAACTTGTACAAGCTTATAAGTGTGAAGGAGGCAAGTAGTACCATTTTCTATGTACCAGCCTGTCCTAGGAGGGTTAGAGGGCTTTTCAATCCGAGATAAATGATAAAAACCCTTTAAAGATCTCCCTTTATATAGCTATTTGTGAGTATGGTTGACTAGCTCTTGAGAGCAAGGTAAAGATGGGACTAACCCATTCCTACTGTGTTACTTCAGCCACTGAACAGGCTTGTGCTTCCTGCCCCATCCAGCCAGGGAAAAGCCCTTGCAGAGGTTTCAGAGGGGTTGTCATCAGCCATAAGGTGATATCTTCAATGGACCACCAAAGCCACCCATAGACATCTGAAGCACTAAGAGGGAAATGCAGATGGCATGGATGCTGTGTGGATTTGGCTCTCCTGGAATACCAAACCCAATCTTCACTTTAGGTCAGTGATCACAGGGGCTGGGTCACCCTGTTCATGATCTAGCCCCCCACTTCTCCCTCTCCCAAGGACTTGCACGTCTACGGGCAGCACAGATGCACCGCACTGGTGCCACCTTCTTCTGGGGGCTCTCAGACAGGCGTGCATCTGTCTGCTTGCTGAAGGCAGAATTCCCCCACCGAGGATTCAGTTTCAAGAATAACATGCCTTCTGGGTAGTCTCTGCATGAAGTTGAGGCCTGCTGTGGCCAAAAAACACTGGTGTCTCTGGTTTAGGTTAGTTGGTTGGTGCAGCAGCCTTCTGAAGCTGTGCAGAAGCACAGCTCAGTTGATGAGCAGAGGGGAAATAAAAAGGCTGACATTTAAAAAGCTGTCTTTCATGCTTTTCCCAACCCAGGATCACACAGGAAATAAGGAGATTTCCATTACATGCCATGGTATTTATGTGTGAGCCTCTGGTGTATAGGTTAGTAAAGCTGATCAGACCATAGTTAATGCCTGTGGAGATTTGGTGACCATCAGCAATTAATGTGTAACCTGAGCTCCAAATCAGAAGGGGCTGTTAACTACTGATCAGAAAGCAAATTAGTAATAAAAACAATTGATATCCCTCTAGCTGATATTTGGGCCCTGCAGCACCCCTAGCCTGTGCTGAAAAGTCTTAGTCTGCATGACAGGTATCCTAGATGGAAACATGGACCTCCCTTACCCTGCCAAAATCCAGGTTGGTACATTGATGGAGTAGGATGCAGACAGATGTTTGCTGCTGGAACAGATGTGCTGGTCTTAACACACTACTGCTTATCTGCTGATGATTACTGCCTTACCCCTGAAGAGGGGTGGCAAGACCCCTGTGTGTTTCTCATCTGCTTTAGTATAAGCTCAGATATCTTGCTTTAAGCTGCTGTTGAAGGCAGTTTAAACTAAGCCCAGCTGACTTGTCTGTGAAATAGATGGAGGTCTCGCACAGGTCCCTCTAGCTGGTGTTTTGTAAGGGGTGATAACATTTCGCTGAAGAGAGAAACAGATGTGATAGCTTTGTGTGACTTAAACAGCAAAAAAACCCCACCTCATAAGATGATCTTCACCATGATCTAGCTGAAGAAGATAGGAAGGGACATTGCTGTTAGATTTTACATGCCTACAAAACTCCATTGACTTAATAACCACAGATCCTTCTATGTTAACTCTCAAGTCAGCTTACTCAACCCTAGGGTTCCCAAAGCTTGTGGTTAATTGAAAATAAACTGTATTTTCAATGTGTCCATTTTCTGTTGGCAGCATTTATGAAGTATATGGATGTGTGTGTAGTTGCTTCCTCTATTTCTTGTGCTGCAGATCCACACAGTAGAGAAGCAGCATCTTTGCAATTAGGGCAGTAAATAGTGGAGTTAAAGAGCAAAGCCAATGCTTCAGACACAACCCCTAGATTTCAGCCAGTGTGTTTCTTTAACACAGATCTGATTTTGGAGCTGAGAGCGGGGTGTGTATTTCAAGAGATGCCAGAAATACCTACTCACGGGAGGTTGTGTGGTACTGTGGCCGGTGTTTGCAAGAAAAAAATGTAAACATCTTAAAGATAATGTGTTTCCTTAAAAAGCAAAGGGTGTTGAACTGGTAATGTTGCATGCTTAAATTAACAGAGGTAAGAATACACTGCTAATTGGCACGACAGTTCAGTGGAAATGACCATCCTCATGTCCAGCTCCTGTTTCATTCAGTTCTAGTGTCTGATTCCAGGGGATGATTTAAATAATAAACACACGAACATTTCAAAACCAAGGTTGGACTGTTTCTAAAATAGCTGTTAAATACACTGTCTCAGCTGTAAAAGGAGCTCAGAGATGCTTTTGGAGGTTTTTTTGCTTTAAGATTCCGGGCATTATGCTGATGTATTGTGTAGGCTGCCTGCATGAGTTGCTGCAAAGTTCATTATACTGCTAAGGCTGTCAGTGGTATTTATGGATATTCATGTGCAGTGAACCCTTGAACCTGAGCTGGTCATCTGAGCGTTGCTTGTAGTTAGAGTTGTGTTTATGCTTAACGTTGGTAGCAGTATTTAATTGCTCCCTAGGAAAAATAATTGCAATTTTAACTCGGTCGTGTAGTGGAGAAGGGATTGCAGAACTGCCAGGCTCACAGGAAGGACTGTCCCTCTTATGTGAGGGTTAATTATTTGTCCTCAATTTTCAGACTCCCATTTCCAAAGTTTGGAGATGAATGTGGGGCAAGTACATAATTTAAACTGCACGGTGTCCCCCTCCCATTAAAATCAACAATGGCAAAAGTTGTGTTATGGAATTAATCCTATTTCAAAAATATTTTCCAGGCATTTTTCACGTCAGCTGCATATGGGAGCAGGGCGCTGATCCCACTCTGCAGTC
This sequence comes from Chloroceryle aenea, assembly GCA_013399075.1. Classification (NCBI taxonomy): domain Eukaryota; kingdom Metazoa; phylum Chordata; class Aves; order Coraciiformes; family Cerylidae; genus Chloroceryle; species Chloroceryle aenea. The sequence goes on from VWZY01005331.1 coordinate 428,283, forward strand.
CTGAGGAGTGGAGAGCTCGCCTTATACTCATCTGAAGAATTTCTAATTCAAAGTCATACCTGCTAGAGTTTCAGTTCTCATAATATAATATCAGATGAGAAAATCCTGCATAACGTCTGGCATGTCAGCTGAACTGTTATGGTTCTGAGCCTGGTGGTGGTATCCGTGTCTTCAGAGTTGCATTTTAGAGCTCTCCTGCCAGCCTAAAGGGAGTTTATATTTCTGTAACTCTAGTGGGGATTCCTTTGGCTTGACACAATCCCGGGAATGTCTTTCAAACCCTGTACATACCCAGAACAGATGGCTTCCATGGGAAGCAGGAACTACCCTTCAGCATGTAAGGTTTTTAATTTTTTTTTTCTCTTTTCTTGGTATCTTTTTAACTTGCAATAATCCTTCCACAGATACCACATAATGGGAACAGTGTCTTGATTCTCCCCTTCTCCATCCCTCTCTTTCTCATTTTCCTGTTAACTTCAAGGAAAACTACTTCTGGTTTTTTATTTTCCTTTTTCAGTCTCTGAGGGTAGGATTTAGGGCGAGCTTGAGCTTTAAATTCAATTACTATTGAATTCAAACATTTGGAATGAATTCTGAGTTATTGAAACTAAGCCTTAGTGGAGAATTTGACAGTACAGGGTACTGTTTGTTTCTTCCTTTTGGTCACTAATGCAGGCTGACCAAAACTTAGAACTGGACAGAAAAGTAGCTGCATATGAAAAATCATTTTTAGATAATGCATTTTGCTTGTACTTTGATAAAATATGATCATTTTGTAGTCTCATGTCACAACACTAGTGAGTGATGTGATAGAATATGATATCAAGTGACCACATAAGATGATAAAGTTCTCTTTTTATCTCATTTTCACACTCCTGCCCCTAAATGGTTGTCCCCATAAATGGATAGTTAAATAACAAACGGGCTGCCCCCTGCAAACATTGAGTCGTTAAATGGCTCTGCTTGCTTCTAACCATGTGTTTGCTTTCCTTGTCTTGTGGCCTTATAGGAAATTAGCCTTTTGTGATTACCTGGTAGAGGTAAATAGAACTACTTCTGCTTTTGTTGTCACCCGCTCCTCTGTGCTCATCACTCTGGCAGCCACTTTCTCATAGATTTTGGTGATGTTTCTGCATCTTCTTCCAAAAGATGAGAACAAGCAACCAGATAAAGGAAAAATCAAACACTTGGTGTGTAGATATCTTTGTAATAAAATCAGGATTTGGCCTTGAAAATGTTTCTTAGTTACTACAAAGACAAAAACCAGAAGCTGCACAATAATGAATTCTAACCCAGCATTAGAGGGGAAAAAAATAAGAGTAGTCTGTTGTAATTCTTTAATTGAAAATTTATCATTCTGGAATTGTTACTTGGATACCACTTGTATTCCTATGGAAATGTGTTTCCTTTTATTAACAGGTGAATTTATTTGATGCTATTACAGGACTGTAGGTTAATTTTAATCTACTAACCCAGTGTCATATTGATACTGTCCAGCTACATCTTCTAAATGAGCATGTGACTTCTAGTGTCTAGGTCTTATTTTCCATCTGAGTATTTGCAAGTGCTGAGATTAATGTAGTTATCTGCAGACAGAGATAAATTAGCACGGTTTAAAGTAGGTACAGAGAATAGATTAAAAAAGGATTGGCCAAAATTAATGGAAAAGGTGGCAAAACTCAATCTAGACACAAGGTTTGTATTATGGTAGAGCTGAGAGAATATAATAGGAATGGAGAGCATGAAACTGCAGTGTTTGTCTGATTCACATCTTTAAGATAGTGGGGGATCATTCAAGAGAAGAAGTTGCATTTGTGTGTGTGTCTTGGTTGCTCTGGCTTTGGGAGTCTCCTATCAGCTTCCAGCTTTCATGGGAGTATGAGCATCAGCACAGCCTGATGATGGTGTAAGGTTGTTGAGAGGCAGTGAAGATGTCAGCTCGTGTGCTGATACAAGTCTGGTCATGCAGATGATGCTGAATCATCCCAGCCAAACAAAAATCAAGAGGCACTGCCCTTCAGCCTGCGTCTTGCTCGGATGTTTTGTCGGAGGTGGATGGAGTCGCATTAGAGACAGGGAAAAAGTAAATAAAATTGCAACATCAGTTATACTTGGAGTTCAGTGGTAAAAGTTCAATGAGCTCCCAAAAGCCTCCTCTAATACCTCACCGAGTGGCCCGTGCGAGCTGGATGTGATTCCAGGGGATAAACGTGTCGCTGTGGTTTTGGTGCAGGCACGTGCTGATGTTTGGAGATTGGGCATAATTCCTTTTGTGGTACCAGAGCTGCCAAGGGCCAAGCAATTATTCTGGATTACTTGAGCAGCCCTTTCAGCAATGACTGACTGAGGTAAGTTAAGCACCCTAAGACTTGTGTGGTAATTGTTAGGCTGGTTATTCCTGACCAGGGCGAGTACTTCAGTTGCAGTGAGTGCTGGGAGATCGTTGATGGGCAAACTCCTAAGAGCACACAGGAATTAAAAAGCATGTTACTGCACCACGTAATGAAGCTTATACCACTAATCATATTTACATGTTTTTTTACGAAGGGTATTAGTTCTGTGGATGAGGCTGGAGCCTGCAGGCCAGGGCAGAGTACTGATGATGCAGAGCAGGAGGTGGAGGGAGGGATGGAGACTTGCATCCAGTTCCATCCTAAAGAAGTTATTATTACACTTATGCAAAAAGCCCTCATCAGTGAAGTCTCAGACATCAGAATTGTGCTCAGGAGTGAGCACGCAGGTTGTGCTGTTAATATTTGCTCCCTTGCACACTGAGATGCAAGGACAATTTTCACTTTGCCAGGGGAAAAAAAAACTGTGAACCACAGTAGCAGCTCAGACTGCAAACGGCCGATGCTGTGTGCTCTTAAGGGAGCGTGTTTTTGAAAGGCAAATTCTGCATAACCCTTAAAAGACTGTGTCTAATACTTACTCAGAATTCTAGCAGGATGATCATAAAAAGTGACACCTATATTTATGGCTTCAATAAGATGATCTGTGCTTTGATCCTGCAAAATCCTAGCATGATGCTCTGCTGCTGAGCCTCATCCCTTCCGATGGCATGAGATGTCCTGCTCCCTGCCCTCAGACTTTGTAAAGCCACCCTCAGCAAGAGAGCACCAGTTGCTGCTGCTTTGGGTGTGGAACGTGCCCAGTAGGGACCTGGTTTGTGATTACCAGCTAATTTTACAGAGGCCACCCTAGAGCTGCTGGAGACAAATAAATCACCGCAGAACTATCCTGGATTTAAGCCACTGAAAGGCCTGTAAAAATATTTGTTTTCCAGATACCTGAGCTGGCCAGCCCTTTCTAGAGGCTTTAAACTCTGACACGCTTTGGATGGGGTTAGGCAGGCAAGTTGAAGAAGGAGGTTTTGGCAGTTAGAGCAGGAAAGGTGTGTTTGCCATTTAAGTGCATGTAAACAGGGAAAAATCCCATTGCAGTTGATGAGACCGTGTACAGTGAAATGAAAACTGACTCTCTGGATGGAGGTAATTGATGCTACAGAAGTTTGTGTAATGGAGCCTAAAATTGTTCCCATTTCCTCATAGAGCAGTTTAAGACATCTCAGCTTTTCTTGCTGTCGCTCCCAATGTCTCGCTTACCTCTGCTCATGACCAAGGCTTCTCTGTGGAGGTCTCTCATTGAAAAAGCTTTCAGAGCACCCACAGTAAGATCTGATAGAAGGCATACCTATAAAATAGTCAGGCCTATTTTGTCTTGCTTTTGTCTCACACTGTCTTCCCCCTGGGGAGGCTTGTCACCCATGCTTGGGAACAGCTGAGATGTCCAAGAAGCCAAGCTGGTCGTGGAGCCTTCCTGGAAAGCTCAGCTCCCTGGCTCCTTGGAGATGAGTACTTCTGAGGCCAGCAGAGAGAATGACTTGTCTACACTTAAAGAGAGGAGTTATAGATAGAGGAGTTTGATCAGAGTGTGATTTGCTTTACATGCAAAAGATACTGGGGATTACACTTTGAATGCTGTTTTTTTAGCTGTAAGGAGCTGCTGCATCTCCAGGTTTGTTCCAGCTCCTTGCTTGGGGCCATGCTTGGGTTCCCCTGCACCCTCCAGCTGCTGAGGCTTGCTCTGAGAGGCGGGCTTTGGATGACTTCTCTTTGCAGAGATGGCTTCAACAGCCAATCCTTGCTCCGCTCACCCCAGCGAAGGAAATCCTGCATGAACTGGAAAGTGTTAGAAAGGATTTAATGAGATTATCATGAACTGTTACTTCACAAAAAAAATCTTAAACCCTCGAGCAGCTGTACTGTGTAACTGGGGACAGGTGAAGGAATGTGAGGGACTAAAGAAGCTGTCTACTTATTTAAAGCAGCAAAGAGAAGGGTTTGGGTTTTTTTAAACATTTAATATGCATTTTAGCTAAAAATAAACACAAAAAAGCAAGCAAGCCCTTCCACCAAAAGGGATGTTGAAGTCAAATACCTTCAGATGTAGATTTGTTTAATAATAGTGCAGAAATGAGAGATGCTGAAAGGAGTCCTTGACAATTCAGTAGCCAAGTGGGCTCTGCAAACTCCTACTTGCCTCTGAGTTCATCATACCAGTTAGAAGAGACTTAGAAAGCTTGTGTTGTGTCCACCTCACATTAGAGACTGCTTTGAGGTTTTGGCCTGTGTTCTGTTGTGTGATAGAGTATCACCAGAGGGAACTTTGGGAGTTGGGTGTTTCTTCTTTCTTTTTTTCTAACATGCTTCTGGTAAACCTGTAAATACAGCTAAGATTTATTCTGATGTCAAGCACTGCTCAAGCTCTTTGCAACAACAGAGTCATGAAATGCATTTATTTTCTGTGTGCTTGGTTACTCCTGTAGTCTTTGTGCACCTGTCACTGTAGGAAAGTTATAAATAGTGGGTGTATGTTATGGTTTTAACCTCCCTGGAGGCCTGGGTACCTAAAACCTGTGTGCCACTGTGGTTCTTCAAGGTGATCTGCTGCAAGGACCAACCTGTAGAGCAATATGATTGCAAGCAGAGGACGTGATGATTCTGTGCCTAAAAAAAAAAAAAAAGGTGACTTCAATGGGAAATTGCAAGAGGTATGGGAGAAAAAAGTATCCTCTGTGAGTATTTAGTGTCAGATTTAGTTTGGCAGATGCCTATCTTGAATCTGTAGGACACGGACACTTTCCAAATCCATTGGACATGCATTTGGAGCAGGGGAATAAATCTCTGTCTTTGTCCATTGATTGCTCGGAGGCTGAAACGCAAACTGTGGTGAAAGAAACTTCTGAAACATGAAAATATGTACTGATAAGATACCGTTCCAAGAGGCTCTGCCAATAAGTTATTCAGTGAGACCACTTAGTGTTGTAAAAGCATTACCTGTTATTTTTATGCATGCTCAAAACCCATTAGCCTCATTTTTCTCGGTTCTAAGAGACAAAGTTTACAATAGAGCAGCTTATTGTTGTAGGGTTAAACCTTGACATTTCACGCTTTCAATTTTGCATCTTCTCTGGTATTCCAACCACCTTGAAAGATCTGACCCAGCAGGGAGATGGGCAGCTTGCCTGACACCGTACCGGGCAGGGGTCGACACGTGCAGAGATGCGCGAGTGTTGCTTAAGCTCCCGAACAGGTGTGTTGAGAATGGGACTGAGCCCAGCTGCCCTCGACCCTTCAACCCTTTCTTCTGGCCAGGCCAGAGGGCTAAATTTAGGTTCCCAGGTGGTGAAAGGGGTTGAAGAGCAGCTGCCAGCTCTGCCCGCAGCAGGCGAGTGGGGATAGTGGGAGGTTGGTTGTGGATCTCATCTAGGGATAAGAGAAGAAAGCCCTGAGAAAGCAGTGTGAATGATTAAGAGGTTTTTTGAAGGTATTTACAACCCTGTCCTTGCTCGCCTTCCCTCTGTAGCCAACCATCCATTTCTAGTGGTCATCTTCTGTTGTTGTGCAGCCTCATTCTTTGGCGTATGGAGAAGGAAAGGAGAAAGGGAGGTTTGGGAGGAACACTGCTCCTGCCCTGTTAACCAGGGAGGTAGCAATAATCTACTTCTGGAGTTGGTTTTGGATGCGTTAGGCTTTGGAGGAAGGAGTGGCTTCAGAGAAGGAAAAAGTAATTATCTAAATTAGCTTAGAGTCAAGCAAAGCTGTGAGAGATTTGCTGAAGTGACGTGAGTAGGCAGGTTAAAGTATTTTTGGCAAATGCACGTTGTCAGATATGAAATCGTCGTGTATTTCCTGGATGTTGAATTAGCTCTGAGTAAAAAAGGTGTCCCTCTTGTCTTCTTGAACAAGTCAGTGAAATCTTTTGCTCTGAACAGTGAAAAAAGTGAACAAAACATGTGATTCCAAATGACAGATAGAGCTGATTTCTGACAGTGTCACTCAGTGAGTGCCACATCCCTCTGGGAACTCTGCATTTGGATCTGGCCACCTCAGCTGATCAAGTGTAGCAGAAATAGGTGGGTGATGGAAATATGGGATGAGCAGTCTCCTAGAGGAGCAAGGAATTTAGAATTTGGGGGCTGCTTAGAGAGGACTTCAATGAGAGGAGACAGAAAAAGGCAAATAAAATAATACATATAAAAAAAGGAGCCAAATTGGATTCTTCCATTTAACCTTTTACATAACAAAAGCCGGGAGACATCTCAATGAAATTAAAAAGCAATGCATTTAAAAATTAATAAAAAGCAAACCCCCTTCATTGGAGGCAGGAATATGGACAAGGTGATCACTTCTGAGAACATCCTCAGCCTTCCTCGCTAGGTCCAGTTTTGCCTTGCCACAGTCTGAGACCCCTGGACCTGAGACTGCTCTGACTCGAAGGCTGGGTAGGTGGAGTTGCCGTGGTAGCCACGGCAGATGTATTGCTGTGGGGTACTCAGCCGTGTGCAGGGCTCCTGATTTCTGGGTGTAGCTTCTGGTTGGTGCCCCACGTAAAGGTCTCTGCAGGTTCTCATTGCAAGATTGGGAGGAATATGACAAAAGGCTACAAGTAATTGCTTCTGGTTCATTAAGTCAAGCACATGACTGAGCTCCTTTAACTTTCCTCGACACCTTGTAGGTTGCTTAGACACTTTTTAGGATGCTGGCTCCTTCATGGAAGGTGTTCAGGCTAGTAAGGAGCTTCAGTAAAGATGAATTCTTCCCTCACACGTTTAGATTTTGATTCGGCTTGTTGAAGTGTGCTTTTATTCCATAATATGGTAATGCATTGGAAACCAACAAATGAACTTTTAATGGGATGAGCATCTCTACCTCTTTGTGTGTATGCTTATACTGGTAAAAGAAATTAATTTATTGGCACCAAAATAGTGCAGGTTTTAACTTATGTTTGTAGGCTAGCTTTTAATGAAGAAGAAAAACCCCACAGACCAGATCATATTAGGCTGGGTAGGACCTATTACTAGGATCCAAATGCTCTGTAGCCCCCAACTTTCTCCTGAACTCCTCAGTTAATACTGGACACAGCTTTGTAGACAGGACCCTTGGACTTAAATCTCAGCCTCTAGTCAGCAAACCATATCCTGCTCTGCATGTGTGAGAAGATGGATGGTTTGCTGTTTGTATTTTAAAAGAATATGTTGCAATACTTGGGGCACAGCCACCACAGGTCCTCACTAAGAAGTGTGCTTGAAGAAGTCAGTGTCTGAACTATGGCTGGGAATGGCTTAAATCAAAATCTAGTGAAACTGGAAGTGGATTTACCCATGCTATCATCTTGGATATTGTTGCTTTGACTGGAAGCTACTAGATGATCTTCTGCCTTGAAACTACTTCCTTCTCAACATCCTTTCCCTGTGGTTTAATCCAACGGTCTTTTCACCCCTCTTGGCAGTGAGCTGTGGCTTTTTTCAAGGATCACTCACTTTTGACATAAAACTGAGAAATAAATGGTTTTAAATTGGAAGAAAAAGCCTCAACCAGCCAGTTCTGGAAAAGCAGCAGAACTTCTTCCTTGTGATGAAATGCATCATAGTGTGAGCTGGTCTCCCAAACTACAGTGACAATCCTTCCATCACTGAGAGCATCTGAAACTGAACTTGCTGAAGTCTTCAGGGCATCCTGTCCAAGGCTTTGACTGATGAGTGTTTGCATTTCATACTTATTTCTGGTGGGAAAAAACCCACCTTAGCTCACTGTTACTGGTGGAGTGGCCAGTAAAAGACAGTTTATATGGGCTAAACAGATTTCAGAGTTGACAAGCATATTCTAGCAAACCAAATCATACCTTGTGTTGAGTGTCAGTTGCCTACAGTAATGGGGAAGAAAAGATGTTTGAGAGCTAGGTAGGATGGTTTATTTGGGCTGTGTGTGTGTTTCCATGAAAGCTTGCAGTCCATAGGCAGTTTTGTCTGTTAGGATGATACAGTGTGAAGTTTAGACCTCACAAATTAATCTGGGCCCTGCTGCTAAGTACCTTTCAGAGCAGCACATGCATCACCTGCTGTGTGCTCTGGTTTCCTCCTGACTCTCGTCATTTAAAATAAATGTGCAGGCTGAAACAGAAGGTTCATAAACCCAGTTGTAATTCTTGTGAAATCAGGAAAGTTTAAACAGCGGTGTCAGTCATTGCAACAGATGGAGTGTTTTAGGGATGTTTATAATTTATTCTTTACCAAAGCATGCCTTATTTGAGGTAATGAGTGTATTTGCATGTGGTGAACAATAGGTTCCCGAGTTCTTAAGGATGGGATTTGTTTTAAGATGAATGTGTTGAAATGACTCCGTTTTTAGGAATCATTTTGAGAAATTACTTTGTTTTTGTAAATCAGTGGCAAATAAGAGAGAGGAGGAGTTTGGTTCTTTGGCTTTTTTTTTTTGTAATGGATCTGGCAATGCCAAGCCCTTTGTTTGCCTTCCCTCCTCCCTGCTCTGCGCCGCTGCCCCCCGCCCCAATTTGTTAAAGACGAATTGTTGCCTGTGGTAACTGCAGAGAATTTGTTGAAAAGCACGCTTTTAGAAGACAATGGGCCCCAAATATACTGTGGCACAGCTTTAAACTTTATTAAGTCTGTCTTGGACTACCCTCTCCTCTCCCAAGTTAAAGGGAAGAAAAGTTTGGCAGCCTCCATGCTGTGAGTGTGATTGATGCCCAGAACATCTGAGGGACTTTTGTGTCCAGCGTGCTCTCCATGAGTGCATAATGTGTGAATACTCAAATAAGGTCAGCCCTTATCAGATGTAATCTAGGCCTGAAAGCAGATCAACAGTGACAGTCATACCCCATAAGTGAGAACACAAATCATCCTTGCATGCTTTGGACAAGTTATGGGATTTTCTCCCTTCTAGCTCCTGTTTTACCCTTTCCAAACGGGAGGGGGGAGGGGAGGAGGGACAGAGAAGAGAGGAAACTTTGGCAGATCTCTGGAAGAAAAAAAAAGAAGACAAAACCCAGAGGAGGACGTGCCTGGAATACTAGATAGCCCTGTCAGCCAGGCCATGGGGAAGAGGGGCTGTTTGGAAGGCAGTGGCTGTCCCCACAGAGGGGCTGGGGTGTGCTGCTTCTCTCTGCACTGTCCCAGAGCACCCCACGGGTGGGGCTATATGGGGGGGTGGAAAAAACTTGGGTAAAAGAGGCTCAACTTTCTTCTCCAGCACCTTTTAAGAGTCTTTTCAGGGATTTCTAAGCATGTCACAGCTTTAATTGTCTGCCTGTCCCTGGGTTTGAATGCCTCAATTTTTCAAAGTGGAGTGAAAGCATCTTTATATTTGTTTGTGCTCCACTAAACAGGACACTATTTTTCACCACAAGGAGAGTAAAAATATTAGAGATTAGTGCCGTGCTTAACTTCTGTCAGCTTGCAGGGAGAAAACAGGGGTAAGCAAGTTGAATCTAAAGGAAGAAGCTTCCATGTGTGGATATTCCTTACTGTAGTTTACGAACTGTATTGGTTTTTTTAACTAGGAAAAATAACAGAGCAGCAACAAAACGTTAATTTAGACTTCTCTGATTTGTGCTTCTGCTTAGAAAAGGATTTTAATCCGTGAAGATCTTTTACAGAACACAAAATATATAGGAAAATAGCATAATTAGCAGGAAGAAATCAAAGATACGGTTACATCATTGATGACATTAACAGCTATGGAAACAATGATGTCAACCTCTGTGATGGGAAAATATTTTTTTTCCACATGAAAATTTTCTTTCCATTTTCAGAAATATAATGACCCTATCAGGGCAATAATTTGCACTACTTTTGTTCGTTTCCATGCTCTCTATCAATAGGTGTATAACACTGGGAGTGAGGGGAAGGTCCATGAGCACTGACAGCCAGCCTAAAAACCCTGTATGACAGCAGATTATTGCTCCCTCCAATGAAGACATGAGAGACTGAAAAATGAAGTTCACATAAGTGATGTATTCAGATCCTGTGCATAGAAATGTATGTCTGGGATGCAGTTGGACTGTCAAATGGTGTGCTAATCAAGCAGGTAGTCTGGTTTATGAGTGCTTTGGCCAGCTTACTCTCATCCTATTAAGCTGAATTTTATTCTATTATTACAAACTGTTGTATGACAGCTGCTAGGCGGACACTTCAAAGACTTCCATTTCACTAAGCATCACCAGAGATGTGGATCTTCCCCAGAAAGCTTCTGGGGGATCACTTTTCTTGGAGCAAAATACCATTTGAAGCCTGGTAGTGGAACTTGGTCACCGAGATGCCAGGTTTCCATTAGCTACAGCAGTGCAGTGTTCAGTGCCAACCTGAACTAACATTGTCAAAAAGGAGCTAGTGAATCACAAACCTGATTTTTCTTATTCTTATAGATGAAAATAATAGTGCTGCCAGTAATAATGGCCATCTATTGATATGGCTCTTAGTTGTAAATACCTCACTCTTGTGTTTGGTTTTTTTCTCAGTGGTAGTTGGGATTCTCTTTATTTGTGGTATGTCAACTTGTAATTTTCCTGTTTCATTGCCGTAATTCAGTGGTTTAGGATCTCACCAGTGCTTTGTTCAAGGCTGTAGACCACGTACTTCTCCTTGCAGTAGCAGTTGTTCAAAACACTCGTTCCTGTCCTCGGGGGCAGAGAGGTAGATGGGTTATCTCGTGTGTTTGTATCCCCTGACACTACCTGAGCAGCTTTTCTCAGGGCAAGTGATCAGAATCAGCTGGAAATAATAAATTGCTGAGCAAATCTGAAGAAATGATTAACGTAGCAGTCTAAAACCCTAGGCGTAGATGAGGTGGCTTTGTTTTAGTGCACCCAGCAGAGAAGTGACACAACTGCTGTGCATGTGTGACCATCGGGGGTGAGTTAAACCCGTGTGCACGCCTGATTCACTAACAGGCTTACTGGGAAATCATGCACCGCACACACGTTGAAGGGGCTCCCTGAAGAACACCACCAGCTCAGAAAGTGATTATAGCAGTTGTCCAGTGAAAAGCTGCAAGGGAGGCTGCCTTATCTTGAACAACGCCATTGGGATCCCCAGCCCGCTGTGTTTCTCCTCGTTCCTGCCGCTCGCCAGCCCCTTCTGCCAGCGCTGGTGTGGTCTCTTCCCAGGCGCAAGGAAACGTTTGATGTGCGAAAGCCTGAAGCAGGCTGACGGCACCAGCTCTGGCTTCCTTGCGGGGCTGGGAAGCGCGGGGGGTGGGATCTGCCGGGGCAGGGGGAGCCNTTTGCGATAGCACAACTTGAGACGACTCGGAAGAAAAACTTTTAAAGCATCTGCGTTACACTGAAGCTGCCGTTAGAAATCGTGAGCGTTTGGGGCTTAGGCGGCTTGGTACCTGGTGTCGTCTTAGGAGCGAGGGGGGTTAGTGTTGCGCGTGGACTGAGGAGCATTGTGCTGGGTCTTAAGGCGGCTGAACTTGTACATGCGGCACTTTTAACGGGAAAGCATCATGAGAATTGTAAGTGAGAATGCCGGATTTACTCATCAAGAAGCAAAAAAATAAACTACGTAGCTAATAAGAAAAGGGGGCGCTAATTAGTAGTAAGCAGAGATTGTAATAAGGCAGAATTTTGATTGACAGCAGAATCGTGGGAGCTTTCTTCATTATGGAAACTGAAAATAAGGAACGTGTATGAATGGGTTTGAAACGTATTTACAGCAGTTGCGTTTGAAAGCAGGTTCTGGAGGCGGTAAATGGGATGGGCATGGTTGGGGGTTTGTAAATGTGCTTTTACAGTAGTGTGCTTCACCTACTGATGGTCTTTGGAAGAACTGTAAAGTTATTGTTGCTGAGAGACTTTTCTGTTAGGCTTAGTGTCTTCTAAGAAGAGTAAATAATTTAATGAAGCGCTCTTGATGTTTTGGCTTGGATGTTTTTACCACGTTTTCATCATGAAGCAGTTAGCTAGTACGCTATCACATCTGAAAAGAGGAAAAAAAATAGGCACAGCAAGGAGGTGTTTTTTTTTCTCCCCATAAATCAGTCAGTTCCATTGCCTGAACAGATAAACTTTCTGTGACAGCAGCTACAGCATTCAGCATCAACTATGAGTTTTTCTTATGATTGGGATGATTTTGCTCTGCCTTCCTAATAAGACACAATAAAGCTAAGTTGGAGAAGAAACAGCAGCTGCCACTCGTGCAGTAGTCCTGAAACTAAGTAGTGGTGTAGTGTCCTGAAACTTTCACGTGGTGGGAAGTGGACACGGTGTCAGTCCACTGGAGCAGCTGGGCTTGGGAGAGAGTGTGGCAGCAGCAGCTGGACTGCAGGAGTCAGTACCAAGTGTGCAGCGTACTCATTGCCCAATTAAGCTTGGCATCTTTGGCTGACCATCTTCCTGAATCACAGGAACTGCTGGACTGATGTTTTATGTCTAATGTTTGACCTCGCTCTCAGACTTGCCTGCAGCAGCTGTATTTGTGGCATGGGAGCGAGCACACCGCAGTTTTGCGTGGGACAGGCAGATCTTGCAGGCTTTGGCTGATACTGAAACCGCGTTTCAAGCCATTCACTGGTGCTGTTCTTCCCCAGTGATACTGGTGTGACGTGCAGGCTCTGGGCGAGCTGCTGGCACACCTGGCCAGCCAGCCGTGGCAATGCTTGCAGGGACCCTCGGTATTCTGCCAGCACCCTCTGCTGCCGAAGCGAGGAGTGCAGCCAGGGCTGCACCAACTCTTTGAAACCAGGAGGCAGAAATGTTTCTGAGTTTTGTTGGGTAAATGCTCTGACGCTGGTTTTTTTGGTGATCCCTTTCAAAACAGGGGGTTCTTAGGTTGTCAGAGTTATCCATGCCACAATCATGTGCTCTTAAAGACACTGACAATCTTGGTATGATGACCTTCGAGGAAATCAGATGTATTCTGCTTTAGGAGCATCTGCAGGGGTGTTGGGCAGTTCTGTAGAAGAAATGCAGGAGGTTGCTGAAAGATGTGCACAGAAAATTTCCCTTGTCTGGAAGAGACCAAGATTTTTCCTTCTTTGCAGAATTCCAGGCACAAAGATGAGCATGCAGAAGTTACACCAAAAGATAAGATCCTCGGATACTGTCCTATCAACAGGGTAACTACAAGTGGCAGGAGGAGATTCCCAGTGGGGTAACTGGAAACTCACCTGCTCGTGCGTTCACATTTTGTATTTGAAATACGTTCCCAGCTTCTTGGTATTGAGGAGTCCAATCTTTTCTTGATTTCTGAGCACTTGGACAAACTTTCAAGGAAATTTAACTGGTGGCTTGTGTAGCGTGGGATTTTTTTGCCTTCTAAGGGCCATATATTTCCTGTAGGCCCCCACAGCTCATCCACAGGTGCTCTCACCAGCTCCGTATCCTCTGAAATACTGAACGTCAGATGGTATCCAGCCCCAAATCTTTCAGCAATTAAAGACAAAGTGGTAGCAATTGAAGCTGAGTGCTTTAGGACCCAAATCCTTGTGAAAAACCCTCATAAAGCTGTGCACTGTGTGATGGTGTTCTTCGTCTATTTCTTCTTTTTAAGTTACATTACTGTAACACTCTGCATTCTCCTGCCCTTCGGGTTATGGGTCAGAATCCCATTGCTCTAGGCAGTTCCAAGGCCAGACAGGAGTTATAAAAAGAGATCTTAAGATCAAATTAAGAGGTCTTTTAAGTAATTCAGTCCATACCTCAGGCCAAGAGCAAGGCTTTTCTAAAGCCATATTAATTCTGGCTTAAATTTGCCTAGTGTAGATGCTTCTGTTCTTTTTCTTTAAAGCTGCTGTTTCCATGTGGAATGGTCACAGTAGGGACATGAATTATTAGCCTGTGGAGTCTGCCTTTTGCCTGTACATATGCCTGGGGAGATCCTGATGTTCCCACATGGTTACTAATATCAAATAGAGTTATATCATTAATAGAATTGCTGATTAGCTCAGGACATAGGGCTGGAGAACCAAGAATTTAGTCAGTCCCTCTGATATGTATATGATGTTTGTTACCAGTATTTGTCCTCCCTTCAGTGACGAGACCACAGGTTTCCAGACAATCAGTTCCAGTGCCTCCCAATTCTCACCTGTAGAAAAATTAGTTTTAAGTGTACTCTGCTTGACTTTGCTCCAGACTAAGCCTATTTGTGTAGAGTGTTTCCAGTTACTCTTGCTGACCTCCACTGGGCATTTTTCAGTCTTAATGTAGCTCAATGATGCAAGCTAGAGGGTAGTGCTGAAAAGAAAACAGGTAACAAACTTTTCTTGTGAGAACACTTCTTTTTTTTTGGGAAAACTCACTTCTGTACCATAAACAAAGTTCAGCTAAAACCAAACCAACAAAATGTTGCATAAGAGCTTGAGTTTTGGGGCAAAACAGTAGTTTTGCATCTGGCACTGCATGGCTGTATCAGTCCTGTACATGGAATGAAGTGTAAGCCTTAACTTACAGTAAAATTGGAGCTTCAGAACACAATGGAACTATTCCTGCCTATCTTACCCACGTCGGATAAAGGCAGGTGCTTGATTTGGCAGATTTTTCCCTCTTTCCATGCTACCACTGGTGGCATCCCGAGTGGAACCACAACTGACCATCTTTCCAGTAGGCACCGACCACATCCCAGGCTTGTCCTGACCCAGGATGTGGAAATCACAGAGAAGTCTTTCTGGATGTGAGTGTGTGGCATTCGTGGAAAACAGGGCTGAGAAAGTATAAGCAACCTGGGCAGGAGCCAGTTGTCTCTGCGAGGAGTGTAATGCTTATGCCTATGGTGCTCTCTGTTGGTGTAATTCAGCCTCGTGCTGTGGAGCGACACATCAGCCTTTACAATGAACAGCTCCAAAGCCCCAGGGACTCCGAGTAGATGCAATTGTTAATTATCGTTGCAATCTGGTGAATATAGAAACCCGATGGAACAAAATTCTTTGGTATAATTACTTGTCATACGGTTCACTGCTCAAGGGATTTAGCAGGCAGTACTGTGCTTTGGTTTAATCCAAAAAAGAAAAAGAAATTCATGTTCACCTGCTGGTCTCCTTGTTGCCTGGCAAAGTGCCAGGCCTCCGCCTCCCACCTCTGATATTTGCTGCTCCTTAAGGTGTTTGAACACTGAGGCTTAAAGCTAAAACTTCTGGGAATTAAGAGACGGGACCTGAGGTTGTTTGGCTTGTCGCAAGCTGCGGGGTGACGCGGGGGATGTGAGGATGGGTGACTGTTGGGCTGTGGGACTGTAGGGGCAGCTCTGTGGTGTGGTTGTGCAGCGTGCGTTTAAAGGAATCATTTTCTAAGTGTAAAGTGATCCTGGTTTCCATATGGCAAAGTCCACTGACAGTATGAACCCAGCTGTTAAATGCATAACCGTGGCTGTGTGTTCAGGAGTTGTATACTGAGGCTATTATGTGGCATCCCCAGCTATTAATCTCTCACTATTAATCAGCAATAAAAGCAGGTTGTGGTGAGAGTCACAGATGCTCGCACTCTGGTCTCTTCAGCATCATCCCTGGAGGGAGGATGGCAAGACTAGGATCTTTCCTTCCCTTGTTTTTCTAGGAGATGCAGTTCAACCCAGGACACGTGAAGTGTGCTTTGCACCCACTGGTTCTGAAGGGGAATGTTTCACCCACTGAGTGTCAGGTCCTCACCTGTCTGGCCTTGGCAAAGATCGTGGGTTTGAAAGCCTGACTGACTTTGCAGTCTGGGAAACTCTTCCCTTGTGTGATGTGTGTTTATTTTATTTTATTCTTTTCTGGAATGCCTTCTGTTCCAGAGGCATCACTAGAAAGCAGAATATTTGAGTGGACTGAAACTAGATGTGCCGTGTGTTAGCCAAAGCAACCATGAAGCTTTTACTCAGTACATTATGTCAAAGCACCTGTATGATTTTAGACTTAAGTGGTCCTTCTGAGGCTGGCAGGACTACACTCTTCACTGAGTACTTCGAAGAAGTGGGGGCTTAACTAGTGTGAAAATAACAGGACTAGTGTGCCAGTTTGGTTACCCAGACCAAGGATAGTCATGGCTGTCTACTAACTTCTGTTGGCATCCCTGTCGTGTAGCATTTTACACCTCAAACTGACTGTAGGGAGATACTTTCTGATGGTACTGCTTTTTATGACGTATTTTTGTCTGTGGAGTAACAGATATTGCAGTGGTACTGGTCATCTGCCACCAGATTTTTGGAGTGCTGCTTCAGAGGTGGTGTGTTCGTCTGCATACCACCCAAAGCATGCATGCTAAGAAAACATACTGTTCTTCCTCTGCTGGAACCTGGCCTTGCATTGGCTTAGCCCTGTAAAAGGTACTTGAGTCTTCATGTATAAACATCCTGTGAAAAGGAAATGGGATACTCGTTGCTCCTCTTTTGAAACACAGTTTGGGAAGTGTTGCTTGCTGGGCTTCTTCAAATAAACTCCTGGTGTCCTTTGGGACAGCTCTGCTGTCCTGGATCATCCAGCAGCCCTGCAACGTGCTCGGGAGGTGTTTGAGGAGCACAAGGGCAATGGGAGGTGTTAGATTTGTCTGCATTCCTGCTTTGCTGAGGTTGATACCCTTCTGATTTCTGTTTCAGAAGTATTCAGTGACCCACACATAAAGCTGCAGCTCCTTTATTATTAACCAACAGCATTCTTCTGGTGTATTAGTATTGCTTTGCTAAGAAGGCTGCATCTGTGTGAATTAAATCCTGCTTTTGGATTTGGATGGTTATTTGTAGAAGGTGGGATTTTGATGTAATTGAGTCCTAAATGATCAGAAGATTTAACTCCCTCAAGAATCTTCTGAGTTCCTCATCTCCCAAAAGAGAGGAGAGCACCTTGAAGGAGGGAGACCTGGACTGTGGAGAGAGAGAGATGGTAGCTGCAGCTGGGGATTTTGTGCAAGATGTTTGTCCCTGGAAAAATGGAGGTATTTATTTAGTGCCTCCATGGCTTCAGTTAATTGTAAACATTATCTTAATTTATGCTTTCTGGTGCTCTTCTACCACCTTGACTCTTCCTTTCACTGCTCTTCTGAGGAAGCCAATACAAGCGTGAAGTTTTGATGCCCAAATCATCTGAACACGTCTCAGAGTGGATTCCTTTGCTTAGATACCCAACAGCATTCCCTTAAACGTGGCCCAGGGGAGTTGTGTTGATTCCAGCAGCATTTGGTGTCCAGGGCAGGGCATCATTACACAGAGTACTGGATCTGATTTGTGCTTTGCCCCAGCCTTCAGAATGCTAAAAACTTTCAGTGGATAAGGAGTAAAGCACAATATTTCATTTGAGCTTGTTGTTTATAAATGTTTGATACAGTGGTGTCAGAGACAGTATTTGCGGTCGCTGTTTCTGGAGTGAGTGGTTTGAAGGAAAGCTGAGCAGCCTGCAGGAAACAAAAGCATCTCGGGAGCTCCGGGAGCACCACCACTATAACCTAACCTAACCCTGCTGGGTGAAAAATGTGGTTTCCTGTCTTCATTTGGAAAAGTGTTTTCCAGGCTTACTGACATGCATCCTCCAAATTCAATTTTCATAAATATTTCATCTCTTTCTTATGCTCAATTTAATCTATCAAAGCTACACAGTGCAGGAGACATCTGGGATTGTGCTTAAGCAGCTGGGTTTCATTTGCAGGAGGTTTCCAGCAAATTTCTCTCTCTTGCCAACCACAGAATGTCTTGGTGGCTGTGCAGTAGCACTGGGGTATTCAGCATAAATGACACAGCTTCAGAAACAAAACAGCTTAGCTCCTTTCATTACCTGCCTTAGATACCATCTAAAGCTTTTGATGGACAGCTCTGTTTGGTGTGTGGTCAGCCTTAGCCATATGAGAGTGATCCCCCCACCCTTCCTCTGTTTTTTAAGGTAGAAAAGCAGGAGTAGTACTGATGGGTGATGGTGGGGAGTTTATTTGTTGGGTTTGGGGTTTGGTTTTGGTTTTTTGTTTGCTTGGTTGGTTTTTCTTTGGGGGTGTGTGTGATTTTTGTTGTTTTTTTGGTTTTATTTTTCTTTTCTTTTGGTTGTTGGTGATGTTTTTGTTGGTTTTTGGTCACGTCAGCCTTGAATGAATAACTTAAAGTGGCCATGACTGTCACTAACTGTGGCAACTTCTATACAAAGTGAAGCTTCAGAGCAGCCAGCTAAATTTTCCTTTAACACAAAAATGATATACTGGAATGTAGTGATTAACAATCCTAGTCCACAGTTACATGGTGCTCAGGCAACATACCAATTAAATCATTAATTAAATACACTGTATAATCTGAGTGCATATTGATTAGACCAGTGTGACATTACACCAACCCCTTTTCTACTGTGACTAGCAAATGAGAACTCAGTATTTTATTGAAGTAGTTAAATAGAATATATTTAACTAAGGGCCATGGAGTAGACTTTATTGAATGACCAACAGTAGCCTGTGGGAAGTCTCCCTCTCCAAACACAGCTACAGATGAGGAAATAACATCAGCTCCTTCTGAATCTGTCCTTACCCACTACAAGTTTGCAACTAAATTTAGTTTTCAAAGAGCTGGAACGTCCACACTCAATTGTTTGTTAATCGTGGCTTTCAGTTGGTTCTCTTAGTGGTTTAGTTGTTAGTAACTGCCTGAAGATGTGCTTCATTCCTTATTTGTGTTGCCTTATAAGCTGGAAAATAAATAAATATGTACCTGAAGGCATTGGGGAAAAGAAGGAAGGTGAAGAATTGTCTGCAGTGATTATGGCTTTTGTAAAGTTTTATACTTGATTCTGACCAAATCAGTTGTTGTTAACACTTCATCCCCTGGAAAAAAAAAAGAGAGATGGGGAAAAAAAATCCAACTATTGCTACAATAAAGGAAATTTAGAGGAGTTTCCTACTGTAAATAGGTAGCACAGTCGTAGTAGGCATTTTAGCTGGATGGTGAGGATTAATCTGTCTAGGGAGAGGCTTGTTCACAAGGGGCGAATGCTGACTTTGGGATGGGGGGAGATGTTCTGCTTCATACAACCCGAGGT
Organism: Chloroceryle aenea; assembly: GCA_013399075.1. NCBI lineage: Eukaryota > Metazoa > Chordata > Aves > Coraciiformes > Cerylidae > Chloroceryle > Chloroceryle aenea. Next base: position 447,560 of record VWZY01005331.1, read on the forward strand.
TTGCTTTGGAATATTTCCTGTCCTTGCACTTTGACATTTTAGTTTCTAAAGGTAATATTGTAACTTTTTCATAATTCACTCAGAAATTCTTCTTTGGGGAGTTAAAAAAAACCCTGGACTCTTTCTAGCTCTGTGGATGTGCACTTGANATTTTTCTTAGTGTGACAACACTGATGAGTTTATATCTTCAGTGACTGTCAGCATGCCAGTTCTTCTAGCGTGTGGATCGTATTAGGGGGAAAATAAGTCATAAGCAGAGTGAAAAAGAGCCATTAATTGCACAATTGCTACTATTTGGTAAATACCTAAAAAAAGCCTTGCTTTTTTCGTTTGGTTTTTTTCCCCCTTCTCTCCAAATGTCTCTTTTCTGTTCAGTATTGTTTTGGCAGTAACAGAAAAGAGGAAATAACTGAAGGAAATAATACAGCTCAGTTTTCTGACTAAGCAATTTTGTGTTCAG
>VWZY01005331.1:448191-497301 GCA_013399075.1 Chloroceryle aenea
GTAGTAGGCATTTTAGCTGGATGGTGAGGATTAATCTGTCTAGGGAGAGGCTTGTTCACAAGGGGCAAATGCTGACTTTGGGATGGGGGGAGATGTTCTGCTTTATACAACCTGAGGTTTGCTTTGGAATATTTCCTGTCCTTGGACTTCGATATTTTAGTTTCTAAAGGTAATATTGTAACTTTTTCATAATTCACTCAGAAATTCTTCTTTGGGGAGTTAAAAAAAACCCTGGACTCTTTCTAGCTCTGTGGATGTGCACTTGAGTCGTGTGTGTTTTGTTTAATAGCAGAATAGTACCACCAAAGAAGAGCAAATTGCATCTCATAAACAAATAAAATGGAATGCTTGGAGCTATGGAAGCACGGAAAGTGCCCAGGCAGCCGTTTATGTAAAAATCTTATCTCATTTTATCTCTGCAACCAAGTTTCTTTCAGCCCCAGGAAGGGGCTGCCAAACATGTTTTCCTTGAAACCAACCTAGTACCCCCCCACCAAAATACATGGTCAAATCAGCTCATGGTATAGCCTTCCTTTTGTAACAAGTATTTATGATTATANGGGGAAAATAAGTCATAAGCAGAGTGAAAAAGAGCCATTAATTGCACAATTTTTACTATTTGGTAAATACCTAAAAAAAGCCTTGCTTTTTTCGTTTGTTTTTTTTCCCCCTTCTCTCCAAATGTCTCTTTTCTGTTCAGTATTGTTTTGGCAGTAACAGAAAAGAGGAAATAACTGAAGGAAATAATACAGCTCAGTTTTCTGACTAAGCAATTTTGTGTTCAGTCCACTAATGACCTTTTAAAGATAGAAAATCAGAGCGGGAGTTTTAAGTCTTAAACTCACTTTGCAGCTTTGTAGTGTAATCCCACCTAGATTCACATCTGATTTACGGATCCAGATCCACAGAAGTTCTGTGGCTGAACCAAGTTCAAGTGATTTCAGTGGGAGTTAGGCACAAAGATACCTTTGTGAACCTGGTCTGCTCTCTTGTTTCACCTTTTCTCCTGCAAAATGGAAATGATAATGCAGTCTGAGTCCCGGGAGCTGTTTATGGGACATTAATTGGGAGCAGCTGTCTGCACTGGTGACAAAGGCCAAGGCAATATTTGTAGATCTGTCTACAAACAGCAGCAGACTGTTGCTATTCTGTGTGCTGGACCAAATGGCTTTCAAAATCTGCCTTGTCCTATGGCAGCCCACTTAGGCTGTGAGGTCATTTCATGTTACATGCCCCTTGTTTTAATCAAGGCTGCTTAATCTAAAATGCTATCGCATAAATCTCCCGTGCAGAATGGCAAGAAGAGTTCTGCCATTCAGTTCCCTGTCTCACAGACAGGATCTTCACTTGTGGAGCAAAGGCAACCGCGGTTTGGCTTCATCACAACTGTGGGAGGGCTGTGGTGGAGGAAAGGGGTGTCCCAACCTCAGCCCTTCAAGCTGGAGCTGTTAATTTGGTCTCCTGCCTGATCTGGACCAAAGAATTTAACCAAGCGCTTAATGCACTCAAGCTAATGCACTTAGGAGAGTAACATGACTTTGAGATGTAGATCTAAAGTGATGGCAGGTCTGTAAACACTGCCCAGTGTATAGTGAAGCTCTCTGTTTGGAGCAGGTGATGCTACACAGGCACACAACTGGATGAAAATGCCCTTAGTGGTGTTGCATCCAAAATGCCTGCACTTGTGTTGCACATGCAACCTTTGTTTGACCTCTGTGCCTATGCATTACTATGCAGTCTTTAATTGCATGATAACAGATTAGCTTTTCCATTGGACCCCTGCTTGCTTCAGCCCAAAGGATGGGCAGCAGTTGCTTAATGAGTCCCTATTCAGTATTTTCTTTTAGTTGCATTGTTCAATGTGTGACCGCTGCCTTATTTACTGCGTGCTATTCAAACCCTGCTGAGGCCATAACCATTCATTTCCTCGTGTGTTTTGTTTTGTATTTGTGTTGGTTTGAGTTGTTTTGTGCTTTTGTGGGTTTTTTTCTGAGACGGCCATCATTATAATATCTGAATGCTCATTAGTTTCAGCTTAGTTTCACGAATCTCTGTGGATAGACAAAGAGGTATCTGTCCCCCCACTTTGCAGATGGAGCATCAAGGCAGGGGAGAGCTCGGGCTAGATGATGACCCTCAGGCTGTGGTTCCAGATTTGGGTCAAAACAGCCTATCTTAGTATGTGAGCAGCAGTGTGTAGCTCCTTGCTGTTGCTCTCTGCTTCTCTGTGGCACTTGGGCAGCCGCGTGGTGGAGCAGCTCATTGATGCACCTGCAAAATAACCCCAAAATCAAAGCAGAAGGAAAACCAGTTTTTCGTTGGACTGTCTCCTTCAGTGGAGGCATGTTCTGGCATTGGCTAGATCCGTCTGTGAAGTCACGTTGTCATTCTACCACGTGCTTGTTTTGAGGCACTTTGGGCTTGATACTTTGGTACTTAATCCAGCTAAAGCATGGCCTTGCTGACATCAGTGGTACTTAGGAGTGCTCCGTGTGCTTGCTGATCAGACCCTAGGTTCTCAGGTTGAGTATGTAGAGAAGCAGAGCAAAGAACTGGGCATCACCTGAGGAAAGGGATGCTTGGGCATTTGTGCTGGCTTCACACCCAGGTAGTGATGGGAGAAACAGGTCGTGGCAGAGCAGTTAGCTGCATTACTCAGAGGTCATTGCTTCTCTTCCTCCTTTTTTAAGCTATTTTTTTAACTCATGGTTATTTACCTTACCTACCTTTTAAGTTTCTATCCAAAGCTGAAAAAAGATTCTATAGACAACAGTGAGTAGCCTTTATTAAACAAACCTGCAGAAGTAACACTAATTTGATAACCTCCATAGTAGGGAGGTGGGTAAGTTGATGGTTTTAAGTGTGCTCTTAACATATTGGGTTTTATAGGTGATGGATTAGCCTTGAAAAAAATCAAATGGCAAACTGAGGTCCTGTCATGTAGGGAGCTCACACCCCTTGTGCCAACACGTGATGCAGCGTGATCCACATCCACTGCACAGAGCTGCTCCCTCGAGTGAACAGTGTCAGTGGTACAAATAATGGGTTACAAATCTCCCTGTGGCTAGCACTTGGAAGGGACAGGAAATTTTGCCAAGGCTTTGCAAGAAAGATTTTTTTTCCACGGAGGAGCAATGAGATTCAGCAAACTGAAGTGCCATGCTAAGCTATAGAGCAGCATCCAGTGACTCTTACTTGACTCAGTTGTCCCCAGCCTGTTCCCCTCCTTGAGCAAGTTTGTCTAGTTCCCACTGCTCTGCTTTCTCAAGCTCACTTCTGCTTGTCAGGCTTACCTGGTTTGCCTCCAGTGCTTTTTTTTCCTCAGCTTTTCAGTCCAGCTCAGTCTGTTTTCTCCACCCATCCTGCCTCCTTGTGTTTCCAATACTGGGATGACGGACGGTGCGTCATCCGCTGTGCTGTTGTGCAGCCTGCTATAGCCCTGGGCAGGCAGGAACCGAGGCTGCTGGAAAAGTCCTGCTGAGTTGGATATTCCCTTTGGAGGTGGCCTTGTCAGGAAATCCAGCTCTTCAGGTCCCTGGGGTCGGAATTATAGCCTGGGGGTTTACTGGTTTATTACTTGGTCAAGTTAGGTCAGATTTTTGAAGGAAGAGCAACAGATTCAAACCTAGTACAAAAGCCTTCTGCTCTGGAGTAAAGATTTTGGTTAAGAATAGGTGACTAGAACTGGTTTATGGAATCAATGGTAACACTTCAAATTATATTTACTACAAGCCTGTAATCTTGAAATAGGTTTGAAAGTCTCAGGGTTTGTGTGGCACTGGTAGGAATATAGGTCTCTAAGGGTAAAAATCCATGAACCTTGAACAATGTTTTCCTTGGGCTCACACTGTCAGTATGGTAGGAATAATGAACATCAAAGCTCACGGCAGTGTGCGCATCCAAGAGCTGAATTTCAGTTAAAATGAACACAGTTTTTTCTCTTTTTGGAAGCGTTTCAGATAATGCTCAGTGTAGCACTGGAATGGCTTTGGTTTGTAGACTTTGGAGTGCAGTTCAGTGCTCGGTTTACATCCACAGCACCCTCCACACCATTCTGTTTGACAGAAGGGAGGAGCTCAGTGTCTCACAGGATCAGATTAATACTTGGATGGTTTTCATATCCCTAAAATACCTAACGCCACCTGGCAGAGATTCTTTGACTTCAGTATAGATTGTAGAATAGAAAAAGCTGCTTCTGCTGCTGCTAACAGTCAGCTGTTGGGTGTTTTAACTCTGCTGTTCAGGGAGGGTGCTTGTGCTTCTCTGCCACATTCATCTTTGCTTCTGAGAAGGAATTTTTACTTAAGCAAAACACGGCCTTTTCCTGTCAGCAGCTGGGAGAATGAGGATTAAGTTCTCTAAACAAAGCGCAGTGCCCGTGTCAGGTCTCTCTTTTCAGAGGGTCTCCAAAGTCATAGTAATCAAAAGGCAGGGTTCAGGCAGAGCATTCCTTCAAAACACCTGCGTCTGCTTCCCAAAGGAAAGCTTGGCATCCTTGTGGTGTGTCGTGCTCCCAGGGGACGTCCTTGAAAACTTCCCTGGAACTCGGTGGGCACTGCAAAGAAATCAATGACTTTTCTGCAATGTTGTGAGCACCTGGTATCTGTTTCATTAAAAATCTTGAGGAGAGTGGGCACAGACTGTAAATAAATCTACTTTTCTGCAATGTTGTGAGCACCTGGTATCTGTTTCATTAAAAATCTTGAGGAGAGGTGTGAAGGAACTCGTTGAAATAGCATTTTTCCTACATTTTCTGGGACATTCTTTGGCCTGTTAGGGATCTACGCTATGCATACGGTGTTACTATTGGTAGTATAGCAGTGGTAATGCCTGGCAGCTTCAGTCCAGCAGAGCTGGCTGGATGTACCACGCTCTCAGTGTCCTTTTTTTTGTGTGTGGCCCTTGTTGATGTGACTGTATTATCTTCTTTTCCTCCACACCAAAACCCCTGCTTTCCACCTTCCCCTGTAAATTAGCAGCTCAGCTGCATGTGTGTACGTGGCAATTCTGTGCTAAATGCAAAGTTCTCCAGCAGTGCGTAAAGAATGAGCTTTTGGAAAGTGAAATTTTACTGCTCTGACAACCAAAATCTCAACTGGCAGAAGCTGCCATTCGCAAGAGATCACATGTGTTGAATGGGGGGGAAAACAGAGTGAAGTGTGTTGTTGTTACAGCTTTGGTTTGGCTCCTCTGGAAAGTCAGGGCAATTTATAAACTAAGGAAATTTGTATTGCAAAGTATTGATTAGTCTTTGGGAAAAAAAGAAAATATTGTATGGATGAAACTGAACCTCTTCTGAGGGCAATTGCATTTAACAATTAAAGCTCTGGAAATAAATGTGATATGGATTATTTTACTTGAAAAAGACATTTTCTTGCCTTCATTAAAAGTAATCTCAGAGGAAATTAGGAAACTCAGAGTCACAGAGCAGTTTTTAATGTTGTTTTCTTCCTCTGAAATTAAGCTATTGTGAGCAAGGAAACATATTGCAGTGTCAGGTTCAGTGTGTAATAAGAATATATTTTAATTTACCTGAGAGCTTGCTGCAAATTCTGAGTCTCCAGAGTCCAAAGCTTCAGTGTCTCTTCCAAAGAACTTTCCCGAGCTCCTTAACATTTCAGCTACTGCTTTCCTTCCTTCTTTTTCCTTCTCTCTGGTGATAATAATCTGGATTTCAGGCTGTCACCAAGACTAATGCTGTAACCCATCCAAGCTCTATTCATATTCAAATGTGAGCACAATAATGGAAACAATATGGAACAATATTGTTGGAATCTGAGTTCCCATAATGGAATTATCTTGATAAGACCTTTGTGGAGGATGGATCTTTGTAGCTTGATGGCCAACTAATGGTAACACTTGAAAATATGAGTTTCCATCAGTCCTGTACTACTGTATCTGGCCATTTAAGTGCATCTTTGCCATGACACAGTTGTGCTGGGTGTTATATTTTGAATGAATTTATGTATACACATACAGTAAAAAAAAACAGCTTTAGCTCTGGTCAAGCCCCATTCCTGCGTGAGCAGCCCCAGCAACCTGGCTTTCTGTGGCAGGCACAGGTCTGATGGCTCACTGCTTCCCCCATCAATGTGCAGCTTCAGTCTTGAGGAGTTCCCTGCAGACCTTTCTTGCTGAAGCAGCAGTTCCCTTTAGGATAGTGTGAGTTTGTTCTAAAAGGCAGCATGTGGTCAGCTGGAGAGGGAAGAGAGCGGGTTGGGAAGGAGACTTGGTGGTTCAACCAAACCTCAACATTCATTTAAGCTTCTCAAGGTGTGGAACAAGTATGAACTGCTGCAGGGATGCCTTCCTGACCTCATGGGTAGTGTGAAGTGATGCCACCTTTGCTGTCTTGTTTGTAGCTGCCTCAAATGCTGCAGGTAGCAGCTGGAACTGTAAAACCTGTGAAGAACATCTTTGCATCAAGACAAGCCCATCCTAAATATTTGGTGAGATGGGTTTTCATTTACCTGGGAAGTGTGCAGTGCTCGGCTGTGGGGAGAGAACACTGTGCTAGCAACAGCAGAGGAGTCCAGTGGCAGGGCCTGCAGCTGAACCCCCCCAGCAAGAGTAGCTGCTCTTTGCTGTGCATTCCTGGAGTCGGGTGCTGCTGCCACATCCCCGTTGTGCTGGGGGAAGTAATCCCCCCACCCTGGCAAGGAGGGATGCTGCTGTCTCGCGGGGCGTGGAGAGAAATCGGCGCTGTTGCTGCTTCCTGTCATCCCCAATTCCACCTGTCAGTATTCTCAGTAACCTTTTCAAATCATACCAAGAATCTGTGACTGACGTCTGAAACAACACACTCGTTCCTAGCAGCAAAGACTAGACCCAGAGTAACTTAGTGTAAAGCTCTGTTTCCACCCGGCAGCAATCCATATTGAAGCTTATTAAAGTCATGTGTTCAATTTTTTTTCATAATTGCCCCCATTCAAACCATGGCAGGCAGCCAGTAGAGCACTAAGTGGAAGTTTCTGTCGGTCCACCTGTCTTTCTGCAGCTAACGAAGTGTGCCGTTTTGTGTCTTGCAGACGTTACACAATTCATTGTCAGAGGAACTTGTTATATATAGACTTAAAATAAATTAGCTCGAGACCAGGCCAAAGCCATGGATTTGTTACACAGAGTGACACATTAATACTTTGTTTGGGTGGAGAGCTTATTCTTAAATAGGAACAGAGGATTCTGATTCTCGGCAGTATTCGTCTGTTCAATGTCCTAATTAAAAAGGATGACATCCTGAGCAGCATGGGTCTCAGCAAGGGCACCCACCAATCTAGATGATGGTCTCTGCTACTTTGGGTCATCAATTAGCTGGCAGCTCTTCCCCTGCAAGGGCTGCTGTGTTTTCAGACCGTTTCCTTCTGCCAAAGCCCAACCTACAGATGAAGTTTCCTTTTGCTACGCTTCAAACCGTAGGAAGACATCAGCAATTGCCTCATGTTGCCCTACTTGGAGAAGTGAGAATTTCACACACCTCTAGGAAAGAAAAGGGGTTTTTAAGTTTACCCCTCCTTATCTCTACGAACAACAGGTACGCAGTTTATCAACCCTGCAATTAATTTGCAGTTGGAAATGCCTCCCGGAGCAGAAACTCCACTCCAGGAGGAGAAACGCTGGCAAAGAGAAGGAAAAAAAATAAAAATCTTCTGCTTTCTATCAGACCAATTCATCTTGAAAATTTTCTTTGCCTGTGAGGAGATTGGCAAAGACAGCTGTTGCTTCATCCTGGAAAATGGCCCAAAAAAGGTCTGCAGAAGAAGACGTTGCAGTGATTTGATTCCAAGCAGTAAGTTTAGTGGCCGGGCTCTGCATTTGCCTTTGTTTTTGCTGTAAAACTCAGGTGTGCTGGCACACGGTCACCCGAGGAAATGAGCAAGCCAGCGACTTCGCTCGCTGGTCGTTAGCCGTGAAACTCTTCTGGATAAGCTAAGATAATTCTTCAGCTGAGTGATCTCAGAGTAAGACTGACACTTTAATTGTGGTGCTACCCAGACTGTCAGCACATGATTTCCTTGTCCAGCCGGTTTATGAGCAGCAAAGTATCATGTCTGGTCAGGCCTGAAGGGGAATAAAACAGTCTCCCTTGGATCAACTTCAGGCTGTTGCAGAGAACCTCTTACTTCCATAAACTGCTCTCCTGGAAGGCTTTTCCTGACTCATTTTCCCTCTTCACCTTCCACAGAAAGAGTATGTTGACAGAAGCTCCTCTCTACAGACTCTTGCCCTTCTTTTAGACCTTTATATTAAGATTCTTCAGCAAAGTTCATTTTTGTAATAATTCAGCTGAGATACAAGGATGCAATTCACCTGCCTTTGTGTGGCCAGCTCTTTGTTGTTGGGCATGGTGGGAAAAGGGGGAGAGGAAGGGAAGGATGTTGGAGAGGTTGCCAGTGGTTAAATTCTTCCTAAGACTGGGCGTATGGCTTCTGTCAGGTGACTGAGCATATGACTTGTCCTTGGGCTAAGAGGTTTCTGGTTCTAGATGCTTTTACAGGCTGGATTACCTTCTGTGACCTCTTTCTCCAGGGTGAACAGAAATGCCATTCAGACAATGTTAGAGCTAATCAGGATTAGCTCTGTTGTTGATTTTGCTTGGAAGGATGACTGAGGTGACTGTGTAGTGTTCAGCAGATGGGACAAAACACTGCAGGGGAAATTTGCACACAGTTCAATCCAGCTGCTTTTCTGAGCAATGCAGAAACTTGTTTTTTACTCCGATCTGCAGTGTGCACGTTCATGTAGCATGGAGAAGGGAATCAGATGTAATCTTCCCTCTCTGCCCATGCAAAGACATTTCTGCTCCCTTGGAAGATCTGGGTCTCAATATATGCACGTTAATTGCTTTGGAAAGTTGGAGAAAAACTTGCCTTGATGATCTTGATAATTTGGAGGTTCTTCTAAATGCACATACTAATCACTAAGGTCTGTTCAGGAACTGGAGAATGATCTCACCCAGCAATGTAAAGGGGCCTTAGCAGTGTGTCTGATTTGAACGGAACAAGGATTATTTGGCTGGGGTTATTCTGGTTTCCATACAGCTGTACTATTGGGTTCTTTCACCACAATAATGCTCGCTAAGATTGCTGTGGTGTTTTATCCCTTCTGAAGGAAATGCCAGAGCTTTGAGCTTCACTTTCAGCACCTCCTGAAATATGTTGCACCGTTTCTATACGCTTAATGTGTCTGTTTGTAAATGCATCCATCAGCATCTGTTCAGCCTTGGAGAGCTGGCACTGGCCTTTGCACTTCTGTCAGCGTGTCGGAGGCTGAGCCGGGAACTGGAGTCTCTTTTAGAAAGATAGAGACATGCCTGACAGTTTAAAGCTCAACTGGTTAGATTCAGAAGTTTCTTGCCCTAAATTAGCATTTGTTTAAACTTTTCTTAGGTCCATAAAAGTGAAAGATTGTATTTATTGTACAAAATCCCAGAAAAGAGCTGCGTTTGGTCCTCATACATGAGTAATCCCAGTGCATTGTGAGAAACAAAAGGCAGGGTTTTGACTGAGTGGATTTCCTCTTCATAGTCCATCTCTTCCTTCTGTTAATGAATAAAGGTGAACTTCTGGGTGACAGAAAGGTTGGTAACGGAGAAAGAATTCAAATAGCCACTTTGCCTCTGATCTGTAGAGCATGGAAGTAAATCCTACTGCCAAACACACAAATCCAACTCCCCATGTAAAAAATGGAGCCGTTCTTTTCTGCTCCTTCAGTGCTGTTTCTCACGGCTGGCAACATGAAGTAGAGACAGAATTATTTTTCAGAAACACAAACACTTCCAAGGTGAGCAAGTTTCATTTACGATGCTATTACAGTGAGGATTGTACTTGCCCATTTTCAAGTTACAACTTTAACTTAAAGCTTCTGTAAGTGAGGGTTAATGTCCAAGCTGCCAAATGAAGAGATGTTCTTTGTAGGTGGTTTTTGGCAACGTTTAAATCTCATTCTGCTAAGATTTGCTTCAGTGTTCTCATATTATTTTGGGGGGAACAGCATTCATAGAGTCAATTCCCAGTAGGACATGGTAATGCAATTCTCTTCAGAGAATAAAGAGCATTGCTTAATTTGGCCCTATTTTCAGGGGCAAGCATTTATGAAAAATAATACATTAAACTTTGCAAACCTGCAAATTCCCCTGGGTTTTATTGCAGCAGTAGGCACTACAGTCAGTAGCAATTATTTAAGATTGCTCCGTGGACTTTATATATTCCCTATCTAAATATTTTTTCTGTCTTAGTAGCAAAATATCTCACAGTAAAAGCAGTGTAAGACTGAAATTTTGAACACTGATTGTTGAAAAATAGAAAGAAATGCTGGATGTCTAATACATTGTAATCTTGAAAAGGTCTTTAATGCTCTGAAATGTTAATGAAAAAATTATTTCCATTGATTAAATAATGACCCTGCTAGGTGGGAGGAGACAGCAGAGGAGTGATGAGCAGTTGTTAACAGTAGTGTGCTATGTGAAGCATGCTGATGTTACCCTTAAAAGTCTAAATAGGGAATGAGGCACGTTGCCAGAACTGCAGAGCTTTTCTTACAGCTGCCCTGTGGTCTACTAGAGGCTTCACGCATCAGGACTGCTGTTTAATTACTGCTAATTGGTCTAACATTTGAAGTGAAAGCCTAAAGTTGTTTTCCTCACAAACACAGACATGAGTAGCTTGTAGCCTTGCTGAATAGAGACACATGTAGAGTTTGAAAGGTATCTTTGAACCTTCTCCAAACTCAAGCAACCCTGAGCTAATAGAAGCGAAACTGCAGTGGAAAGAAGAAAAACCTGCACCAAGAAGTTTGCATGCTGAGTGAAATGGTGCACGCTGCAACATGTCAGTGGTGGAGACAATGAGATTCTTGGCTGGTTGGACTTCTTCAGCCCACCTGGTACTTTTCATCCAGTGGGGTTGGCCCCAGCTGGGGCTGAAATCCTTGTTTCACCCCTGGGATTTATCCATGGATGTGAAGCTGCGGCATCCTTATGTATTTAAAAGGAGAGTGCTTGCAGTTAAGCCATGCTAAAAGCCAGGACTAATTGGCATCTTTGTGAGACCAACCTTCGGAGGTGAATCTGTGAACCTGGGGGCATTTTCCAGGGTACCCTGCCTAGGGTGGCAAAGCCTTGAAAACCAAGGGGACAATAGGATGATGACTTGTTTTACTAGGACCCATTATGTCACTTTATTTTCACACCTAAATGGGGCTTTCTTAGAGGTGTCTTAATTTGTCTCCTAGAAGGCTGGAAAGTGCTGTGGTTGATAGAGCTGACTGAGAAAGTTAAGAGCATTTAAAAAAGCATACTAAAGTCCAGAAAAATGGGTTGGTTTTGGCCTGAAGTATTCACAGATTTGAGTTACACTTGACTAACAGTTTCAGCTAAATAAAAGATGGATTTCTGAAAATTAGTACAATTCGTTCTCAGTAAAATGTAAATATTTTTCTTCCAAAACAAACGTCTGTGTAAACATTGACCTAGCTCTGAGCAACAAAACCTAAAACTGCAATTATTTTGAGAAGCAGTAAATAATCTAGAAGAGAAACTAAGTCCTTTGGCTGAACAATATGCATTCAAAGCATATTTGCAGGTTGGCTGAGACATTACTGGAGGAAGCTTCCCCAGGTTATGTAAGCTTATTTCCAATTTTCTTTTCAGTTTAGTCACCAGATGTGAAAATTCCCGATGTTCATCCTCGAGTTTGGGCACTCCTGTTTCATTTTCTAAATAACATCTTAAACCAATGGCAACAGACAAAAAGACAGATCATCCAGGACGAGATATTAGAGATATTACAGGGGGAGAGCAAGGTAGAGCTATACACAGAGCACTCAGCATATATTTGAAATCAGACCATGGAAATTTTGACTGACTGCTTTTCAGGGTTGCCTTCATATTTCCATGCCAGCTCCTCCGTGCAAGCATCTTCTCCTCTTGCCTGTTTTTTGCATTTGCCATGCCACTTTTCAAAGTGATTTTCAAGTTAAACAAAGCATCTCCCATTCTAGAGATGCAGATCACTCCTTGGCTTTCCTCAGCCAGAAACTCCCAGGCATCTCCTTCAATGAGCACCCTGGGGAACACTTGCCTTATAAACAAACATGGCCCAGGGAAGCCGGCCTGACGGTTGCAAAAATAACCTCCATGGAGGCAGGGTAAATAGTTTACATCTCCTTCAGCCTCTGCCTTGTGTCACAGAGCTGCTGGCTGAAATGAGCAAAGCTGCTCTGGCCCCAGACATGCGTCTTTGGAACGGGAGGTTGGAGAGGGTTGTGCTTTAGATTGCATTTTGTTGTGGGAAAAAAAGATACCTACTGATGTCCCGTGGACCACAGCCCACCAAAGAGCATCACTGCACCTGGTTTTGGCAACAGGCATCAGATAGTACGTGGGTTTGAGCATTTCAGATACTGTGTCCTGTTTTTTCTTCAGAGCATGTCACTTCTCCTTTACTGCCTAAGTGGTGGCTGTCTACCCAGGTCCATAGAGATGGAAAGATGCTTTAAAAATATTTTGGTATTTTGGAAAGATGGGTCCAGAAAATGAGTCTATCTGAAAGAAATGTCCCAGTTATGTGGGAGGAAAATGTGGTGACTAGGTTTTTGATAGCTAAAATGCACCAACCTCCATTTTTCCTTTGCTTACGTCCTAAATCAGATATAAACCTGATCTCTGGGGATTATTTAGGTTTAGATTTCCATTGTTTGCTTTTCTTAAACAGTAATCTTTACAGTTTAGGGAAGTCCCAACACATGTGGTTTGAGACTGGAAGATGAAGAGGTCCCTCAACCTATGGCCTAGAAAATTAGGAAGGGGGAAACACCTGCATATCCCTGCTGGCCAAGGAATTGTGGAAGGGGTGTTTCTTTTGGCAAGAAGAGCTCCCCAGTTGGGGTCACTGTGGAAGTGGAGTCCTTTGTCCATAACCTAATTGCTGGGGAGGCTGAGAAGTTCTGAGCAGGGCTAGTTGCTCGAGTGCATTGTCCTCAGTATCTTTTCCTTGAATGAACTCCTGGAAACCTTTTACCAGGATGAAGCTGAGTGTCAGCCTCTTCAAATCTCATGGTTGCCTTTATTGAGGAAAGGTTGGCCCCCACTTTTCAGACGATCCTGTGATGTTTGGGGGATTTTGCTGACCCTCTGCTCAAGCAAATTGGCAGGAGTATTGAGGTGACTTTCTCCTGGAAAGGAGACCCTGGTGGGATGATCCGTGTTTGCTGTAGGGCAGAGTAAATGATGGATGTAGCATCTTGGCATGCAGGACAAATAGGAGAGTCAAATTCTTTGGGAATTTCTAGTGCATCTGTTCTGTATAGAGTTCTCCTCAGTTCTCCCCCACCTCTAAGAAGGATGGTTTGTGGTTAATTTTCAGTGTGGGTTGGTTGGTTTATTTTGTTGGGTGGTGTTTTGTTGTTGTTTGGCTTATTTTTTTGTGTCTCACTCACATACTTAGTTTGAAAGGTCTCTAATAGAAGCCTACAAAAGAGAAAGAATGTGTTTTGCTGGACTTTTTTGGACTTGGGTAAGAAATGCAACATACAGATGGAGTAATTCAGTTATGCTGGTGTCTTGTAAGCATGTCTGAAAAGCACGGTTGGTTTTTTGTCTGTTTTTAATTTGGCAGTCTTTTCATTTGAGCTCTTCTAATAGAGAGATCTATAAAATGTACATCTGGTCCTGGCCAGAAGTGTGCTGAGCCCCGCTTTGCCACCATTGTTATGGGCAGAAACTGAATTTGCCTTTGGCAGGCAAAAAAACTCCTGAGAGTGCTAAGGAGCTATTTTGTGGGGGAAGCAAAAGGTGGTCTTAATAAAACACTTGGTTAATATTATTGCTGAATCTGAAACCATTTAATGCTAGTGAAGGGAACCAGAAATACGATGCTAGAATGCTGTTCTTCCTAGTAATCTATTTCTGCATGTGTCTGAGGGGTTTGACTCTTCCCAAGGCTCCCTAGTATTTCACGGGCTGCAGAAGAATGAATGTGAAATCCAAGAGGGACCTTGTAAATCTACTATGGTGCATGCTGGGCTTGGGTTCACCTTCATTTTGAACGTTGCAACTCAGTTTATTTTCAGTGGGAACTAAGGTCTAGGTGAGAAAAAGGGGAATTACTTCAGTACTTCATTATTTTTTAACTGACTTTCTCTAACTGGCAGAGAGAAAGCAAAAGGAATTCTGCGCATATGAGGTCCTGTCTCATAATCCTAAACCCACTGGAGGTGATGGCAAAACTTCCAACACTTGCAGTAAAGCCAGGATTTAGTTCTCTAGCTTCAGGATTTTTAAGGGGGTGAAGCTTTGAGATCATGTCCTGTATTATAGATGTACAAACAGTCTGCAGAAATCACTGATTCTCTCCTGAAACGCAGCCAGGTTTGGAATTGAATCTGCTCCATTTAATAACTCACATCAACACTGCTGTTGAGGATAAGACTGAAGAAGGATGGTTGTTTTTATCCCGAGTGTATCACATCCTACTGAAACTGCAGCCGGCAGGATGTCGAAGAAATTACAAAGTGCTAATTCAGTTATTTTTGTATTTAACTCTTCCTCTTTTGGATACATTTTCATGGATATCCGACGCCTTTCTTCAAGCGTAGCTTGCTGGGTTTGTTGATTTATGGCAATTATTTTCATATAAGAAACTCTTGCTGAGTAACAAAAGCATGTGGCTGATTGCACAAGAAAATATCATTTTCTCAGACCATAGTCTGGACTTTTCTGAACATAGATTTACCAACCTCCATCTTCCAAGTATTACAAGCTTTGTTCATGGTCATTTTGAGGTCAGGTGGGTAACACATAGTAGAGAAGTAACACATTTAGCCTGCCAATGCTTCCACAACCTCTAGGCTTCATGTTTTTCTCATGTTAGGAGTCAGGGCTTTACATTTACAAGCTTAAAACTTCCCAGATCAGGCAAGCAGATGCTCACCCGTGATGTTTCCCCCTGCTCCCTCTGATTTCCTTGATACAACCCAGCAGCTGGAGCGCGTGTCTCGCAGCTCAGCTGCTGAAGAGGATCCTGCAGCCGTAGCTCGCTATCAATTTGGCAAACATCAGCCAGAGCTGCAGCTGGATTTCCCATGGGCATCCTTGGATCTGTGCCATCTGCGTCGCTTTTGTCGGCGAGCGGAGTTGGTGTTGCAGACACACGGACCTGCAAGGGCGATGTTTGAAGGAAGTAGGTTTTGAGTAAGATTAGTGAAATAATCACCCTAACTATGGTGTATTGTGCAGCAGACAATGATTAAAATGGACATTTTTCTGCTGTCACACACATTCAAGAACTTAAACTGATTTTCTGCTGAATATATTGCTAAATCTTCTAATTGTGTTTCCTTGAACATGGTGGTGATTTAAGGAAAATAAAGGTAAAAAAATATAATAAATTAACTGTATGCTGGGGCCAATCAACTGGCCTTTTCTGAAGGATTTCTCCACAGCCTGGGCATGGAGATCAGCCCTGGTTTTTAGTTCAGAGATGGTGCTTCTGTCCTATTTCCTATTGCATGCAGGAAAGTGTGCTAATGTCTATAATCACCACATCCAGCCTTAGAAACTGGTTTTACCCTTTTCCTTCTCCATCTGGCTGCAGCTCAGTGGTGCTGATTGTTTCACCCAGTATGGTCCCCACCCAGGAAAGGGCTTTAGAAAATCATTCCTCTATCACAGACTTGAGGAGGGAATTAATTTAGCAGGCGTGCGCTGAAAGAACAGCAATAAGAAATACAAGTTGGGAGAGAATCATTTCAGATGCTTTTATAGGAAAATAATATTCCCTGTGCTTATTTACAGAATATCCAAATACTTTTTCTTATTCCTTGGTTAGGGTTGATCAGACCAATAGTCAGGCTGTGTAGCAAGGAAACAACCTCTTATTTGTCCGACTTGACCACCAACACATTCTTTAAGAATTCTGCTATTTTACTGAAGAAAGCTAAGTTATATTTTTTTTACCCTATATTTGGCATCTATTCCCTTACATATTCTGATGGAAAATGTTGCACAATTCATGCATTTAGTTATGTTAATGGTATTTATAGCAAGACACAGTGCATTACACTAATGAAGAAGTTTGATTTGACATCTTTACCTAGCTATAAAATAAACTATTTTATACAAATGAAAAGTTGAAAGCTTGGGAAAATATTTTTCTTTCTCTCTGAAATTACACAGCATCTCAGCTTGAAACATATTTGCTGTAGGCCCCTTGTTCTTACGACCTGGATTATTTTTAGAGATTGACTGGAGCTGAAAGAAATTAAATTCATTTGGATGACAATTTCCAACTCTTTAAAATAGCTCAATAGGTGAAAAGGGAAAAATCTAGTTTTGATTTTTCTTTTTAATTCATATCAGTGAGCATCTATTTAAATTGGCTTGGTCTATTTAAAAGAAAACTTCATGAAGAAAGAAACAAACATTAAAAAAGGACTAAGAAAAAGAAATTCAACATTATAGAGGAAAGCAGGTTGGGGGAAAGCGAGGAAGAAGAGTGATTTGAAGAACAGAAGAATAAATCATGGGAAAGGTTGTTTTATTTTTGTTTATAAATGGTGCAAAAGACAATGCTTAGAATTTTCAGCATGGTAGGGAGGTCGTAAGTAGCCATTCTTGCTGTGCTTAGGACCCTGTGGTCATCAGAGCATCGTCTCTCCGCAGCACGGGCTGTACCTGAGCTGTCCAGAGCCCCAGGGAGCAGCCGGGTCCTTGCTTGGGGCTGTTGCTTTGGCTTGTTTTGCAGGTTTGTTCATAAGCAGCAAATTTCCTTTATGAAGTCCTCTCTTTGATAGATAGATGCCTGTGATCAAAGTGTTAGGCCACAGACTTAGCTCGTTGTGCACGTGTGAGGAGCGGCTGACAGGGCCGTAGGTTTCCTACCTGCATTGCTCAGGTTGAGGTTACCCTGTGGAATAGTGGTGGGATTTGCAATTTACAAATAACTTCATTTTTGTAGTGATTTAGTCAATGCAACTATCTCTTGTTCCCTCAGTTGGACCCCGGATGGGTTAGTTATTTATTTAGATACTGTTTAGATAGAATATGTATTTTATATGTGTAATATGGAATTTATTTGTGTTTTTGCAGTACAACTGCTTTTATCCTTTCAGGATTGTTATTAGTGTGTGGTTAGGATAGGGAGGTAGCCTCTGGCTGAGGCTCCTTTCTGTATTTTCTCTGCTGTAATTGGAGTTTCAGATCATTCAGGACAAACTGGAGGGAGCAGGGGAAGAAGGAATGCCTGCAGCTGGTATTCCAGTGCTAGTCCTGTATAAAGATGTTTCATCTACAGACCAGAAATGCTTTTAGAAGAAGGTTATTGTTCACGTCAGTGGTTTGTAGATGGGCAAGGTGCATCATGGAGCAGGTGGGATAATGCAGACTAGCTCTGGCAGTGCCAGCGAACCCGAGCAGGAGAAATGATATTGGAGAGAACAGACAAGGAATTGCTTTGCTTTTTCAGATGAGTTCAATCTTACCAGAAAAACTGCTTTGAACAGTGCTGATACAGAAGAGGTTTAATGAGGCTGGGGCTGTTTGGGGAAAATTAGTCATCATTAGGGTAATATTCCTTCAGGGAGAGTTTCTAATGCCTGCAGGAATGTGGGGAGGGCAGATCAGATTCCTGGGCATCCTTGCAGGCTTTCAGCTGCCGGCGCGTGGTGCACCTGCGTGTTCCCTGTCTGACCTCAGAGCTGCCTTGAAAAGCTCTGGCATCTGGAAGTGTGAGGAAAAAGCAGGGGTTGAATTTTTGTGTGTGGGGGGGAAAATCCATCTTTTTCTTGACGCTTAGAATGCCTCGTGCTTTACATCTTTGTGAAGGATACTGGAAACTCGTTTGTGGGTGTGCTTTTCAGTGGTTTCATTGCTTTTAATTTTATTAAACGTGTCTCTTACAGATCTCTTAGAGATATGTCCAAATAGATGAAGAGCATTCAGTTAAAAAATAGGGTTAGTTGGCAAGACTTGAGAATATAATTTCATCCTCTGTTGCTTATCTCAGTAGGAATGTTCTCCTTAGCAAGTGCAGATTCAGGCATGACAGCTTTGGCATTTATCTCATTCGCAGAGGGCTGGGATAGCATCTCATTTTCAATCTCATTTTCAAATTGTGGTGATGTGGAGATACAAATGGAAATGCTGCTGCTGTACCAGGATGGCCACTCCATCACGATGTTGTACTTCATCCCTGGGATCCGTGGTAGTAACTTGCAAGTTATAAGTGCCTGTAATTTACATCGCTTGGAATGAACTGTTTTCTAATTACCCTTTGATTTATATTTCTTTATCAGACGTTGCAGAGTGGTTAAGCTGTGCTGCTTGTGAACTTCCACGTCAGTAATTTGGTGGTATAAAATTGTGCTTATTAAATGCACTGATTTTCCTTTTTGGACTTTAAAAGTGGCTCGCTTTGGCATCTGCAGCTTATTTCTTGCAATCTATTTAATTGAGTAGCTTCTCTGTTTATTTTAAAATGCAGATAAATGGCTTTCAGAGCAGTGTTTATAGCGTAATAGTTCCTGAAATAAGAGTCAACATTATCTCCTAGACTCTACCAGTCATAACTAATGATCCCTCTGCTTACACTGTTGAGCAAGCCGGGAGACACTGAACCCTGCAGAGAGCAAGGGCCCTGTGCAGTGGGAGGATAGTTTGTATGTGATGGCGCCTGGCAGACAAGGCTTCGTGGCTCAGTAGTGTTAATTGGGAACCAAACTTTGTCCTCAGCCACCTCTAACCTCCTATCACTGAACTGTTCTTCTACGAGCACAGATACAAAGTCAAGAGCACACGCTAGTCTCGCTTCCCTCGTGATTTAAATACTATCAGTTTACTCTTGGGTTTGTTTTGCCCATCAGAGTACATTTTGCAACACGAAATCTCTGCAGACATTTGGGATGTTTGTAATGTTCCAAACGTCACTGGCAGGCAGCCTAACAGAGGCATTGTGTTGAGGGTTGAAAAAATAATTAGGCAGCTGCCAATTGCTCTATTTTGTCCAAGGGCTTTTTAATGGCATTTTAATGTATTAATGAAAGTAAGATGCCTTTTTTATGTTTTCCTGACAAGTCTTTTGGCTTGGTTCCTCAATGGAGAGTGGAAAGCTGTCCTTTGCAATAGGGTTAAATGCTTGCTCGGGAAGAGAGAGGTGAAAGGAGGAAGGGGAAAGGGAAGATTAGATTTACCATCCATGAGAAATGCTGTATTATTATTATTACCACCTTGGGAACAAAAGTTGTTTGTTTGTCTGTGAAATTAACCTGGGAAGCAACCTCATGGTGTTAAGCATTGATATTTTTCTATACTTTTGTCAACTTGTCAATGCAATATTTTGCCTGAGATCTCTTTTTTTAACTTGCAAGAAGAGAGTTTACTGGAAATTACAATGATAGGCGTTGTGAGATGAGTATCACCCTAGTAGAATTTCAGCCAGAGCAACGTTCTGGTTTCAAACAGGCAATCCAGCAGCCAGCCTTTGCTGTCTTGAGGTGAATTTTAGCAAGTGACTTACAAATCAGTCTCCATACCTAATTCCTGTGTCTCCACAGCCATCCAGTGCACTGTTTTGAAAAGCTAATTAAATGTAAACATTTAGGTGGGTGACCGGCTGTAAAAGGAACTGTATATGAGAGCTGTTCCTACTTAAAGAAACTTAGATTGGTCATGTTTATGCTTCAGCTTCCATCTTTTTCAGTGCTTTTTCTGAGCTTTCACATTATCTTAGAAGTAGGTTTTGTGCTTTGCATTGCCTGGAGAACATCAGGCTGGTACAGAGCACAGTCTGGGTAACACCACTTACACTGCAACGGCCACACTCTGCAAAGAAAGCAAATTCAAATCACTGCTTACGCTCTGAAGATGTTTTATGGATGTTCCCATGAACAGGCTACAAGAGGCACAGAGTAGGATAAGCAGCACACCCTCGGAGAGTTAAGAGGAGGAGCGTGATGCAGCCGAAGCAGTTCCTAGCCAGGCCACGTTGCAGCACCACGGTGGCAGCAGGTGGCACGTCGTGTGCCCTTTCCACGTGGTCTGGGTAGCGTGTGCCAGGAGCTCCCTTAAGCAGGGATGCAGCAGAACAGACCAAACAGTATGGAGGAGGAAAAACTCAATCATTGCCTCTGCTAGAATCAAATAGCTTAAAAAAAGCACGTGCGAGGCTCCAGAAGGAGGTCTGTATTTGCAGAGACAATATATGCTATATATGCATTTTTTTTGTTGTGATACTGTGTAGAGTCTTGTTTCTTCCTTTACTCTGTAGATCAAATATCCAGATAGCTCCTTGTCTTTGGTTATTGCACTAGGAATCATACTGGTTTCACTCAGCATCCTGAAGAACTTGCCTTTATGTCTGAAATCAGTTGAAAGTTCCTACAGTTCCAGATTAGTTTTGAGCATTTGCTCCTAGGAACGTAGCTCCTGTTTCTTTTGGAATAATCCCATTGCTAAAACCCAGCAGCAATAAACCTCCAACAAGAAACTCGATAGGTTCTGAATGAGCAGATATCTCTTACTTTCATTACCAGCTTCCAAACATGGCATTAGATTAGGTGAAGATGGAGCAGAAACTGAAGTATCATTTGGTAGAGAAAAGCATTTAAGTACAGAATTCTGTGAGCATGTCCTGACTGCAGTGTCTGATGTTTACAGCTTCGTATCAGGAAGAAAAGAAAGCAGATCAGTAACAGTAGCTGTAGGTCATCTCTAACAGTTACATCCTAGCATGCAAATGATAGATGTCATGTGTTACGTCAAGGGGATGTGGTATAGTAAATTACCATCTTATCTGGAATAAATATTGGAATGAAATTCTTGCTGTCTTTCCATTACAGGACCAAATTTTGCTGCTTTTTGTGTGCAGTTGTGTTGTTTCCTATCTTTTTTTTTTTTGTGCTATGGTAAAACCTGTGCATACTGGCAGCAATTTCACAACATCTTTCTCTGAAGAAAAAATAAATATATATTACAAATTGCTGCTTCTATGCCATCTCTTTTAATAGTGTGTTCTCTGCTGGCAGTTGTTTCTTTTGCCTGTAAAGTAAAGCAAGCCTAAAAAACACGGTTGCCCCATGGCGAGCAGACCCAGCGGGGATCATTGCAACCTTCTTGTGATTGCACTCCTTGTAAAACAGAGCTTGCCTTGGGTGGACGAGCTCCAGGCTGCGGTGCCGTAGCCTGGATTGCAGGTAGAGCCACTTGAAAGGGACGTGGGCAAGCAGAAGGCTCCAGCTCCAGTGTGCATTTCACATACTGACCTTGGAAGCCACTGTCAACCATCTGGAAGCAGTTACAAATTCTGTAGTGCTCAGAATCCTTATTTGATTTGTAATTCCAGGATTTTCTTTTTTTCTTCCACTTTTCTACTGTCATATCCTATGTAGCCTGAATATTGCTTTGTGCCTGGCTGAAATAATATTGTTTGCCAGCTTACAATCAAAGGGACTACAGAGAAAACCAGCTGACCTGTATTAAGCAGAGGCAATCTGGGCTACATTTCTTTACTGCTGAATAACACGCCGCAGGTGCAGGATTAGCCCAGCCTACGGTGCTGTGTTTGCTCAGCGGAGCCCCCCGAGCCACCCTCTGCCTCCTCACATGACTCTCATCTTTGGGGAATCTGGCAGCAATGTAGCAAGCCCACGGAGACCCCGTGTAAGTAGAAGGCTTAGCTTTTCATCTCACAAAGCACTTGTGCTTCCCCCCCGCCTCTTTTTTTCCCCCTTCGTACTTTTTCTGTGTCCTTTCTTTTATTTTCTTTTTCATTTTGTTAGTTTTAAAGCCTGGTGTGAGCAGATCGCTGGAAAAAAAAACCCTTAAAAGAATGAAGTTCAGTGGTTTTACAGAAAGGTCAGAAAGGAACCTGTATGAAGGGAAAAAAACCCTAAGAGCAGCATGGTTGGCACTGTGGGGTTGCCCCATGGCGAGCTGGCTGCTTGTGCTGTGCACATCTTGGGCTTGAAGGTTCATCTCTGGCAGGGGAGGACACGAACTGGACTTTTCATTCACTAGACTATTCATTCACCTGGACTGGGGGGCAGAGTTTGCATGGTGTCTGGGGTCTGCTGCATATCCTTAGGTGTGCTTTGCTTAGTTCAGTTTAGAGGAGAGAGGTGGTGGATTTAAGGAGAAAATGCTGCAGATTAAACAAAAGATTTCCTATTCCCTTTTCTGGTGAGGAATGAGGGGGGAAAAAAGAGTTGGGTCTTTATGTTGTTTTTTTGTTTTTAATTTTTTTAGAAGATTTGGTCATTGGCATTCAGCCTGCCAACGAATTTCAGAGGATGTTTCTCTTTCTCCTGAAATGTGCTTTTATGTTAATCTCTGGGTTTCGAGTTGATTTGAAAATAAATGTTTTGGCAATAATGGACTAATTTTGATGCCAGGTTTGTGTTTTGAGGGTGAATTACAGACTGGGACTAGCTCTAGCCTCAGCAATAGATGCCTTTCTGCCTAACTTTAAAGGCAAAAATAACTTTCTTGTCAATATATAGTGCGTGCATCTGTCAATAATGCTTAATAATATGCTGCATCTCTTCTATATTTTAAATAGTTAATTGGAAAAGTGGCCAAATTATAAAGACAAATGCACTTCCTCTCC
Source organism: Chloroceryle aenea (assembly GCA_013399075.1). Classification (NCBI taxonomy): domain Eukaryota; kingdom Metazoa; phylum Chordata; class Aves; order Coraciiformes; family Cerylidae; genus Chloroceryle; species Chloroceryle aenea. Next base: position 470,787 of record VWZY01005331.1, read on the forward strand.
TGAAATGTTTCATTACTGTTCATATATGGCTGGGTGCTGAAAAAAACCCGAGTTTTATATTTGGCCAGAGTTGTTTCTTGCTTCATACTCCACAGAGAAGGTGTAAGGAGAGAAAGGTGGTCACGCAGCTCTTGAGAACTTCTGGTCAAGGAGAAGAGCACATGGGATCCAAGCAGTAAGGGTGTTGGCAATCCAGTTTTCTTTCCCCAACTTCGAGGTGCTATATGAAGTGCATTTATGGAGGTGTAGCCACATGATAGTGAAAAGAAAAACCCCAAGCCAGCAAACCCAGCGGGGCTGACTTGCAGCTCCTCTTCTAGGGGAGGGAGTGGGTGGGCGAGCGTGGCACCCTGCCAGTGGGGACCGACCCCCTGCCAGCAGGGACTGACCCATGGCTGGCTGTGGGGGTCATGTGCCTCCTTCCTGCCCAGACACGAGCTCAGCAGATGCTCTGGAGTGTTCAGACAAGGAAATGCTTTTAGGTTACTCGAACTCTTCGGAAAACCATAGCGCTTGTGTCTGCTGCTGCTTGTTCCGTGCAGACGATTAGTTTTGGTTTGCAATAGGGATGCTTTCCTCCCCCTTGAAATGGGTTTGTTTTCTGTCAAAGTGAGTCAGTCAATGATACTTTCTGTTGCGTTTGGCCATGCTGCATAAGATAAGATTTGTCCTTCAGCCCTCCTTTGTGAACACAGACATCATCTTCATCGTGTGCAGTTTCTGCACGTGCAGCCAAAACCAGTCGGTTAGAAGGGCACTGGCACCTCTGATTGGCACTGTCTTCTGCAAGCGTGGCAGTTTGGGATAGGAAAGAGTGTTGGTTTTACTTCTCTAGTGATTTTATGCTAGATTTCATTTACTGTGGGTTTGGATCAGCAATACACAGGTCTTGGCATCTGACCTTTCCTTGAGTTTTATGGTAGCCTTGAATATCCAGCAAAGGGAAACCATCATGGTCCATTTTTCCTCCTCTGTCATATGATTGTCACCAATAAAAAGTGTTTTATTGTTACCTCTTGAGTATTTTACACAGTAGATCAGGCTGAGTTAAGAGGTGTAATTTATTTCAACTTCTTCAACTGCGCTGTGTTTTCATTGCTGACTATTTGCCAAAAAATATCCCATGGAAATACTTTTATCTGATGACTGTAAAGCACAGTGAGTTAGCAGTTAGTTATTTCCCTTTCTCTTAAAACAGTCATGTTGATGGGATAACCCCAGCCTGGTGGGAAGTCATCAGGCTGTAGTTTATGATATAGCATAGGAAACTCTAGCAGGGTGCTGCATGATAGATTCATATTTTAATAGAGGAATTATTTGAGGAAAAGCACACTGACTGCACTGCTAGTGCAGGGTATGTGTGGAGTAACCTCGTGGTTTCAAGTGTCTATCCAACAGTTCTATCAAGTTGACTGGTTTGCTTTTTAGGTTTGAGTGTTTGGGGTTTTTCTTTTAATTCCTGTTCCAACAGTTTTAGATAAGTACACTTAATTTCCAGTCCAGAGCAGCAGCTGAACCAGCCATTCTGTGATGTGCAGAGCTTCTAGATGTGTGCCCTCTCTGAAGCAGTGAGCATCGCTCTCCATCCGTGGGTGCTGCTGCCAGCCCAATGTCACAGTTCTAGGCCTGGGGAAATGTGAATGGATGGTACCGGGTTAATCTGAGGCTTCAAATACCCTGTGTAGAAAGAACAGTGAGAGCAGCACTCAGATTATTTTATTTTTGTTTTCTAAGCAGACCTGGTTGTGGCCATTAGGGTCTGTTTGGGAAGGTGCAAGTCTGACTTTTACTCCTGACAAACTCAGGGAAGATCTGCTCTTTTGCCACGTAGACAGCAATAAATCACACAGCTGTGACACAGCAAGCCTTCTATTAAGATAAATATTGCTAATTATTCATCCTCTGGGAACAGGATGGCTTAAGATTTGGACTACAGAATACACAGCTTTCCACCTCGTACATGGCCGGGCTTTTTGCATCAGAGCAATGCCCAGAAGTCATTACCATTGAGTGATCGGGCTTTATCCAGATTCTAGTGGAGAAATTCCTGTCCAAATCACCTAACTATGGTTACAGTTGGCAGGGGCTGAGTACTTACTGGCAGCCGTGACAGCGAGCTTGAGGACTGAACTTCACCTAGAGATGGGCTCTCTAGATCAAATTTGATTTGCACCGGCGTGAGTCAGTGTAAAGCTTAAATAGGTGATTTTCTTTGTGTGCAAGGAGCCACTGTCTACAGACCTGCCAAACCAACATTAAACAGCAGTATTTAAAAGCAAGGTAGAATTCATCCTGGTGGTTATTTCACTGTGGTCATGGAGTGGGGATCACTTCTCCATAAATGATATTTCTAAAGACTTAGTAAATCAAGAATTTCCAGCCTGCTCATCTACTTTGTGGGAGGCAGCTGTTTGTAAATGACCCTTTAGTAAGAGTACTTGGAGGGAAGCAAAGAGAAAGTGAGGAACTGCCAATTGCAGCTTTTCGTGCTGATCTAATTTTTGTCTTTGAAGCTTGAAATATTCACAAGCACTGAAAGGTGATATTTATAAGTAGAGCTGAGGGGATGTCGCTGAAACAGCTCCTAGTCCATCACCAACTCCACCAGCTCCATGGAGATTCAGTACTGTGATATTTTTAGAAGTAATTACCTCCATGTATTTCAGCATTGTTCATTTTAAAACACATTCTTTCCTTTTACTTTGTTTATAGATCTTTGTTTTGTTCTGTTTTACAGAAATGAAGTTTTTTTCCTTGTTTTCCAAGTAATGCTTATGCAGTTCGGTGACAGAAAGTGCTGTTGAGCTTGAAAGGACATCACTTTCTGTTAAATCTTTGTTAAATTGTTTGCCCGTGTTCTGCTTTGCCTGGAGCACCATAAATCCCACTTATATTTATGAGGTTCAGGGGATGTAGGTACGTGCCAAGTACAGAGACAAAGAAAGCCCCAAGATGTAACCAAGGATTTGACCTACGTAACGCAACAGGAGGAAAGCTGTGTTCTGCCATCTGAAAAGCACAGCGTAGCTCCTTGGCAGCAGCAGAACTTGAACCATCAGCACATTTGAGCTAATATCACCGAGGCCCAATAAGCCTCAAAGAAAACAGCTCTGTGGTGAACACCTGGCTCAAATAATTTTCTCAAAATTGCATGGACAGAAATAGTTTAAAGCCTTTATTTCAAGTCTTGAAGTCCAGCCTAGAACTGTTTCTTTTTTTCTTCTTCTTTTTTTTTTTTTGTTTGTTGTTGTTTTTCTTTCTTTTTTATTTCTTTTCTTTTTCTTCCCCCCTTTTTTATTTGTAGCCACTTTTCTAGACAGCATGCCCTTGCGAAGCTCTGGCAAGTTGAGCATGGAGAGCAGGAAAGACGACAGCGAGAGCACGGCCGCCGCCCCTCCGCAGAAGAAGCTGTCCTGTCAGTGCCACCACCACTGTCCCGAGGACTCGGTCAACAGCACCTGCAGGTCTGTGCAATACGTGTTCTGTGCTGTAAACCTGTGGTAGCTCAGCACTTCCACGTTGGGTGTTTGCAGCTTTTGTTTCAGCAGTGATGTGTAAATGAGTGGGTTTTATGCTAGGTCTAAAAATGAGCAGTAATTTTTACCTAGATAGCAACTACATGTTTCTATTTTTATGTTTGGTTGTTTGCATCTTCACACTTTTAGAGAATAGTTGGATTAATTTGTTGCATGGGAGAGATTCTGGACGTAGGAGTTTGGTTTTTTTAGAGGTGGATGCTGTTAAGGAGAGGAGATTTCATGGAGATATATTGAAATACCAGTAAGTGGTTATAAATTTATCATTACTCTCTGTGGAACACCATTTATAAGAACCCTGCTCTTAGTGTGTGTCTTAGCAATAGCTGAACTATGTTTTGTAGGTCCTTAAGGCTTTGGTTTTTTTCTTGCTTCCATGCCAAAAGGAAAAAGAAAGTGATGTTTAGATGAAGTATTGTGTATTTTCTTACACTAGCTATAGTCTTCTCTAAGTTTTTGTGCTTAGAGTACTGTAAACTTCTTATTCAGGTTGGATTCGGCTGCCTCAGATCCTTCTGCTTCCCTGGGAAGAGGCATGTCCAGCTGCACACAGACCCCTTGAAGGCTCAGCCTTGGTCTGTGTTGCACTGACACTGCCTGAAGCAGTGGAGGTGACTTAGGGCACCCATGGTGGGACCAAGTTGCTGCTCTCCCACCCAAAAGCAGCTCTTGGCGAATGAACGCTACTGCAGTTGAGCAAAGGAGTGTCAAACATCTCTGTCTTGGCTTGAGGTGCAAGTACAGATTTTTAGCTGCAGCAAAGTAGGGCTGAGCTCCTCATTGCTTAAAGCAGGTGAGATACTGGGAGGTATGAGGTATTCACCACCAGCTATAGCCTGGTGGAGTCATGGCAATGAGAGAAGCATCGAAGCAGGGCACAGATGGGAGCCTGGCTGGATATGCTGGTGAAAAGTGAAATGGGACATCACAGAGAGAAAAGGGTCCCGAGTCTCCTGTTGGGAAAGAGTAGTCATTAAGTCTCTGGTTAACTGGCTGGATTGAGACTGGGTTTCAGAAGATTTGGTCAAGACCAACCAGGTGAGCAGGGATTATTTGTTTCCCCCGTGTTTTGAGACCATCCTACGAGTCAGGCAGTAACTTCCCTACTTTCTCTGAGCCTGAAGGAGTGTTGACACAGTTCTAAGGCACTCGGGAACACGCAGGGAACCTCACTATGAAGAAAGTTTCCCCATAGTGAAGTTCAAGCAGCATCAATGACACTGTGTTTGAAGACTAAATGAACTGCTCCAAATTGAAAGCTGTTGCATCAATTATCTGCTTCCTCAGCTGTAGCCACTAAAAGCCTTTTACACTCTAAAAACAATCAAACCTCTCATCAGCTATATTGCTCTGTTAAGCTTTGGACTTTGTCTTGGACCTGCAGAGGTTGGATCTGCCAACCCTGAAGGGACACAACAGCATGTGCTGGGGCAAAGCCCTGACATGCAGGAAATTCCCTGAGCACATCCATGGCCTGGGCTCTGGAGAGCATCAGGCTCTGTCCCTACCAGGGCTATCACTAAAGCATGGATGCTTTTTGTGTGCCCAGGAGCAAGGAGGGCTCTGCAAATTCAATGGGAAAGCACTTGCAGCTGCGTTTAAATTAAAACTCTCAGAATAAAATAGGTCTTTTTATTATTGTATTGCTATCACCACTAAAATTTTCTCCTCAAAAGCAATCTGCCATCTGACTTTGGTCGGCTGCCACAGGTATTTATCTATTAAGTCGAGATCCTGCCTGTGGTACCAGTGGTTTGAATGTTGATATAAAACTGAGGACATCTGGTGGCCAGTGAAAATCTTCTCCCTAATGGTCTTTAGAAATGTAAAAGTCAATATTCTTTATCCCCATCTGTATCAAACTCCAACAGCCTGCTGTGTCCCCATCCAGCATTTCCCTTTCTTTGTACTTCAGCACCTCGAGTCCAGAAACTCCTCCGGGAGCCGAGGAGGACGCTGCATCTCCAAATGGGGATTGCTGGCTCCCTCCCCCCAAGAGTAGTAGCTCTGGAGTGTGCTTTACAAAACAGGGCAATCCACGAGCACAGCAAGCTGTGGAAGAACCATTCCAGGGTCATCTCTTCACCAAAGGGTCAGTGTCAGGAGGCGGTGAAAGGAGACCAAGCCAGGAGCTGAGGGTGGTTCTAGGGCCAGCCACCTCCTCACCCACCAGGGCTCTTCCCACAGCACCTCTGTAGCATCCCTCAGGCAGATTTGATGCTCTGACCTGGGCTTAACTGGTGTGTGCCTGGGTGGGTGAGCCACGCTGGGCAGCTGAAGCTCAATAGTGCACCCAGGACCTTCACAGTTAAGATCTTTGCAGAGGGTTGGCAATCATCCGCGTGGAAAGGGTGTGTTAACCTGCAGCATGTGGAAACTTTATTCTTCTTTCAGAACATCTGTTTCTTTCATAAAAGGCTTTCAGTAAAGAAGCTCAAAGCTGCTTTGAACACAACCAGGACCTTGTTTTACTGTTCCACATCAAGTTTTGTGTGTATGAATTGAATGCACGGGCGGTTGTGTCTCATCAGAATTAATTGCACATTTTAAAATGTAGTGTTAAATGTAATTGGCTTTGACTGTAATGGGATTGCAGTAAAGGTGGAGGCTGATTAGGTGCCTTGTTGGACTCTATTTTCCATTCACAAATAAATGCTGACAGTTTGAAAGATGGGGCTGATAAGAGTTTAATTTCTTACGTGTTGCCTACTGGGCTTGATTATGTTTCTGCCCATCTGTGTCTTGAGGTAGCTTTGGTTATCTAAAGCAATAAAACAATTAAGTTGCTTTTCCAGTGTTACCAGAGGTGATAATTCACTCGAGTGATGTTATTTCCATTCTCCTGATGATAGGAATGAATTTTCTTTGTGATTTGGTATGTAGAAGGAAAGGTGGCCAAAGCTCTCAGTTCAGACAACTTTTCTTTTAAGCCACTTTAATTTTTAGGGTAAAGTTGAACACTTTCTAATCAAGGAGCTATGGTGAGATCTTAAAAGCTAGCCTTGCCATTTTTTAAACATTTATTTTTAATTTAATCCTTGATATAGGGGCTGAGGCAAGGCAGTTAAGTCCCCTTTGATGATTAAACCAAAAAACTAACGGTCAGAGAGACAAGTTCTTGCAAGCTCCAGCCTTTCCTTGCCCGCTCTGCCAGGGCTGTATGTCTCAGATGTGGCTCAGCAGGTGACTTTGCCCCAGGTATTTAATCTGATACATCAATCCCCCTCCCACGCTTTTCATCTGTGCCCCAGAAATTCCTCCTCCTCAGTTTTGTTCAGAGCTTACCCATTAGGTTCTTAATATAAACCTTAAGCTAAACAGTAATGCAGGTCCAGTCTCCCAGTGTTGGAGACCTGTTGCATTACTCTTGAGCAGTTTCTTTAGCACATGGGAGTACTTTGGTGTTACTGGGCAGAAAGTGCTGAAATACCAAAGGCTTCCCTTGCATATTGAACTTGCTTATGCAAAAAAAAAAAATCCAAACCAGCAAATAGCCCTGGTAAGTCTGTCCCAGCATTAAAGAAGCAGCTATGTCATGTAAATTCAACTGCAGTATAGTCTTAAGGTCAAGTTAAAGAAAACAAATGGGGAGTCAGCTAATTTTCAAGGTCTTTGCAGAGGAATATGAACTTTCCAGTTTCTGTACATAATCAGATCTGTAACATTTTTTCACCATTTTTAAAAGCAGTGCAGAAACCTGCCACGTTACTTTGCAAATGAAAAGGTGCTGTAGCTCTTTTGGATAACAAAACCAGGATACAAAGGAGTGGACAAAAATAATGATGCTCTTATAAATAAATACAAAGATTCTTTTCATGAAGCTTTTTAATCCATCTGTTTGTGATGGGTGCTGAACGGAGGAAAGATTTTGCTTTTTGAAGTTATATATTGCCACTTCTGGCTCTGTCACATATGCAGAGCAGGACAGGAACTCTTGAGCAGTCAAGTGTTGGTAGCTGAGGTATCACATCTTCTGTGAGAAGTGGCTGTTGGCCAGTGAGGACATCTGTGTAGGTGGCTGCAAAGCTGTTGGCCTCTGCTTGTCTCTTCTGCCATTTAGTAATGGTCTCAGTTAAGATCATCTCTTTCTTTCTGGTAATTGTGGCAGCACCTTCTACATCAGTGTCTGTCAGTGTTTCTGTATTAACTCCATTTCCCTGGCATTTGGCTTGGCTATAAAATTTCCTTCTTGGCAAATATGCAGGATACCAAATCTGTTCTTACTGGTGATCACATCCAGCACGTATTTCATTGCTCTCCTGCACAGTACTCTAGTAAGATAATGCTTTAGTGGAGAAGGTTAGTGGCTGTGAACCTAGAAGTATTCAGAAACATCAGATGGAGTTCCATCTTTACGCACCGTTGGCAGAATCACATCACACAGAATTCAGATTACAGAGTTTAAGAATATAATGATTTTATTCTACGAAACTTTGCTAGGAAGCAGAGAACAGGTTTTTCCTATTGCTTTGCCTGTATCAATGATGTACATATGTTTCTATTTGTGCAGTCTCCAAAATAAACATGAAATTGGAGATGATGCAGACTTATCTGATTTATTTCTGGCTCGTTATAATAGTAAGACCAGTTTCATTTCTACTGCAGGCAGATAAGAGGCAGGGTGATCAGTAAAACAGCAGGGGTATGCCCTTCCCTTTACTTGCAGTGTGTGGTCCATCTGACATCCTGTGAACCAGCAGAAGAGGTCAGGGGTGGGAGGGGGGAAGCAGGTAGGAGAGATTCCTTCTTTTCAGAAGAGTCACTTCTGTCTCTCGCCCAGGCACTTGGAAGTTTTCAGTAAGATAACAAGTTCTTACATTGGGTGAAAACATTCTGGTTTGGTTTTTTCTTTGAGGTAGAAAGAAGTGGTACCAGTGTTATTCTGCTTGACATTGCTTTTTTTAATTGCCTCACACTTTTGCTTCATTACTCTGCTGTTGTCTGTAAAGAGCATGATTTATCCTTCCTGTTGGGTACCTGATTGGATTTATCCTTCTGCCTTGCTCTGTCCACTCTCCTTTTGATTGTGTTTTTAAATTTGGAGTACAATTTTCAGAGGGACTAAAGTGCTAAAGGAGCCTGAATTTAATTTTCAGAAATAAGCTAAGAATCAGAGTCCCAATGCAAGTCAGAAAAACAAACCAAAGCAAAAAAATCCTGCTTCTCCTTTCCCCTTTGCAGACAGTTTGACTTTTCCTTCCCCTCCTTTCCTTCAGCCAACTGAGCATATTGGGTTTTGCTGGGGACTGTTAAATGTGGAGTTCATTTTAGCGTTTCACTTGATTGCAATTTATTGGTTTGTTGCTCTGTCCCCTGGGTTAAACTTACTCATTACTTTGAATCAAAGGCACCATGCAAACAAATAAAAACTAATCTAATATAATATTCTACTCTAATGGATTCCTTACAGTCTCTCTTCTTGGCAATCCTACTGTTGCTCTCTTAAGCTTAAGCAATGAGCTGAAAGTGGTTGTTGCCCAGAAGGGTTGTTGCCTGCATCATGCACAGTGTCAGAGAAGGGTAGAAGTCATTGCTCACTTCTCTGAGAGTCATTTGTAAGGTGCAACGGGTTACTTTTCAAATCCAGAAGTCAATAACCCATGATAGATTATTATTTGAAGTAATAAGCTTACTGTGGCTGGACCCTGCTCCACTGGTACAAAAATAGACCGCAGCACACGTTTGACATGATCCTGTCCAGCCTGTCTCTGTCGTGCGGCCAGTACCTACAAATTGTGTTTCTCTCTTGTGTGTAGCTGTGCCTCTCCCTTTCCTACATCTTCATTGCCTTTGCTGTTGTTGCTCAGATGCTCCTTTCATTCCAGTAAGGAGCAAATCATCTGAAATGTTGCTGTATTTAGATTTTCTAATCCTTTTTTCTTTTTATTTCCTCGTTTTAACTGAGTTTGTTTCTTCTCTCTGAAAAATACTCATTGCCCATAATCAGCAGTGTTGTTTTCCTGAGGAAATAACAGAATATCTTATTTTTATGTGACTTAAATGCCTTATATTAAAGAGTATTTTCTTTACTTTAGGATCCTCTTCCTGCAGATCGGTCAAGTTGTGTATCTTACACACGTTACCTGTCTCCCTGAGAGTGCTGAGAAATTAATGTACAGCAGACTCAGTAAAATGCAGCCACCCTTTTTGTGCCCTCCTCCCCCTCTTTCCACAGCATTCAGGCATTTGACCTTCATCAAGGAAGGACATTTATCACCAGCACCATCCAGCCATCTGCTAGGATACTTGTCCTCCCTGGTGCACGTTGGTGTAAACGGAAGCATTATGGATCACTTTAGGCTTGTAACCCAAGTAAACAGTTATGAAGGGTGTTGATGATAACTCAAGGACTCATACACAAGAGTGTTGCAGTTGGTAATACGGTTAAAACAGCAATCACAAATCACTCTTAATAATATTTTACATTTAGTATCTCTAAAAAGACCTTCCTCAAGCCTTCACCCTGCTGCGAATATCCGTGCTTTGTTCCCATGCACAAGACAGACCTGCTGTGGTGGTGATGTTTGCATTTATATAGGTCTCCAAAGTCTTAACACACTAGTGACCTCAGGGAGACAATCGTGAGGTTTATAGCTGTGAAATGTTGGAAGGGTAAGAGGCAGAGCCTCCTTTGTGTGTGCAAGAGCTGGTCTGCAGTGCTGTTGGCTTTTGGAGTGCCTTGGGTGCCTGCATCTTCTAGCCAGCCTTGGGGTATCAAGTGTTACTGGCAGATTTGCCTTGCAAGGAGCAAAGTTTGAGAGACACATTTTCCACTTCAGAGCCTTTTCCTGATTCATCCTTTCCAATCCTCAGCACTGATGGCTACTGCTTCACCATAATAGAAGAAGATGAGTCCGGTGGGCATTTAGTCACCAAGGGATGCCTTGGATTAGAGGGCTCGGACTTCCAGTGTCGGGTAAGAAAACATTTGCTGCCATTGCTTGGCTTTTTGGTAGCTTTAATTGAAGTGCAGTCAACAGGCACTACGGTGTCCATGTGTTAAAGTTCTGTTCCTTTGGCAGATAGTTGCTCTGCACTGGTCGCTGAGGGGATGTGTTCATGGCCCTGAATGGTGGTGTGGTAGCAGCTCCTAACAATATGTTCAGGTTTTGGGTTTGCCATTGCTGCTACTGGTAATGCTGCAGCTTGGAGGAGTTTGGAATTTAGAGAAATGTGGACTAGTTCCCGAAGTCCTAAAGTTAGTTTGGATATTATTTGATGGGCCACAGCAATCTTTATGTCTTGCATGCAGTTGCACTTTGGTTTTGGATTGCTGGTGCCAGAAATTCCCTTCGAGGAGAGTGCTCACATGATAGAGAGCAAATCTCACAGCAGGACTGCAAAGGGTATGGGCAGTGGAGCAAGGTGACTCTCAAGTGCTTGCCTCTCCTAATGTTAACCTTCTAAGTTTTTATACGAGTGCAGGAACCATCATGGTCCATGGAAGGTGTTTCACTCAGCTTCGCTGAGAGCAGAAGCAGCCACTAAATTAATCTGCGCAGCAATTCCCATATTATTCTGGCTAAGCTGTTTTGAATGCCCACAGCTCTGATGGATGTGTGGGACTTTCACAGTTCTGTCTTGCATCATTAGAGTCAATCAGTCCCTTGTGCAGCACTAGAACGACAATAGAAATATGTTAGGGGGCATTAATCTCTTTATTATCTAGATGAAATGTTGCTGGATACGCTCGGTAGCAGAAATCCACACATCCTAGAAATCTCTAACAGACTGCAGTCCAGCTCCCAAGCACATCTTTCTCTGCTGGTGTCTGTTTAGAAGACAGATAACTATTTTGCTTTCTATCAAATTCTTTCTTGCAGGACACTCCTATTCCACACCAAAGAAGATCTATTGAATGTTGCACAGGCCAAGATTACTGTAACAAACACCTTCACCCTACGCTGCCACCGCTGAAAAATCGAGGTAAGGGGAAGCAGGTCCAGTCCCAAGCTGATCTTTTCCTGCTGTTGCTCCTTGTGCCTTTGGAAGGAACAAAGGCAAAACCATGCATGACTATTGTCCACGACTCCGTAGGCATCTGGGACCAGGTGTCCAGTGGTTGTCAGCTCAAGTTGACTGAAGTCCATTAACCATTTCTTCTTTAATGCTGGATTATCAGCTCTTTTAAGACTATAACTAGTCACTGGGGCAAATTTTCTGCTTGAAAAATGTAGCTGAAAATAGAATATGGAGTAAGAACTCATGCACCAATTTTGTTGTTGTTGTTGAGAACCAATGTACGTGTATTAACTTATATTCTGGGGCAAGGTTCTGCCTTATTTGTTTGTTTAAACAGAACAAACCCCAGTAAAACTATTTTGACTAGATATTGCAGAATACATTATATAGGAATGTATTCCTAAGTCTGTCTGAATTCATCCGTGTTAATTCACCCTTGGCATTGGCAGCAGTGGCCAGGATTTGTGGTGGTCAGCGTGGAGTTTGGTCAGTGAGAGCCAGTTCCAAGTTGCAGGACAGTTTATCATCGTGGCATTCTGAGCTGAAAAATCCAGTTCAACGTGTGCTTGTGCTCTTAATGGTGCAGACAGCAGAATCCCCCACGAATGCATGCTCAGAGCAAGCCTTCACTCATGTGAGCTGTTCCCTTCATGCCTATGAAATCTGCACATATGGGCTGCAGGATCAGGTCTATGGAGAGTCGTATGTAAATATTTCACTGTTTACCAGCAAGCCATTAAGTCAGGGAAACCTCGTAAAATTCTGACTTCAGCATAAGAGTTTTGTAGTACTTTGTTAATTTTTCATTTGGAAAAGCTCTTCAGACTGAGAGAGGAGCTCCAAAGGGAAGTCAATATTTGTTCACACTTCCTTAGTATATCAGTAAATACAATTTCAGTTTGGAAATCGCTGCCCTGATTTCCTCTTGCTGCTGACTGAGTTTATTCTACATAAAAACTACTTAGAAATACTGAACCATTGCTGAACACCAGACATCTGCCTTATTAAGATTTCAGTTATTTGGCAATGCTATCTGCTGCTTATACAGAAAGCAATAAACCAAGTTTCTGGTAGTGGCAGAAGTTATTTGGATGGCTGTTGGCTTTGCTGTGTGTGTACTGGGGGAAATAAAGCAACACTTGGACACCTGGTGGCAGACCCGTTAAATAGCAGAGAGAATATTTGTTGAAAGTAAAATTTCATGGAGTTGGAACAGGGTTCTAGCTGCTCTGTCTTGCAAAGTTGTCTATTTTAGCATGACAAACAAAGGGTGATTTATTTACTCAACGTATTCTGAAGACTGGAGTTTGAAATAAGCTCTCTCACTATAGTATCCTGATAGTATATTGTGGAAATATATTTCAGGAGCATATTCATTCCCTGGGGCTGGACAGGGCTGAAGTCAGTGCCTTTATTAAAGCCTCAAGTAAATAGATCATTCTTGGTGCCAGGCCTGTTTTAATTTGTCATTGCTGTGCCCTCATAGGAAAGCTCAGACAAAGGCCATAGTTTGAACTGTAGATCCTCGCTGCAGCCAGGTACAAAGGCTGAGTAGAAGCACAGGCTCCTGCCAGTGCCCAGCACTGTGGCTGTGGTCACTGCTTCTATTGGGAGCGTTTAGATGAGGCTGTGATTGACAGAGTACTGTTAAACTTGTGTAGCAAATTTAACATCAGCTGTAAGTGCAAAGAAAGAGAAGACGAACTTAAAACCAACCTTCTAGGAACAACCTTCTGACCTCCAGGATTCTGTGAAAAATATGTATGTTCCTCAGCATTTAAAAAAAAACCCAAAAAACACTAACAGAAATTTGACTACGGATGAACTAACGTCCAAGGTCGTATCTCATAGGAAACAGGAGTCTAGGGAGAGTGTCCAGCTGCAGGTCAGAGGTTGTTGAACTGCAAATTAGCCTATGCACCAAGGTAACATCTACAAAGACAAGTAATTTGTGTTCTGAAAGTGCTTTTCCAGACCTGGAATATGCTGGAAAGGGGGTTTTACACTGCCCCTCCACACCCCTGGAAAGAAAGCAGGACTACATACATGCAAATGGGAGCTAGAAGAATTAACACCACTCAGAGCAAGGCTTGTTGAGCCAGATGGAAGAAACAACAGCAAAGCCAAAGCTTGAGCTCATCTTGATGAAGAACTGGCAGGATAAAATACCCTGGAGAAACCATGGAGTCCTTGTCCCAGCTTTATACCTGTCTTATTAAGGAAATGAGAGCCATAATTGGGTCTGATACAACACCTCTGCTTCAAACAATAAAAGCTATTCCTGGAAATCCCAGCAAAAGCACAGCCTGAGCCCCGTCGAAAGGAGAAATATGTCTTTACTGATTTAGAGCCTATATAAGCAGAAGTGGTGGTGCCACCGTGTCTGGCTCCCTGCCTGTAGAGCTAGTGATGAATGGGCAAGGAAATGATTGGAGGAATGATGGGGTTTGATGTGTGCACACAGTCTCCGTGCCTCAGATTTCACTGCCGTCTTTACTTGGATAACCGTAACACTGTGAACTGGAGGGACCTGGGGAGGGAGAGCCTCCTCTGCCTTTGGTGTGCTGCCTTCTCCACTGAACCTGCTGGGTGGCATTTGCAGGCATTCGGCACAATCCACGGATTGCAGAGTGAGGGGAACGAGAGGTGGAGGAGGGGGAAATCATGGGAGAATAACTGAGAGGCAGCTTGGTGTCACCGAACACCCTCCTTTTGTTGCCATCTCCCCCTTTCTGTGCTGCTCACCCCTGACACCAGCACACACCACTGTTTTTCAAACACCACGAACAGGCTGTTTGCTGGACTTCACTATTATCAGCCAGCCAAGGTATGTGAAGAAGCTTCCTCAACCCACCGTGTGTTTGTTTTGTGCTCTCCTCACCACGCTCCTGGTAATCGCTCACTGCTGCCTCCGTGGAAGCTACTGCTTATTCTCATAACCCTGCTGCTTGGCATGTTGCAGTTGCCAAGTAACATAACACTAAAAAGCACAGCACTGGACTTCTTAAAGGCCAGAGCATCTCCATCACACACCCTGGCACCGACTGATCCCCCCTACAACCTTCACCACGGAGCCCGCAAGCCAGTGACCGAGCAGACTCTCAGCTGAGCTGCCCATCCCTCTGCCTGGTCAAGGAGGTGCCAAAACCAGTGCAGAGAAAGGAAGGTTTGTGCTGTTGCTCTGTGGGGAGAGGCATGGGCTGCAGGAAGAGAAAGGAGTTGGTCTCCTGCAGCAGCAGCAGCCTGGCTCAGTTCAGCAGAGCAAGCAGAAATTGCTGGTGTAAGAACGGGGGCATGCGTTTAATCTTGGGTTGTCCACGCGCCAGCGGGTTTATGAAGTCCTCGAGTGAGCAAGCAAATGAAATTCTGCCAAAATGCTTTGAAAATGCAGGAAGTATTTGAAAGGTGAGACAATAGCTCACTTATCGGCAGTATTGCCTCTCATCGTTTGTAGCCAAATAAATACAAAGACATATGGAAGTTATTCCCCTCTCCTGTGAGAGCCAGCTTCATGCCCGTGCTGTGCACAATGAACTATTACTCAGGCTGTGTTCCTGACACTGCCAGCCTGGGGAATGTTACCTACTGCAAGAGCTTAAGCATCGCTGCTGCTGTGGGTCTGCATCAGATGCTCCCAGCATGGAGATCAGGACGTGTTCCTTTATGTCTTGCACGCTTCCCTTGCACTTGCTTCACAGAATTGCATCTGGGTACCAAAAAGTTCGGCAGTGTTGGAATCTGAAGTTTGCTTGAGAGCTACACAACACCTCCAAAATGCCTTCTGGGGCCTCTGGAAAAATCAACCTGTGTTCATTTGCTTTTCTGAGTGGGTGAAGCCTGTTAGAAACATTGAGCACCAGGTTTGGATCATTGAAAATCGTGGGAATTTGATGAAGATTTCAGCATCGTTCTCATCCCTCTCCCAGCAGCATCTGTTTGGGCGCACACAGGCAGCACGTGATTCCAGGCTCCAGCAGTGCCACGCGTGGCGTCTGCGTAGATGAGCAGACTCCTGCTGCTTTGCTTTCTGGAGTATGAGCAAGGTCTGAATTGCTCCCCCTGCATCTGACATCAACATTTGGTACTGCTAAGGCAAAAAAAGCCCAACTTCCATCGTGGCTTATTCTGTCAAGAGGGAAAACTCTTGCTGCGGACGGATGTCCAGGTGCCTCCTAAGTGTAAAACCCCACTCTGTGGTCTGAGTGCTGTGTTTATCCCCTCTCCAGCTAATGGGCTGTGGCATCTTCAACGGTTACAAGCCAGGCATTTTAGAGGGGAATGGCTGGCTGACACAGGCTGCTTTCAAAGCATGAACTAGAGCCCTTCACCCTGCTGAGCGGCCGTCGCCTTCAAGAGCCGTCGGGATTCCCCGGTGGGCTCTTGGTTTCAGCTCCCAGCCCACTTGGTGTGGCAGACCAGTCTGAGGCCGCAGGGAGAGTGGTGGGCTCTGGTGTTTTCCTGATAGACATCGTGACAGGGTCCCCTTCAAAGGCATCAGCTGTGTCTTGAATGTTTACGTTGTTAACGCTCCCGGAGCAGGTTAAAACACGAGCGGTGTGATCAAAAGGTGCGTTGGTTGGTAATCTCTGTTTGTAGGGGAAAGGGGAAGGAAAAGAAAGAGTTTGGGGGCAAAAACAGAAGGGAAACTGGATCTGTGAAATAAAAGAAAAGAGCCTGACAGTAAACCAAGAGTCCCTTGGGAATCTCCTTGTCTCATTACCCTTGTAAATGTGGAACATAATAGTGCTGTTCCAGGATGAGTCGATAGGGATGGATTTCTTCAATTTTACAATGTGTCTTGCCTCTTCCAAGCTAATGCCAAGCAGAGAGCCTGGGAGAGCTTCAGAAAACAGTCATCAGTTGCATTATACCAGATAGGAACTTTGGGAGGGCAGTGTGTGTGTCTGCATCCTGAAATACCATCAGTCTGAGGCTTGGGGTGAGTGGGGAAGGTTAAAGGAGGCCAGTGCTTGATTTAGTTGTTTTTCAGCAGAGGAGCACGCATGATGGTCAGAATCTCTTGCCTGAGTTGAGAATACACATTGAGAGGTGAATGGTATGCTTAAAGGAGAATATGAGTCTCCCATGCAAAGACAGACTGAAATATTTTGATAGTTTTTATGGAACAGTGTTTTCTGCAAGTTGACATGTTTCATTTTCAAGGTGTTTTACGGAGTAGGGCTGGAAGGATCGTGTTGCCCACTAGCATCAGAAGGGCTTGCTAGGCCCCAGGGCTGCCATAGAGAGAATGAAGGGGAAAATTCCTGCTCGGCTGTTTAAAACAGGATCCGAGAGACAGCTTATTCTGCAGTGATGGAGATACACTTCCAAGGCTTCTAGTGGCCTGTCTTCTTGGAGGTTGGATGGTCTGCTGTGTCTTCCTAGGATAAAAGCAATTATTTACCTTTGTATATTAACTGCTCTATAGGATGCTACTTAATAACAATGATCTAAGCCAGAGGCAGGAATTTTTGGTATGTCCTGGCTGATCACTTAGTTTAACACCCAGAGCTATGGGTCTTAATTGATTTTTCATTCAGAGACAAGCAGGGAATTGCAAATCAAGGTGATGTTTTGCCTGAGCGAGGGCTGAAAACTCCAACAGGCTTTTGGAGGTGCCAGTTCTGCCCTGCTCAGTGGGGGTCAGAGAGGAAGGGCACAAAGTGCCTGGGGAGTCCAGGGCTACCTGGCATAGTAGAAAAGAAAGGAAATGAACTTGTGCTCTCTGGACTTTGTAAGGAGTGTGTGTCTCTTGATACTGCCTTTGTACCCCCCGACCGCCCCTTTGAACTTTTCCACCTTCCTTGTTTCTAACCCCAGACTTTGCTGATGGAAATATTCACCACAAGGCCCTGCTGATCTCGATGACTGTTTGCAGTATACTCCTGGTGTTTATCATCATATTCTGCTACTTCAGGTAAATAAGGAATACTTTATCTGTTTGTTAATGTTCCTCCCAACATTTATCTTTTTATAGACTTAATAAATTGAAAAGATTGAAGTGGACCATAGGGAAAACAGCAACAAAAAAAGAGAAACTCTAATTTGATGATGAGAAATGTGTATACTATTCATGCTAGTCACAGGTATGCCTGTGTGATGTATTTCATAGAGCATCTTATGCCCAACATCCTAAAAAGCCATTCAGGTGGACGTACAGATTGTTCTTTACTGAACCTAAAAAAGCCACAGGACAAATTGTATGTAGAGAAATAAACCTCAGGCTTCTAGGTTTATGTGGTGAAAACTGATCATAAAAAAAAAGAGCTAGAGGAATGTAAGTAACTATGTCTAGAATGTTAGCATAATCTACATACGTTATCTTGAAATAATTTGTGACATTTTTAAACAGCCCCAGATCCCATGGCCTTACCTCCTCTGGCTTCTGAAAGGCTCCCTGCAGTCCATACAATAAAATTCTTGACTTGGTCTGTGTTTTAAACACATTTAAGTCTCCGAAAAGAAAAACATCTGGTTGCTTTGAAAACTTGCACCAGATTTCACAGTCTTTTGAGCTCTATACTTAGAGTTCTGGTGCTAAAAATAAAATAGAAAAGTTTGGGCAGTGCCTCCATCATATTCCTCGAGGAAGCAGAGGGAGATGGAAGTTGGTAAAGGAAGGAAAGGTGCAGGACGATGCGCGTTACTCGCCAGGCATCTTCTCAGTACTCAGAGCTGATTGTGTGTTCGTGTAAAACTGCAGATACAAACGGCAGGAGACGAGACCCCGCTACAGCATCGGGCTGGAGCAGGATGAGACCTACATTCCCCCGGGAGAATCCCTGAAGGATTTGATCGAGCAGTCCCAGAGCTCAGGGAGCGGCTCCGGGCTCCCTCTCCTGGTAAGGAAGCGATGTTATTGCAGGGCGAGCTTGAAAGGCAAAAAGGAGCAGAGGGAGAAGGCGAAATGAGGCACAGTAAATTGTATTGATATGTCCTTAGTTGGTTTAGGTTTGGTTTTAATTCCCCCTGACTGAAATGACACGGATTTAAGCCGGAGAACAGCTGCTTTAGAAACAGAAGACTTCTTTTTCATGTAGACTAAGCCAAAAAAACTTAGGTTTTGGTCGTTTTTTTTTACCTCCATTCATTTCTTACTTTACCACAAGGTGAATACAGGCTAACAGAGCTCAGAGACATCCCTCAGGATTTATCCCAGTGTACAGAACAGCATCTGGCCTGCTGATCTTATTTTCTCACTTTAAGTGCAACACACAATAGCATCTCAAACACTGATACATTGCCTTTCTGTAGAGGGAACTGTAATTCATCAAACCCAGAACCTTTTTATGTGCAGACTTCACTTTGCATTCAGAAGTCGAGAGCAGATTATTTTTCCTTGTAGTGTGGCAACCTCAAAGGTTCAAGGCATAGGGATGGAGTTTGTGATGAGCTCTGAGCTGACTCCGAGGTGACTGAGCCCCCCGAGCTCAGCTGCTGCAGAAGGCAGAAGTTTTACCTTCTGTGGCAAACCACTTCTGTTCACCAGGGGTTTTTGTTTCTGGGGATCATCGTTGCTTTTTAGCACAGAATTAAGAACAAAACAAAATCAGGTTACTAGTTTGAAATACTGCCTCTGAGAAAATGAATTAGATTTCATTTTCATTTTTCAGAGATACATCATGTCCATTCTGTCTCACAAACTTAGTAGTTTGTAGTGATCCCATTGCTGTGGATGTTGTCCAGTTTCTCAGTATGAGGTACTGTGTCTGGGTTTTTTAACCACACATCTTTTTTTCTACACCCTAAAAAAGAAAAAAACTCTGAAGTTTTAGAATTCCTTAAAATGAAGCAACAGATGTGGGGACACATCTTGCAGTGCTCTACAGGAAAAGGTTGCTGAATTAGTTTAGTGTCAACCTAGTCATGCATTTTTTTTCCTCATTCTTCTTCTAATGAATTTCAGTTTTGAAGGGACTGCATCCTAGCCATAGGTATCAGCTTCTCTGTTCAAAACGTTGGAGTCACAAAAGCTTGGTCTGTCTGAATGTCCAGCTGAACACATTTAGCTGAGCATCAGAGAAATAGGATGCAGAAAGTAGAAATAGTTGGTAATGGGGTTGATTCCAGTCAGGAAGAGGAAACAAAGGGCTCTGTAACCTTACCTGGCTGCTCACCGAGCTCAAGCAGCAGCAAAAGATATGGATTTGAGAAGAAATTATTAAAAAAAAAAATCCACCCCCCCCTCAGTGTAAATAATTCCCAGGAACACATCATTCAGCATGCTTATGAAATCAGTTCATCTAACCATTTTGATTAACCGATTTGTTTTCGAAGCTGTAATCAGTTTATGAGTCAAGAACGGGCTAAATTCCTTAAAATAAAATAAATTGTTCCTAGGAAATCATTTGACCAGTTCTAACAAGAGGAAACCAGGTTAAGGCTCTTCTCATAGTATTCTGCCGCCTGCAAACCCATAACAGAAATGTGTTTTTCATTTTCCTAATGTAATTGAATAAGGAACTTTTCATCATTAAGTATTGTAATTCCATGTACTTTATGATGCCATTACATATATTTACACAAATCAAGTTATTTGGTGTAACTGCATTATTCTTCAGGATGCATTTTTAAGATGGGCAGAACAGAAAGCACCAATGCTGAAATGACATTACGAAACCTTGCAGCAGAATTCCAGTGTAATAGAACTATTCTTCAATCACTCCATGAGAGTATAAAAGAAAATAAATGGGCTTAAAAAATTAAGGCTAATCTCTGTTCTTGGCTTTCACTGATGTTAATCAAAAATAATGGCCCTGAAGCCACCATCTTTGGAGTCTGGAAATACATTGCAGGGATGAAAAAATGGAATTCTCTTGAAATGACAGAAGAAGAAAGCTGGCTCTTCCAAAAGAGCTTTGCCTCGTGCAACTCTGTCTTCTTTAAATTGCTTAATGTGAAAACCAGTAATTTATTTACAAAACAAGTTAGGATAGACCTCACCTAATAGGCTTTGAGGCTGGATGTGGGTTCCTGCTGCAGTGGGGTTGGGGCAGCCCTGCTCTGGTGGTTGCCACGGGACCTCCCAGGGATAACAGAGGAAGCGAGGGACTTTGAAATGGTGGTTTGATCTTTTCTGACAGCCAAGATGGCAAAAAGATTTGGGATTAAATACCACGTGTGTGATTTCCTAGAGATTCAGGCAGTGCACGCTGGCTGCAGTGAGCTCCATGGACTCTGTGTATGGATGGTGGCAAAACTGGACCCCTTGAATTTGCACCGATTGCTTGGGCTGGATGAAAAACTTCTTGCATGGAAAGCTGGGAAGTTATTTCCTTTCAAAATCTTACCCTACCAACCCCAAAATCCTTAACTGTGGATTTAACTGGCAGTACTGGAGCACAACCAGGTGGCATTTTCATCTCCTGTAGCAGGGTGAGGCTGAGTCAACCATGAACACCACCAGGGGCTTGTGCTGCAGCATCTCCTCCAGTTCTTTATTTGTGTGACCCGCAGGCATCACCAATCCTCTCAAAAGACATTAGTCTCCTTTTGTCCAAGATTATTTTGTAGCCACAAAAGCTTGTTAAATGTAGAATCAACCCCTCTGCTGTGTGGGGTCTGTCAGCTTTAGGAAGGGTATCGCTGCCGAGTGCACTGAGCTGAAGCTGCAGCTGCACAAATGGTTTGACTCCAGCATCAGTTACTAAAGCTGATGTGCTTTGGGCTTTGGGCTCTGGTGAGCCCTAGCTTGGAGTCTCAGCAGTGCAGAGTATGTAACAAACATCCCCATTTTGATTAAAAATGCATTACCTGAACTCTTGGAATTTGTGTTGGAGTGGCCAGGAGTTGTCTATCAAAGTTTTTCCAAAAAACAAACTAACAAAATGAAAACAAAGCAAAAAAAAGAGAAACCAAACACAAAACCCAAACCAACCAAGAAAAAAAACCCCAAACCCAAAACCCAACCAACCAAAGCAAACCAAAACTCCATGAAATGGTGAACAGTCAAATGCTTCCTTCACAGAGATCAATTTACTTTCCAGAGGGGCCACGGTGCATTTTGGGACCCTATGGAAAGGCTTCTTCACGGGGGCAGGAGCAGCCTCACCAGCACCGTGTCCTGGGGGAACGGGGAGCAGCCAAGATGTGGAGCTTTGGTGTAACCCACTGTTGGGCTGCACGGGATGGAGACTGGGGAGGGAGGTGGATGCAGAAGGTTTCTGTGGAGAGAGTTGTTAAGCACCCTCCTTGGCATTTGACAGGTGCAAAGGACCATTGCAAAACAGATTCAGATGGTAAAGCAGATTGGAAAAGGTCGCTACGGAGAAGTCTGGATGGGAAAGTGGCGTGGAGAAAAGGTGGCTGTGAAAGTGTTTTTTACCACGGAGGAGGCCAGCTGGTTCAGAGAGACAGAAATCTACCAGACTGTCCTGATGAGGCATGAAAATATTCTTGGTGAGTGAAGTTAGAAAGTATTATTTGATAGTGTGCAGGTTTATTAAGCTTAATAATTCTGTATTTGCTGTTGTCTGATGCCCTTTCCTATGTGCTCTGTTACCTGCTGTGCTCTGCTAATCAGCCACCCGGCACTGTTCAAAGGGATTTCAGGGATTACTGAAACATAAATACAATAGTGGGGTGTGGGGGCTGTTACTCCAGACACCACATGTTTATTTCTGCCACCTCTATTTCCACATCTGGGATTTCTGGAAACATGAAAGGCTGGAGGTGAGGCTCAGAATGAACTTCCATGGAGAAGAGAGATTAAATATTATATTAAAATAAAGCTATCAAAGTGGCTGACAGAGTTCTGAGCAGTCAGAAAAAGCCCTGAGAAGTACTAATCTGAAATTACCTTTTTTTTTCCCTCCTCAGGATTCATTGCTGCAGACATTAAAGGTACAGGATCTTGGACCCAGCTCTATCTCATCACTGACTACCATGAGAACGGCTCACTTTATGATTACCTAAAATCTACTACCTTGGACACAAAAGCCATGCTCAAACTGGCCTACTCCTCTGTCAGTGGCTTGTGCCACCTGCACACTGAGATCTTCAGTACCCAGGGCAAGCCTGCCATTGCCCACCGTGACCTAAAAAGTAAGAACATCCTGGTGAAAAAGAATGGCACTTGCTGTATAGCAGATTTGGGCTTGGCTGTTAAATTTATCAGGTGAGTAGAAGAGAGGAGGGTGAGGAAAAGTTGGTTAAATGAGATGCAATTGCTGGCTTAGTTGTTGAGGAGGTCACATAGACCGTAGGTGCTTGAATAGTCACTTTTGAGTTGCTCAGCACCTCAGCTGCATTTGCAGGAAGATTCAGTTTCCATCACTTTGCCTTCAGTAGCAACCCGAGCATCGCTGCCCTATGCTGAAGGGACGTCGTGCTGACAGGTTGAAGTCATGTCAGTGGAGTGGGCTTGTCACTGAAGCTTTCAGCTTGCCTGATCCCCAGATAATTCACTCACAACTTATATAGAATAATCCTAATCATTTGCACAAATCACTAATTGGGATTTATTGAGCAGCACCCTGTTTGGGCTGCCTCTTGTTTCATTTCCGACAAATCAAATTGCCCAAGTACAGATTTGATTTTTGAAATGGCTTTGAAATTGGATTTAAAAAAAAATGGTTGTGTGTTTAAACAACTTAGAAAGAGCAGGCAAGGAGGACTTGCTCACTCCTGGGATTTGTAAAGGAGCCGTCGCTGCCTGGCAGCTCCATCCTAAAGGAGCTGCAGCTCCCAGCAGTGGTGCTGGTGCTGGAGAGCTGTGCTATGAACTCTCTGATTTTTATTGTGCACAGAAACGTGGCCACAGTCTGGAGGTTTTTGTTTCAGAGGTCAGCTTTGAAACTGTGTGCTTCCTGAAGGATCAAAACCAAAAATGAAGGATTCTGTACAAATCTTGAACTGAAATTATTCAGAGCGTAAGGAAGGGCAGTTTTTATCTGCTCTTCTTACTCCTCACTTATCTACCAGGTTTCTTGGTGAGGCTTTTCCTTTACGAGCCTGACCTTTCTTTAGGAGTTGAGAGAGACTTATTTTTACTTGGAGGAACAAAAACCAACTTGGAAATACCCCATTTGCTGTAAAAGTTTGAGGGAAGAAATTCATCCTTTGAAGGTCTGCCGTGCCTGACCAGTGCAGAGCAGCACCCAGCTTAGGGATGAGCTGAGAAGCACTAGGAGCTACTGAGGGCTGCTAGAAAAGATGGTGAAATATTGTATATGTGTCATGGTCCAAATGGTCTTGGCTTGTTTTCCTCCTGAATCCTTCCCTGGACAGCATTTGTCAGGTGATGAGCAGGAACAGAAGAAAGTAGCTGAAAGGGGTGTGCTCTGCTGAAGCTAATGAGCCTAGGAAAGTTCTCTGCATATTTCTCCTGTTATTTGAAATATGGCAAGACTGCAGGTCACCAGATTTATGTTACAGTCTTGGCAGCATACAGAAATGCCCCCAGCAGATGTATGATTTAATGACTGTGGAGCTGACTGGCTGTGCCTCAGGCTTGGCTTTTTTTTTGGTCTTTTTCATAACTGTAGGTGAAGAAAATTACAGAAGAGGTGGTGTGGTTATTCTGTGAGATTTTGATGTATCCACCACATTTAAAATGTTTATGTTTTGAAGGTGGGGAAAGGGAAACAGACCTTTGTAAGCAAATCACAACATAGTCCATATCTTAAACTTTTAAAAACATTCGAACTCAATAGAGCTGAATTTGAGCTACTAACCCCAGTCACATAATTAATGGGAATTTGCTTCCCCTTAGCTCTGTGTAGACTCTCTGGCCAATGTGTGAGGTGTGAAACATTTGTGTTGTGTTTTGGTTTTCACACATTTACATCGATGTGTTTACATATCTTGCTATGTAAAGGCTGGGGGAGATAAAACATAATGCACACCCAGAAAAACAGACTCCTCTTCCTTGCAGATCTGATTTGCTCCAGCTAAGTGATAGTGCCCCAGCTCTTTAGTGTCGGCATTAATTGCTAAAACTAAAGCATTAGGTGGTGGAGTAGGGTAAGAAAACAGCATTTAATGAAGATTTGATTGTTATCACCAGCATTACAGCTCAGGCTCATGCTAATGAAGACCCACAAATGTTAGAGCATCCCTGTTGAGTCTTATCTTCCTTCTGCTTCTGTGTTTGAATGCTTCACATAGCCTCGGGTGGGTCAGCCTTTTAGAAAGAGTTGCCTTCCCACTAAGAGGCTTTCCTTGTAAGAATGTTCTGCACATTACTTTTGACCTTGTTTGAGAGAGGGTGTGGTGTGAATTTGCCACTTCTCCCATCGAAATTGCTTTATTTTCAAGCCACTTTATTGCATGTTTGATGCCATTTGTTTTCTCCCTTCTTTGTCTCGTAGTGACACAAACGAGGTAGACATACCTCCAAATACCCGGGTGGGAACCAAACGCTACATGCCTCCCGAGGTGCTGGATGAAAGCTTGAATAGAAATCACTTTCAGTCGTACATCATGGCTGATATGTACAGTTTTGGACTCATCCTTTGGGAGGTGGCAAGGAGATGTGTTTCAGGAGGTAAAGAGCTGAGACATTGCTTTTAATTGTGTCAGTGAGCCCCATTTATATCCCAAGTTTTCTATTACATCCTTTTCCCTGGGTATTTGTTTCTACAGTAACAAACAAATGTGGATGAACCATGCAGGTAACTCTCTTAATATCTGTTTTCTTGTTGAAACTTATTTTAAAGCATCAGTCAGTGCTATTTCCACAGCAAAGATTCAGTCTGTATTTTAAAGGCTCATTTGAAGGCAGCAGATACCTGTGCTGAAGAATGAATATGGAACTCGTGTGGCAACCTTTTCCAATAGCAACACGTTCTAGCTGGACTGGGGATATTCAGCTATTTTAGCAGACAGTAAACAGTGATTTCTGTGTTCTGTTAGAGTTAGCAATAGGAGGATAAATAATTTGGAGGTACGCTGTGCTACTACTTAAAGAATCTATTTACAAGACAAGCAGGAAAAAAAAAAGCAAAACTAAAATAAAAACCAGAGGGAAATGGCACTTATTACATCATTGCCATACCCGTGATGTACCTCATTTCCTTCTGGCATCAAATGCTCCAGCAGGAGAACAGCAGAGATGAAGCAATGCAGCTGCAGGCTTGGGGCACAGATCCTGTGCACGCAGGTTTTGTTCGCCTCCTGCGTGTCGAGCTTGGTGTTGTACAAAACTGATGGGTGTTGTCACCTCTGTGCTGCCACCCAGCAAAGGCTGGGCAGCAGTGGCAGAACCCATCTCAGCTGGCAGGTATCTACACTTTTGGATTGGGATACCTGGCCAGTCTTTATGTGGCAATGGTTACACTGGAACTTGACTGGGGAATCAACTCCTAGGGTGGGGAAATCCTTTTAAGGAGAACTACACCTGTGTGTTAAGCAGTCTGGTCAGACTGTTACAAAGTGTGCTGGGAAGAGGGTAGTGGAAGGTGTCTGCTGCAAGTGATGGGCATCTAATTGATTCTTTCAGGGATAGTTGAGGAATACCAGCTTCCCTACCATGACCTGGTGCCCAGTGACCCCTCCTATGAGGACATGCGGGAGATCGTGTGCATCAAGAGGCTGCGCCCTTCGTTTCCCAACAGATGGAGCAGTGATGAGGTACTGTCCTTAAAGTGCAGCCTCTTTTTAATCGGAGGGAGGCAGGCTGACCCAATACTGCATCGTTCTGAGTTGAGGAGGAGCTGTACCACTGGTGGTAGCATGAGTCACGGGTGTAACAGGGCTNTCACGGGTGTACCAGGGCTTGGGAGGCATGCCACCTTCTCAGATGTCCCCACTGAAGGTGTTGGGAGCCCCAGGGGCCATAGCCTGTGAGCTGTGCAAGCTGCTTATCAGATCCCACAGCAATAGCAGGCTGTGCTCAGACCTTCTTAGTCTCTCCGATTTCCCCTTGCCCTCATTTTGCTTCCTGCTCCCAGCATTAAGAGCCTCAAGTCAGCAACTAGCCAAAACTTTGGACAGAGACATTATTTTGTAGTCCTTAGTGCAGTGGCAGCAGCGGACTTGGTGCACTGGCCGGACGTAGTGCTTTTTGTTTGGAAGAT
>VWZY01005332.1:268-12158 GCA_013399075.1 Chloroceryle aenea
ACTGATGCCATCCCCTGCCACGTGTCTGGCCCTCCCTCAGCCTGCCCTGACAACCCCTCTGTCAGCCATGGGGAGGGATGCTCTGGTCTTACCTTGCTTCCAGAAGTCGGGGTCCTCCCGCTTCATCATCATGTGAACGTACATGGTGCACGTCAAAGGCGAGCGCTTGGAGAGTCTCCCCAGGAGTGCTGGAGTTTCTCCTCCAGATGCTCCTCTGGCAACCCTGAGGGAGCAGTGGGCGGCAGCTGAGCTTGCCACACCGGCTCTGCGGAACTGAGGTGGGGGGGTCCCCTCCTCTCTCAGCAGTTCCGGGCAAGTCCCTTCCTCCGATGCACTGATGCCCAGCCAGAGCCCAGCAGCCATTTATACCAGGCCTTGGGGATGCTGTCACAATGCCCTTGGTGATGCCGTCACAATGCCCTTGGTGATGCCGTCACAATGCCCTTTGTGACGCCTTCAGCTGGTTCCAGAGCGCATTTCCCTGGAGCCCCAGGGATAGCCAGAAGGAGCCCAGAGGGGCAGAGGGAGTGCTGCCTTGGGCCGTTCTGCTGCTGCTGAGTTGGGCGTGGCTCCTGGGCTGGAGGAAGCTTGTGGCCAAGTGGCAGCGCTGCAGAGAGGCAGCTCTGCCCAGGAGTAGCTCCTCGGCCCAGCACAGCATGGCTGAGGCCACTGCCTGCAGGTCCAGAGGGGAGAGGAGCCAGCAGAGAGAGGGGAGTAATATCTGCCCGAAGGCATGTATTGCTGTCTTGCCCCATCCTGCCCCACCCCATCTTTCCTCACCCCATTCAGTGATGCTCTTCAAGGTCTTTTCCTGCCATAGTCATTGACTTTGGGATTCCATATGGTTTAGCGGTGACCTGGCGGTGCTGTGTTCACAGTTGGACTCGATGATCTAAAAGATCTATTCCTACCTAAGTCATTGTCTGATTCTCTGACTCTACTCCATCCTGCCCCTATTATCAGTTCTGGGATGGCACATGGGTGTGTAGAACCTCCTTAGACTAAAGCATCGCCAGTCCCGGGTGAGTCAGTCCAACCCCCTGACTATCAGAACTTTGTTATTGTCAATCAGGTACCATCAGCAGTGGCATGTCACAGGATAGTAGTTATGGGGTGAGAAGCAGAAAAGGCCTTGATGCCGTGTAAGTGCTGCCCAACATGAATGAAAGCATCCCTGAGTTATCAACACGGTTCCCAGCACAAACCCAAACACAGCCTCACACCAGACTCCATCCCAGAGAGAACCTACACACCTGGGAGCCCCTTCACTGGCTTTGGGTTAGCACTCCAGGTCTGTCTGACAACAGCAGCAGGTCAAACACAGACCGTACCGTTGGGGCAGTGGGCTTCAGCGAACCACAGAATTCCAGAGATTCACCACAGACACGGCAATAAAGCCATTTTCTAGCTTAGTTTCTTCTCACCGGGCTTGGTGCGTGGTGGAGGTAGATTGGAACTCCGTAAAGGAAGCAGTTTTCTTCCAGTGTCTGAAGCTACACAATCCTGATAGTGTCTTACTGTAGTAAGTTACTGGTAGTATCTTAAAGTACTTTAAAGGAAAAATCCCTGGTGTATTTAAGGGACAGTCTGCTTCTCTCCTGGGAACAGGGTGGAGGGAAGGAGAGCAACAAAAGACATTGCCCTTTTGCCTCCCGAAATTTTCTGGTGAACTTTTGCAGCTCTTCTGTTCTTCCAGAGAGAAAGTACAGTTGCTTGTCAGAGAATAAGAAGATAGCTACAGAATGATGATGTTTTATAGCTTAATTATCACTTCAGAACCCAAATATTGCCTTTTCTATTCCTGAGAATGGCTCTCATACGCAACAATGATTTTTCTCTGGCTATAATTTCTGCCAGACTGATTTGGATAAGTAAAAAGGTGACATTTTACTGTATTTTCTACTGCTGCATTTTGCCACTTCAGTGCTTCTAAAAGAGCTCACCTAATTTATTTTACAATTGGATTACTGTTGACTAGAAATATAAAGCCATAATGTGACGGCATTACAGAATCACAGAAACACTGTGGTAGGAAAAGACCTTTAAGTTCACCAAGTCCAACTATTATCTAACTGTACCAGGGGCACTACTACCCCACATCCTTAAGCACCATAACTAGATGGCTTTTAAATACATCCCCCAGAGGCGGCGATTCAGCCACTTCCCTTGGCAGCCTCTTCCAGTCTTTGATAGCCTCTTTGATATAGAAGATTTTCCTAATTAAAAAAAGAAAACCAAAACCAAAACCAAAACCAAACCAAAACCTTAAAAAGGTTGCTATAATGAATTTCAACTACAAAGGCACTGTGGGACTTGGTCTTTTTGTGGGGGATGTTTTATTTATTTATTTATTTATAATGAATGTTTAATTTCTTCAGCCTGCATGAGATTTTATAAATTTCTAGTCCACTGTTGAAAATGACAGCAGCTGAACACCAGGGCAATACCAGCTACTCCAGTAAGTTTGCCGTAATTCACCTAGAAGGATTTAAAGCACTTTGGGCAGAGCTGTAGATGGGTTTCTCTCCAAAGAACCAAACATGTTGCTACGGTTCAAACTCTACCATAATAGAACTGACTAAAATTTGACATGGTTACCCTTCTCTGTCTCGCAGTGGATGAAGTGTTCGTACCTCAAAAATAAGATGATAAAATAATCCTTCTATTGTAAAAAACGGGGGTTTCGTTTGTTTCTTTCTTCTTTTAAGTACATGTCTGACCTGTATTTTGTAGCAGTGACAACTTTGTTGAAAGAAACCTAAATGATACATTAGTGTTATTGAATAAACTGTATGGATTCCCTCAGTTGGGTAAGGGAAAATGGGTATAAAAATTGTCATATTAAATGCTCTTTCTCAAAATAGGTGAGAGTATTAATGTGAATGCTTTATTTCTTTAACTACAAGAACCATAATATGACTATTACTGTTATCAAGCAGAGATGGGCTGATAATAATTCTAAGGCAGTAGTTGAAGTGATAGCAGAAGACCAATGAAATCACTGAACCATCATAAGCTTTTAGTGGGGAGCTGCTCTTACAAAGCCTTTGTGTTGTCACTACCATAACATTGCCATTTAAAAAAAAACAAAACAAAACCAAACCAACCAAGCAAACAACTGAAAATCAAACCAAACCAGACCACCAACCCAAAAAAACCAACCCCAACCAAACCAAACTACAACACAGAAAACCAAACCAAACCAAACCAAAAAAACAAAACAAAAACCCCACCAGAAAACAAAAGACAACAACATTAAGAAAAGCAAAAGAAGAAGAAAACTCTGGAGCTCGGTGTTGACTTCAGACTGTATGAGCTCAGAGTTAATCCTGTGCCTGTTTTGTGATGCTGATACTGCTCCTTTTCTGAAATGCCAAACTATTCAGGAGAAATGAACCAAGTTGCATATTTGACAGGTTCTGTCAATTTTAGCCAAAAGTGCTCCATAAAAATCAGGTCCTGAATATTCTGTCTCATTGACCTAAGTTTTGAGGCCTGACTTCAAGCTGCTATCCATCCAAATACACACTTACCCATATAAAGTTGAGGGACTATGAAGGGGATATCTTGTTTGTTAAAGTAGGATCAATCTAATATGGACTTAGGGATCACCAATTTTCCTTTGCGGTGCTTTGGCATCTAGGCTTTCTCTTTCTGCCATGCCAAATCTGAGCTCAGCCACACAGGGAATGGTCACCTCATTAAATAAGCCTGATATTTCTAAAGTTGCAGCTCTGTCTTACTAGGAATAAGTTTCTGCAAGAGGAGAGCTTAAGGAACAGCAATTATTAGGTGTTGATGGTATGCGGAGATCATGTTAGATCAATAGCAGATGGCAGAACTTTATTACAGGCTGGTACAGATATCCATTACAGCCATTTTTGCTTGGGTATGGAAAAGACTTGAGAAGTGATGGCTCAAAAGGCTGGAAGTTAGTCAAGTTCAACCCATAAGTTAGATGAGATTTGTTAGAAGAAGAGGTACCTGAACTGATCTTGCATTTCCTTGAAGTTGCTCAGGGTATCATTCTAACAACTGTTTATCTTCCAAGAGAAATCGTGGCTCCTGAGGAGAAGATGGGATTAAATATTCACCGCGATCTCCTGTGCTCTTTGTGAGATACGCACCTGCGTATCTTCCAGACTGCTCCCTTCTTAAGTTCTGTGCTGGCCTGCAATGTATCCGTCAGGCTCTCAAAAGCACCAGTAATCTGACTGTGGTGGTTTCAGAATTTTGATGTCAGGTAAACTGTGTAGGTTGTTTCCTCACACTTTGTCCTGTAGCAAATTTATGATGCATCCGCTATGGATGTGGAAGAAGGAGCTAGTGACAGGGCAGCCACTTTGCTTGCTTAACTGCCTGGCTGCTGTGTCTTGTCCGGGTAAAGCTGGTGGATGTGTTCAAGCCCTTGAAAGAGTTTCTTTTCATGTAGAGCATCAGGGATCTCAAGCAGTTTTGTTCTCTTTACAGTGCAATGCTGAGTGAAGATTAGCTGCTGGACTTGTGGGGCCAGACATTGCCCATTGGTTTCTTGACACCTGTGCCTTGGTGACCCTTGCTCTCTCTTGTTTTTTGCCTTCAGCTTGCATTTCTAAGTCTCCAAAGCACTGCAGTGCTAGAGCATGAGGGTAGTACTCTGCCTGGGTAGATTTACTGGCCTGACATATCCCATGGGGTCAGGGCTCAAGCCTGGTGGTTTTACCTGACTTTTTGCATGTATACTCGATGGCCGTAGCTATGGTACTCACTTTTCATGTGGTACTTCTAGAGGGGAGAGGAGGTTCTTGGGTTTGATACCTTCACAGTGGTAAAATTTTGATAATTTTACTTACTGATTTCTATTGCGAGAAAAACAGGAACAGAAGCCAGGTTTCA
Organism: Chloroceryle aenea; assembly: GCA_013399075.1. Classification (NCBI taxonomy): domain Eukaryota; kingdom Metazoa; phylum Chordata; class Aves; order Coraciiformes; family Cerylidae; genus Chloroceryle; species Chloroceryle aenea. Next base: position 5,144 of record VWZY01005332.1, read on the forward strand.
GGGGGCCTGTAATGACTTTGTTCAAGGGGTTTTTGAATAACAGCCTTCTTAAAATGTGCAAGTTCCCCATGCACATTATGGGTCAAAAGCTTGAGTGGCTGGTTGCTGTCATACAGACATCAAAGGGAAGACAGTATTCTCTAGCCATAGAAGGGAATAGAAAGAGAACAGTATTATCTCTCGGGCTATTATGCATCAAACTGCAGTGCATTAAAAGCCACGTATGAAGCAGCCCACTGATCTTGTTCTCCATTTAGCCCTTGCCACATTGGTTTACCTGCTTGTTCATGTGTCAATGCCTGCACGACATTAACAAAAAGCAGCCCAGCTCTAATGCAACTCAAGCCGTTTCTACTCAAAGGTCACTGCAATTTGCGGCTCTTAATTGGCATCGTTACTCTTGTTGGTGTAATCTTTGGCACCTAACTCCAATTTTACCAGACTCTTGTGATTATCCTAAAAGTCTGTTAATTGCTAGACCTCAGAATACAGCTGGGAAAAGTGTCAAAGAGAAGTGGTCCTTTTTTGACATTGTTGGTACTGTTAAATGGGTGGCTAGTTTTAGATGAACCCAGTCCAATGTATAAAGTTTGGAAAACTCATGAATGTATGTGCTTTGAAATACACATTACACTGGCATATTTGGCAGAAGGGAACAGGACAGCAGCTGTACTCTATGGCTTCTAAGAAACACTTGCATGTCTTGAAAAGGGGTAGAAAACTCCTCTTACATTATATTGTAGCTCTGATTTTGCTCAGGAAAAAATTCCTTCTGAATTTGTGTTTATTGGAGATGTGTCCACAGCATGCCAAATACTATTATTTCGTCAGTTTGTAGAGCTGACTGTGGGGGAGGGGGTGCGTGTGTGCAAGAATCACTGGCTGTGCAGGTGACACCTGCAGATTTCCCTGGCACCCAGCTACTTTGGTTTGATGCAGTGCAGAGCTGAGTTACTTGTTAATGACACCTTAACCTGACACTCCAGTGACTTATTTTATCATAGCTCTTCCAAAACCCAAAGAGATAAGGTAGCAGTAGTGAGAAGGAGCCAGGAGACTCTTGAATTGATGAAGAGAACTAAAATGACTGAAGGGAGGAGAGACCACGTAGAAGAGCGAGCTGTGCAGGGGAAGGTAGGAAAAATAAACCAATTGCAAATCTGAGGCAAGGGGTAATTTTGAAAGGAACTGAATTTCTTTTCCTGCAGTTCAAACAGATGTAAAGTCTTCCTCTGGAATTTTCTTTTCCACCTCTGCACTGCTGAATTCTCCCGTTTTGTGGCAATTCCTTAGTAGCTGTATTCGTGTTTAACTTACATGTACGGTTGGATGGATACATCTGGAGCCAACATGTCATCCTGTGTCTCACTCGATGGATCTTCACGTACCAGCCTACTACAGTCCTGTTGTCAAAAGTTCCTTACCGAGGAGGGTCTTAAACCATGGTTTTCTAGAGAGGTTTGCATTATATAAGATTTTGTTATGAAAGGGGTTTTTGAAGGTGGTGCGCTCATGATTGACTCAGGTCCTGATTGGCTGCAACTTGTACCTCAGACAGTGCCGGGCTGCGCCTGGTGGCCTAACATCCCGAACCAGAGCTGTCTGGCAGCAGGCACATCTCTGTGCCACTCTAACAGCCAGTGGTGCTTCCAGCCCGGTGAGGTTTCTATAGTGCAATGAAGCATGCAGCCCACTCTGCCTCAGGCAGACCTGGTATTTGGAAATGCAGTGGCATCAAGGTTCAGTACTAGCTCTGCACAGCTGTAGCTGGCGACTGGGTTTTCTGGTGCTGCAGCAGCAGGAAATGTGGCCCTTCAAGAGCTTGGAGGAACACTGGTTAAGATCTCTGTCGCCTTGAATGAGGAGGTCAGAGAACTGATCATTTTAATAACTATGAAACACCTTTCACTCTTGTTTAATTCTTCCGTGAATTAGATTCTGTGAAAGCAAAGTTAAGCTTTGAGAACAGAACACCGTTGTTCCAAAAGGGGAAAAAAGAGGAGATAAGTTGGAAAGGAACACAGAGGTTGCCTAACTCTTTGAAAATCTTTTGTTCAAAGACCAAATGGAGATGGCTTATAATGAATCATTCTGAAGACATTTCACATTTGCCATGGGTAGGAAGTTAGAAAAGGCACTGTGTCGCAGTTTTGTAGAAAGAGCTTCAGATTAACAGAGTCTAACACGTTATGATGGGAGGTTATTTTAAGCCATATTTTCCTTATTTTGTCTATACTGGTGATCTTATCACAGATGGTGAAGAGGGAAACGGATATCATAGGAGTGAAAGAGGTAAAGTGCTAGTTTTGTATCATTACATAACTATACCAAGAAATTACTATGGATGGCTACAGGACCAGATCAAGAAGACCCCATTCCGCACCTATTTTTTCAATCCGTTGGGAGTTTCGCTTGCAATATCATGTGAAAAAGTACAGGTTTATACTGACGTTTCTCAGAAATGTAGAAGGTAAGTTCCTGTTGTGTTGTTTCTCTGCATTATTACAAAAATATCCTCACTTTGGCAAAACTTTCACAGTTCTGATTTCTTGTGATTTTTTTAACTAGTCCCACCACGAGAGACACTCGTCTTGTCTTTCAGATGCTTATTTCTAAGGTCTAGACCTTACAAACTCTCATTGCATAGGAGTACTCAAGCAGGTACTGCACTTACTCCCAGGAATAGTCCAATTAAGTCAAGGTACACCTTGGACGGAACTCGGGCCCATTCAAATCAGTTGAAGTCTTTCCATTGACTTCAGTGGAAGCTGGACTCAGGCCATCATTCCTCAAGCTCTCCTGAAGGACCATCTCTTACCTCAACTACAGCACCCTAAATTTGCTTAAGTGTAGAATAAAACCTCCCAATAATTTGCAAAACATTAAAATGCTTCTTCCAATAGGAGTAAGAAAGAAATGTGATGACACTCTCTCTGTACCTTGGAAAATACTTGAAGGCTATGTTATAAAGCCTAATATAAAAAATCCCAAGCCAACAAATACTGTAACAAATGTGATGACAGAGGCAGAGCTAAGGAACTGGTTGAAATTTATCAGGATTGCTATCGCTCGGGTCTTCCTTCCCTCATTCATTCTTAAGCCTTTCACTTACATATGTACTGAAACGTGGATGCATTCCCCTAACAAGTGTCACAGGAATTTTCCTGAATTGATCATAAGAAAGGCTAATACTTTTGTAGTCTTGAATTCAACATAGTAAGTATGACCTGAGTTGACGTATTCCTAAATTCTACATGCACAGGACACAGTTTCATATCTTTTCCTAAGGATTTTTTAGATACTGAGTTATTTCCAGTGAATGGGCAGGGAGTGTGGATGAAATCATAGCTGTCTGTAGGTGCACAGTTCTTCACAGCTTTCACGGGAAGACCAATGGCAACATCTTTAAGGTTCATTCTTAGTAATCCATGACCTATGGAAGGAGATCTCTGTGTGTCATTGAAAAGATGAGTCAAAATAAATTAACTGCCCGTTGTGGACTGTTCGACCTCTTACTGGCTATTGTATCAGTAAGTCAGAGCCAGAGAACTCAGTCGTTCCTTCAGAAGAATTCCTCTGAAAAACAAAACAAACAAACACACAAACAAACTAAAAGACCATCAAAGAAACAAACAAAAAACTGCACCAAAAATTACTTTGATTCTTTTCTATCCCTAAATAATTTAAGCTACAGCCTGCACTATGTGACAGCTTTTCCCCCATTACAGCCCAAATGACTGAAACTGTTTTTCGGGAACAATATACTTCTGGAAACTAACTCTCAGTGAAGAGTTACTCCATTATGGGTAATAAGTGACATCTGAAGGAACCACCTCCGTGAGGAACGAGATATAATTAGCCGCAAGAAAATTAATGGGGCCATGGAAATAAATTTTTCAGCTTTCTTGCTAGAACATGTGGTCATGCCTTTCAGGATAGATAAATCACTTTTCTGACAGGCACTTGAATTTAACAGCTTCATTTAATCCATTTATTGCAGAGATCAGTGGGATCAGTTTGACAAAGCGCAGGTACGGTGCTGTCAGCAGAGCCGCAAAACCATTCTAATTATAAAGACTCACACTGTGAACTCCACAAATTGTTCCGCAAAACATTTACCACTGAAGTGCTACAGTTCAAAAGGAATGGAAGGCAGCAGATTTTGCAGCTCTTTCACAGCAGCACTGTACAGTTCTTGGTCAGAGCACAGGCCTCCAAATGCAGTCTTGGTGAGAGCTGGTGAGCACAGAGTTGATTTGAATCCTAGTCTGGCAGTTCCATTGTGCTCACTGAGCATCACGTACTTCTATCCAATTTCTGCTAGGAGGTTCAGCCTCTTTCGATGTTTACAGAGTACCCAGGGGTTGTTTATGATGTTGATAATGTCTAGAAATAGATGAATGGTGAAACTGGTTAATGCACTGAACAGCAGGAAAACGTGCAGATCAAGAACTTCCAAGGCACTGGAACGTTTCCTGAATAAGAATGAAATTCAGCTTACTGGACATGGTGGGGTGCATCCCAGAGTGCTGAGGGAATTGGCTGATGTAGATACCAACCCACTCTCCATGATATCTGACAAGTCCTGTCAGGCAGGTGAAGTCTAAATTGGAGACCTATGCATCTGATGGGTGTACTGTTTGGTGGGTAAGGAATTGCTTGGATGGTCTCTTGCAGAAGGTAGTGGTTGACCTCTCAGGTGGTGTCCCTCAGGGGCCTGTATAGGATATCTTCACCAGTGACACAGACAGTGGGATCAAGTCCACTCTCAGCAAGTCTGCAGACAACCCCATGCTGAGTAGTGTGGTTGACATGCCTGAGGGACAGGATGCCATCCAGAGGGACATGGAGAGTCTTGAGATTGTGCCCACGTGGACCTCATGAGGTTCAGCAAGGCCAAGCACAAGGTCCTGCACCTGGTCAGGGCAACCTCTGCTATCAATACAGGCTGGGGAATGAAGGCTTTGAGAGCAGCCCTGTGGAAAACAGCAGTGAAGACCTTCTTGTGGCCTTTGGTGGCCCTCGATAGATTCAGTTCCAACTGAGCATCCTCAATAGTTTGTTGGCCTTTATTCAGATAGCAGGGCTGGTTTAGACCAGTCCTTTGTAGGTAATGCCCGATCTTCAAGGAAACTGAGGAAGTTCCTCTCTCGCCTGGTAGTATTTGCAAGGTTATTTCACAAATACAATGTTTATTCCACTTAATGCCATAAGCTTTCTGTGTCTTAGTTATCAGCATATGCCTCCCCCCCTCCCCCACATATCAGACAGGAGTGGCATTTGTCTTCCTCTGGTCCTCAGGCACCTCCTTCCTCACGGTGATTGTTCAGAGATTATTGAGAGAGGCCTCTCAAAGACACCTGCCAGCTCCCTAATCACTTGTGCTTTCATCCCAGCAGAACCCATGCACTTATGTCTACCCAGTTTGCTCAAGGATTCTCTGATCTGATCCTTTCACCAGGGTCTTTCTTGCTCCAGGCTTTTTCTCTGTGCTCTGAGACCTGGCTTCCAGGAAGGTCAGTTTGGCATTCAGCGCCTCAGCCTTTTTTCCATGTCCTGTGTCACCAGGTCCCCTGCCCTGTTCAGCAGTGGGCCCTTATTTTCCCTAGCCTTCCTTTTGTCACTTATGTAAAGCCCTTCTTTTGGGCTTTGGTGTCCCTCAACAGATTCAATTCCAACTGAGCTTTGGCTTTCCCACCATCACCCCTGTATGCTCAGACAGGTAATTTGCTGCTCCTTTTCTGAACTGATTCTGAATTTGAGCTGATATGAATGACAGTGGTTTACATAAGAATTTTCTAAAACACTGTGCTAGGCTCCAAGGTTGCTTAAAATTTCCAGATCTGGTGTTCAGAAAATAAAATTCTGCTAACTACAGAACAAATTGGAAAAGACTTGTTTAGCACACCATTGGGAGGAGACAACCCTGGTGTCCCAGCGTGAGTTAGCCGTGGCATTAAGGATAGTGATGGAGATTGAACCCAGGTCAAGGAGGAAGAGGTTGAGGAGGAAGAAGTACCTGGGAGTCTGGAGGTGGTGGTCACAGGCTATGGTGGTGATGATGAGACCATTGCCCAGGAGGGCAACCAGGTAGATGCCTAGGAAGAGACAGAAGTGCAGGAACTGCAGCTCCCATGTGTCTGCAAAATCCAGGAGGAGGAACTTGGTAATGGAGATGCTGTTAAACATCTGATCCCTTTATTCATGGGGTACTTCTAAAGGAGAAAACAATGTTCACATGCTAGGACTGCTCTAAGCAAATCTCTCATGTTCCCCATCTTCCATTCTCCCTGACCCTTCCCAAACACACATTACCTTTCTCCTTCCTTTCAGGACCTTTGTACCACCCCACGTTTGGACAACTGGTTTGTGCTGCCTAAGTGTGATGTGAGGAGAAAGACTCTGCCCATGGGCTCCTGAGTAGCTAGCTCCACTCTACAGCAGTGGACATCTGGGAGAGGTGTGACAGCTTCTGAAACTCCCCATTTCCCTCCTCAGTAATCTGTTTATAATGGAGAGAATCTAATCAGCATTTTCCAGCAGGAGAATCCCAGGAAAACTCCCAAATGTGTTAAAACTGCAGTGACCTGAGAAGAGCCTTCTCAGTCCACAGCCCCACCCACTGCCCAGGCCAGAGCCGTGTAGGTTAGGGTGGATTGAGGAACTTTACTCCGATGGACACAGCCATGTGGCAGGACCTGCAGTGTGTGAGCTGCTCCTGACTCCCCCCCTTGCCCCCAGAGGGTCAAAGGGCATGAATAAGTACAGCATGGACAGGAGAAGAGGAGGGAGAAACGTCCCAATGTTCCTGTTGAGGGAGGACCAGTACACATAGACTGTGCTCAGGAGTTTCTCCTCTTCGGTGTTGGGCTGCTGAGAAGGTCACTCAGCCAGAACCCCATGAGCTTTGATATCAGAAGTTCTGATGGGTGAGAGAGGCTGGGGGTTTCTCAGGAGAAAGGATCTGTATGGCAGGAGGGGGTCTGAATCACACACACAAACCACCCCCCCAACG
>VWZY01005332.1:18026-59809 GCA_013399075.1 Chloroceryle aenea
TTCACTTGGATAAGGTTTTGTAGCATGGTGCTTGTGGCAAAAAAAACAAAACCCAAACCTGCTGTGGTCTGCTGTAAGAAAAGTATCTGAGAGCTTTTCAAGATAAAAGATATGGGCAGAACACACATCATCTGAAGAGGTTTGTAAGATGTGGGAAGTGTAGACTGAAAGTGTGTAATTTGTTCAGGATTTCAGAAGATGGTCTCATTGCTCTCTTGTTTTTTTTACTTTCATAAGAGGTGAAGAGAAAGGGCTCTATCTAACCCTTGAGAGCAGCCTGTCCAGTTATTCAGCGGAACACCTGCTTGTGTTCAGCCTCTGAATGAATGCTGTGAAGGGAGTGGCTCACTTAGGCCTGTAGTCTTTGCTGGTTTTAGCTCTTGTGAAGGCTGTCCTCCCTGTCATGGGCAACATTGGGAACAGACAGAACAGAACATCAATACCACTTTGAAAGGAGAGTCCTGGGTCCTCCATGCTTTATCAGTACACCCCAAAATCTCATCTTCTTTCATCTGGATGGGTTATATGTAGAGGGAGAGATTGCCCTTAGATTAGATTAGATTAGGAAGAAAACATCAGGCCTTGTGTTTGCAGAGAACATGTGGGAATGACCAGGACAAGACCCTGGATATTTGTGTGATAGCCTCAGGACCACTCACAAGCTTAAAAAACATCAAGCAAGTGAAATATCTCTATGTTCATAACAAGATTTTCCCAGAATTGTTTTCTTCTTTTTGAGAATGTTTTCCTGAAGAAGACTCTGGATTCTGTGTGGATGCCTTGTTTTCCCAGCTCCTTGAGAGAGCAGACATATGACAGCCTGGCAAATCTGATATGGATGATTTAGAGCAGAAAGAGCAGAGTAAATTCCAGAGGATAAAACCAACACGGAACAAGATAAGTCAAATGCATGAATGGACATATCTCCTCCTGTATAACCTCATATCTTTGCATCTCACATTGTCATATTTTACCTGTCAACACCACTACTTTCAGGCTGAATTAGTGCATCCGTTAGGATCCTTTTTATCCAAGAATCCAAAACCCTGTGACGTTGCTGGACTAAAGTACTGAGGTTTTCAAAAGCTGGTGTCTATTATTGTGAAAATTTTTAAAAGAACAATAACTGACTGCTAAAAGAAGGCTCTTCCAGTCTGCTTAAGTTCTCTAGTTTGTCCTTTTTAGTATGTTTCTTTCATTACATGCTGTTAGCTTCTTGGACTCTGAGAAATGTTAAATTTTAGTTGTAAGAAATACTTAGAGAAAAAATTATTAATATTACTGGACATAACAAAGAGCCACATGGTACTTTAATTTAGCATTAAACATTTGTTATAAAAGATATGACCACAGTAAACCTGTCTGGTATTAATGTGAATGTCATGTTACCACTTGAGACCCATTGAAATTCAACTATAATTAATGTACCATTGCAGCAAAGTGTCAATGGAAGGTCATACTTTCTAGTGCTTGTCCTTTCAAAGCAACTAAGCAATTAAGCCATTCTCACAAAAAGATGGTGTTTCTTTATATCCTGTTATTCCTGTCAAATTATTTTCCCAGCCTCTAATAATTAACTTTTTTTTTGTGCTGCAAATGTCTCATGCGGAAGGAGGTCACCCAAATTAACACACCAATAATTCAGCTTGCAAGTCTTGCTGTTAGCAGATCTTTAGTGGCCTTAGTGTAAACTATCTATTGCTTACAAATGGGAGATAAGCTATACAATTTAAGCCTCTAAAGCTGCAGAACAGTTTCTGTGAATACTTGTGCACAGTTATTCTGAGAGAGCTTGCTTTTACACGAGTGTTTCCCTTCTTTATCTTTGTAACACATAAATCTAAATACTATAAGCCAGTTATTTATATCTAGTTTTGTCTATATCTTAGTTTATGTCTTGTAACTGTAAACATTTAGACAGGATGAGTGATTCTAAATTGGCACAAACAGCTGCTTTCGCTTTGGTGCAGGGAGTCTTGGAAGTGATGGTACAAGTCTAACAACCACCTTTTTGTTTATTCACAGTGGATTATTTCAGTTTTGAGAGAAGGGTTTTTTTGCATACCCTGGGAAATGTGCATTTGTAGCCTGCCATGCAGATTTGTTGCCTGCCATATAGCTACAGTTGAAGGGGAAACTCTTACAGAACAATCAGAACAGTAAAGGGAAAAAATATGCAAATCCCCACTGAGAACAATGTGGCATGTTGCTATGATGGAGCAGGACCAAGCTGCCAATGAAAGAAAAGTTTCTGTATTCAACAAACTAAGACAGAAGATACTGGCTTTGAGGGAACACTACTCAGCACTAGAACAGTGGATCAGTTGGAAAGCTGTCTATGGAGAAATAACCACAGTACTTGAACTATTTATCCACTGAAGCAATTTTATGGGTTCTTAGCACTTACTCATGTTAGATGACTAACAGACCTGATCTGTGAAGCATATCTGAGAACACTAGACTGTGGTATCATATAAAGGGTCTTGGTATACCTTGTAATTTAGCCTGCAAAGAAATAAATGCACTTTTTATGGAGGAAAGCACCTTCTGTAGGAATACATTCACAAGTTTACCTTTTTCTTCAAGGGTATTTTAACATGGGCTATTTTTTTATTTTTAGTATTCTTCCCCATTTGTTTGAAAGGTGTATCTGTGAGGACCTGGAAGTGAAAAATTATCTGTCACTGAAGCAGTCTAAACAATTATGAAAGCCCAGGTATTCTTCTGGGCAATTTATCATGGTTGAAGAAGACTCTTCAGTATGAAGAATCTCTAAATAAATTTTAGTAGGCCACAACTTGGATTTGAGAGTGAAGGCAGGATTTCAGAAGTAATTCCCTGCAGTACTTTTTCCACCTGAAGAAGTGCTACCTCCAATCCTTTTTGTTTCTGTGACTCTGTCAGCAAGGATGTTCATGCAGTTAGATATCTGACCCATGTGCAGTACTTAGCATCCATATAGATGTCTAACTGAGGGAGCACTGACAGAAGCATGGCCTGCAGAGACATGCAAATATTTTCCTGAGTCATCAGTGTGATAGTATTTTAGTAGCAAAGTAAGGTCTGTATAGGACATCTGAGTCACTGGCAGCAATGGATGTAATTTGTTTTGAATGGGAACACTGCAAAATTTTGCTAATTTTATGTGAACGTATTGATATTTTGAAAACATTTTTGCATATACTGATGTATGGAGAACATACTCTCTCTTCAGAGTCCTTCACTGAGCATCCAGACTAATCTGAGACTTGGACATAGGCCTTAGGTTTAAGGGTAACGGTTTTACTCTTCAACCTGAGTTATCTGTACTTTGCATGCTGATATTTGACTCGTTTATTTATCTGCTTATTTTCCCATTGAAGGATGAAGTAGCAGGGACCAGACATGGTAACTTCTCATCTGTGCCTCCTAAACAGGTGCACCTTTGTTTCTTGCCTAATCAATCTTATTTCCTTCTATGACTGGGTGACCCATCTGGTAGATGAGGGGAAGGCTGTGGATGTGGTCTACCTAGATGTCAGCAAAGCATTCAACACAGTCTCCCACAGCATCCTCCTGGAAAAGCTGGCAGCCCATGGATTGGACAAATGCACCCTTTGCTGAATTAAAAACTGTCTGGATGAGCGGGCACAGAGAGTGGTTGTGAATCACCATTCACATCCAGTTGGTGTTCAGTGACCAGTGNACACTTCTCCCAGGCAACTGGTGATAGGATGGGAGGGCATGACCTGAAGCTGTGCTGGGGAGGTTTAGGTTGGATCTTAGGAAGCAGTTCCTCACAGCAAGGGTGATAGAACGCTGGAATGGACTGCCCAGGGAGGTGGTGGAGTCACTATCACGGGAGGTGTTTACAAAAAGATTGGATACTGCACTTAGTGGCACGATTTAGCTGATGTCGTGGTGTTAGGTCATAGTATGGACTCGATGATCTCAGAGATCTTTACTAGCCTCATTAATTCTGTGATTCTGTGATTCTTCTCCCCATTTTGTGGCTAAATCCAGTGCTGTGTTGTTAATGGTATAGATTAACATAAATAATCAGCCTCCCCTGAAAGGATGAAGGAGAAGTTGAAAGAAATTGCCAAACACAGACCTACATAATGTGCCATGGACATTCTGTTCCTGTGTCAGGGTTAACCTATGGCTCAGTCTGGTCACAGAATTAGCTTTTAATCTGCTACTGCAACAATTTATGTAACGTAAATTTTGTTCATCTAACTCACAGTTCTGAATTTTACTGTTTGTCATTTAGAAATTCTTAGCTCCTATATATTACATTGTGGTTTATTAGAATAAATATCATTTAATGCAATAGATCATTCTTTTTACATTAAATCTTATTTATAATACCTGTCAAGTTAGTGACACTGCTTGGGTTAAGGTATGATTCAGCACAAGTAAGAGGACAAGAAATCTGCCTCAAGGTTTTTAGTTCTCACAGGATACTAGACAATCACATTTCATTCCCCAGCTGCTTAAGGTTTGATCTTGCAAATCAGTGTGTAAACCATGACAGGAAGGCTGGGTTGACGGATATTTTGGATAATCCCTTCCATGTTGGCTGAATTAAAGTATGCTCAAAATATTAAGCAATGGCTGCAGCTCTTTGTACAAAGAGTTATAAACCTCAAACCATATGTGCCCACTTATTTAGTACCAGTATTACATCAGTTTATGATGAGGTTCACCCTTCAACCTTGTCCTGTTTATCAGTGTTGACTGGGGATGCAGATGCCTGAGATCTTGCCTTTTTTCATGACTCAGGAGTTCACAGAGCAGCCTGTGGACTACTTTGTTTCAGTGAGGTAACAGAACATTGATTCTATTGATGTTACCAAAACAGAATAGAGTTTCTGTCACAGTTAATATATTGCCTTGCCTGGTGACCTTTACAAGACCTAGATTTGTAAATCCACCTTCTCAATAAATATACAATCATCACTTGCAAGAGTGGGTGCTGGCCATGTATAAACCTTGCTGATGCTTAATAAGGTGACTTGGTGGTTAACAACATAGCAGCCACACTCAAAAAGTCCTAGGCCCCGTTAGAGACACTTATATCATGCATTAAAACTCTGCTCTGCTGAACATGCATAAATGCTGCTACTTGCTTCTACTGGTCTGCCAGTAAGAGATGTTTTACATACAGGTTTATTTTCCAGTTGAAATGAATTTTCTAGTCCCCTTTAGGGCTTTTGCTGCTCCTAGATATTTCAGATGAAGTTACTGTTGGAAAGAAATTATTTTTTTAGCAGACACCTGTTTTCCTGATATGTTTACTTCACCATATTTTGATAATTTTACTGCAGCAGAAACATTTATCTCAATGAGATGTGAACTATGAAGCTTTCAGGCCATTTATTTGCCTACAGGGATAAGTGGGTTTCTTGCAGGAACAGGTCTGCTGAGGTGGAGATGAGGCAGACACCACTCTCTCCTAACTACTATCCCTGATTATCGGGGACACACAGAATGTCCTAGCTGTCATGTAGCACCCTAGTATCAAGACTGAAATTATGACAATCTTGTTTCAAAAAGAAAAATATTTCTGAACATTCTTAACTCATATTTCTTCACATTTTTCACAATCCAGGAGAAAGGAAGAGTGCCCAACTGAGCACTGCCTATACCTCACCCGATAATAAAATTGGAAGGTGACTTAATCCTTTCTAGGTTAGCATCTCTTTGTTTTCCATGGGACCTACTGTAGTGCATCTGTCTGTGGAGTCTTAAGTCTACCTAAGAAACTGTTGATTCAAAGTGTGAGAGTGTCTGCCTGATTTTATAGCTCAACAGGCACTGGAAGAGTCCCCAGTGACAGAAATGGTTTCGAAGGAATAACAGCTACTGTGCATAAGGCCTTTGGTGACTCAGTTGTAAAACAAGGATGGCATGGCAGGGTGTAAGACTTCTGATTTTCTTCCTGCATTTATTTAAAGTTTTCTAGCTTTGGCTGAGGTCACTGCTCAGCTCCTGCTGTTGCTACCTGGAGATGTGCACATAAAATGCTACTAAATGGGAATTATAATTTCATATATTCTCTTTCACATACTTAGCATGTGAATTTTCCAGGTGCATGAAGAGTAGGGCAGTGGGGAATACCTGAAGAATATGTAGTTCTTCAGTGACATCCCTGGTTGCAGAACGGAGAGCTGTAAGTCTGTTTTCTACTGACTAAACAAAGGATCAAATTGGCTTTCAGGAACTGTTAAAATTATGACAGTGCTTTGAATTGTAATGGATTGCTTTCAAGTAGCTCTAAACTTAAACAAAAGGCAAACTTTGTTACATAGAGTAGACCTGAAACTTGCATTTTTAATTAATTATCTAATAAGAATGGGTTTTGTTGAGGAAAGGGGGCTGCAGTCTTGCAGCAGCTGGAAAAAAAAATATCTAAAATATTTTTCTTAAACGGTTGATGGTGAAGGTAGGCTGAGAGGCAATCTGTGAAATTTAAAAAGCCAGTGTGCAAGAGTTTCATAGGGGACTGGGCTAATCTAAACCTCTTACTCCCTCTCTTTTACACATATTCCTTAAGAGCAGCTTCTCAAAAACAAAGGTGGTAGATTTACCCAAATATATGTAAGTTAGAGGTTTTGTTGACATCAGCTATAAATAATAAAAAAAAGTTGTAAGGGACAGAGATTCTTGTTTTTCTCAGAATGTCCTGCTGGGAAACTGAACCAGAAAATCTATCAGGTGACCTGACAAATCCTTTTCATAAGAAACGCAGCTGTGTTGTGGACCTGAGCCAGGTCTCAGTGGGGCAGTGGTTGTGTTGCACTTGGCTTGGGTGATATGTCATTTGACTTGGGTGATATGTTCATACATTTGTGTTCACTTGAGCCAGGTGCCTACTGGCTCCTTTAACTAGACACATCTCAGATATATTTCATTTCCTTTTTCACCTGTGTCTAATGACATGTAAAGTTATTGTAACTGAACTGGGAAATAGTTATACAACTTTTCAAAGTGTCTTTTTCTGTTTTTCCTCCCAGCTCTCACTTCAGGATAATTAGTCTATTCTGCACTCTCTATTGTCCAGCTACTTGCTTTATGATATTTTTAAACCAAAATGGGATCTCTAGCTGGAAAAAGAAATTTGTTATGAAAGACATGGAGTTAAATATTAATTTCCAACAGGCTGAAGTTCCAAGTGTTAGTGGTCATTATGTGTGCAGAGAAAAAATTTGAGGCTTTTTGCATGTCAGAATATAATCAGTTCTTGTTTTTCTTCAACACTAGCAACAAAACATAGAAGTCTCAGGTGCCATGGAAACTCACACACCAACTTTTAGAGTACTATTACTTTTAAGAAACTTTACTATGCTGTCATGTAGTTAATACTCATTAAAAGACAAAGACTTATTAAATACTTGGAAACTCTTAGGGAGGAATAGGGACAACGTGTTTCAACAGAATCTGGAGTATTCTAACTGTTGTGTTGGCATTATCATACAGTTTATAAGGTAGACATGAATTTTGCAGGTCTTGAAAAATATTTCTTCACTTGGAACAACTGGTTATGTAAAAACATAATAATAATGATAAAAAATATCAAAACAGTGTTTTAGGAAAGATTGAATAGTTGAAAGAGAAGTCAGTAAGCATAACATGCAACATGTCTACCAAGATAATGATCTGTGTCTCACAATGTTTTAAAATGTTCTGATCTGAAGCAAAAGCCTATCTAACAGTTAATCTGTCCTTTAGGTAATATCAGAAAAGAACTTTGGATGCTGTTTGTCAACACAAACTTTTTTTTGCAAATTCCAGAATTGGCAACTGTCATGGTTGTCAAGATTTGCAGAATAATAAAACATGTCTGCCTCAAGATTTGGATTCTAGACTTCAATGCACAAAACTTACCATCTACCATTCTTGCTGCAACAGTGTTGTTAGTACCTTCATGGATGTAATTTAGCCAATAATTGCCTGTTAATTGTGAATGCCCAGTGTTCCATTTAGTAAGATAAATATTAGGATAAAAGTATTTTTACTAATCAGTTTCTTTCAAGCTCTGTTTCTTCGCCCACTTTTAAACTCTGCTACTTTTGACAACTAAACGGTGGATTCAGTTGAGGAGGCTGTAAATTGGAATGATCTTCATTTCCTAACTGCAGCTGATTATATAAACCTAGTTGTTCACTCAGTTGTGGGTGATACTGAAGCAGAAGTTGAGAGACTCCTGAGTTCTTTCAGACTCCTGAAATCAGGGGATCAGCTCAGATTTTGTGATTCCATATCAGCCTGGAAAAGTGTAATATTGATCCTTCCTAGATGAACAGACTAATAAACGAACATTTGACTTGGGAAAGTTAAATCAAAATCTCTGTGCCAAGCAAGGCCTGCCTTGCAGAATATGGGATATTGCCTCTGTGTGTCTTCGTGGTTTTGAGTAAAGTGCTGTAGGTGATGGACTGTTTCCCATGAGGCCCAAAAGGCATCATGTTACTTGTTTCATCAGTCTGATCATTTTGGGGCATATCAACATTTTGATGCATTATCCCTCTAGAAAGAAGATTTTCCCTTTAAATTTCTCATCAGAATAGATAGCAAGGTTCTACTGTTTTGTGGAATGGGACCTGTACAGTTGTGACAGAAACAGTGATATGAAAGTAGTGTACAGAATGGCAGTGAGAGATTTAGAATAGTCTTGAAAATACAAAAGTATTTATTCCCTGACACTATTTTTACCCTGCTGATTATGGTAAAACACAAATATGCTGGACATGATTCGAACAAGCAAAGAAAACAGATTCTTTCTTGAAAAGCATTATGTATGTGTATGTATATAAATATGTGTGTATGGTGGTGACTGATTAGAAAAGCAATGTGCAGAAAATGTTGAGGAAGACAACACATGCAAACAAAAAGAATGATCTGTAGAGCTGGTAACATAAACTTTCTGTGCCTTAAATTACTCTCTGCTTTTGAAATCTATTCCTCTGTCCTCTGGAAAAAAAACCAAATCATTAAATACTCATCACTAAAGAGGTGGTATGAAGGGGACAAAGAGGTATGAAGAAAAGGTGCAACTGATAGCACTATTATACCCAAGAGTACTAAAGTAGTTGTCAGATGTGCTCACCGAGCCATTTTCCACCATTTATCAGCAATCCTGACCAACTGGGGAGATATCAGTGGACTGGAGGTTAGCAGATGTGACACCAGCCTACAAGAAGGGCTAAAAGGAGGATCTGAGGGAAGATTATGGAGGACAACTTCTTGAGTGCCATAACAAGGCACATGCAGGACAAACAGGTGATCAGACCCAGCCAGCATAGGTTTATGGAAGATACGTCCTGCTTGACAAACCTGATCTCCTTCTATGACAATGTGACCTGTGCAGTGGATGAGAGAAAGGTTGTGCATGTTGATGACCTGGATTTTAATAAAGCTTTTGACACTGTTTCCTCCAGGATTCTCCTGGAGAAACTGTCTGCTTGTGGCTTGTATGGGCAAATGCTGCACTGGATAAAAAAATGGCTGGATGGCTGGGCCCAGAGTGGTGGTGAATGGAGCAAAATCCATCTGGCAGCTGGTCACAAGTGGTGTTCCCCAGGGCTCAGTAATGTGGTTAGTTCTCTTTAATATCTTTATCAGTGGCCTCGATGAGGAGATTGAAGGCACTCTGTAAGTTTGCAGATGACAACAGGTTAGATGGGAGTGTTTACCTGATGCTTGAGGGAATGAAGACTCTACAGGGGGATCAGGACAGGCTGGAACACTGGGCTAAGGCCAGTGGTATGAAGTTCAACAACACCAAGTGCTGACTCCTGCACTTGTGCCACAAAAACCCCATGCAACACTAGAGGCTTGAGGAAGAGTGGATGAAAAGCTGCCTGTCAGTAAGACACCTGGGGATACTGACTGACAATCAGCTGACTACGAGCTATCACTGTATACAGGTAGTGAAGAAGGCCTATAGCATTCTGGCTTGTATCAGATNAGCCTACAAGAAGGGCTAAAAGGAGGATCTGAGGGAAGATTATGGAGGACAACTTCTTGAGTGCCATAACAAGGCACATGCAGGACAAACAGGTGATCAGACCCAGCCAGCATAGGTTTATGGAAGATACGTCCTGCTTGACAAACCTGATCTCCTTCTATGACAATGTGACCTGTGCAGTGGATGAGAGAAAGGTTGTGCATGTTGATGACCTGGATTTTAATAAAGCTTTTGACACTGTTTCCTCCAGGATTCTCCTGGAGAAACTGTCTGCTTGTGGCTTGNACAAGCAGCTGAGACAACTGCAGCTATTTAGTCTGAAGAAAAGAAGGCTGAGGGGAGACCCCTTCTTTCTTTCTACAGCTACCTGAAAGGATGTTGTGGCGAGGTGGGTATCAGTCTCTTCTCCCAAGTAACAAGTGTTAGGACAAGAGGAAATAGCCTCAGGTTGCACCAGGGGAGGTTTATGTTGGAGAGTAGAAGGATTTTTTTCGCCTAAACAGTTATCCAGCACTGGAACAGGCGGTCCAGGGAAGTGCTTTAATCACCATCCCTGGCTGTGTTTAACAGTCATGTAGATATGATGCTTAGGGACATGGTTTAGCAGTGGACATGTAGAATAGGGTTAATGATTGGACTCAATGATCTAGAAGGCCTTTCCCTCTCTAGAAGATTCTATGATTCTAA
Source organism: Chloroceryle aenea (assembly GCA_013399075.1). Classification (NCBI taxonomy): domain Eukaryota; kingdom Metazoa; phylum Chordata; class Aves; order Coraciiformes; family Cerylidae; genus Chloroceryle; species Chloroceryle aenea. The sequence continues at coordinate 28,666 of VWZY01005332.1, forward strand.
GTCTGCTGTCCAGCGAGATCACTGTATGTAATGTGTACAAGGGGAAGGGAGCAGTAGAAAGCCCATGTGGTTCACACTAGGAACTTGTTAACTCTTGTCTGTTATCTAAAAGACCCTCCTGCAGTGTTTTTGGGAAGTCACAGAGGTGCACTTGCTACTAGTACTTCATGGAAAAATGTTGTGGGTTTTTTTTGTTTGTTTTTTGTTTGGTTAGTTTTGGGTTTGTGTTGTGGTTTTGTTGTTGTTGTTTTGGCTTTGTGGGTTTTTGTTTGTTTGTTTGTTTGTTTTTTCTTTTGATCATCTTAAGTCTACCACAGAGGACAAACATTAATGAATAATCAGTCAAAACAGTAGTTTAAATGTGGTTAAGCCAATAAGCTATGGTAATTGGCTTTAGATATTTCTTAGATATTTTGTTAGAACTTACAACTGTTTAAAACATGCATCTGCTTATGCTGTGTTTAATACAGCATGCATTAGTAATCAATTGTTTGTATCATTGACATTGTACCTGTCACAAGGCAGAAAAGTGACTATGGTGGCCAGTACTGGTGTTCCAGTGAAAAAGGGCCAATTTGGCAAGAAGGAAGGAAGGTTCACTAGTTCTCAGACTGATCCTCCTTAGCAGGCAAGGCCAGCCAGAGAAAAATCTCTGTGTCTGATGTGTATCAGGAGAAGCTTCTTCCAGCCATAGCTTACAGTAGAGATAAATGAAATGTTCCCTCCCTCCCCTCACCTTCCTGCCTGCATTACAAATACAGCTCATCCTTTTCTGCTGTGACTATGCTCAGCACTGCTGCTATAAAAAGAAAAACAGAAGCTTGGCTTGGTTACCCTAGGTATTTCTATATACTGTAACACATGAGTCTGATTCTTGCTGCAGGCATCCAAAGCCAGGAGGGATTACTGATATAACTTTACAGCTGGAGGGAAAAAAAAGACAGAAATTCTGAAATACTTTACTGAAGGCCAAAAATGAGTCAGAGAAGAGATGAAAGGCCTTTGGAAGCTCCTATCTGCCTTAAAGATAGTTAGAGAAGACTCTTTCAACACAAAGTCTTTAAAGTGCTGCCTTTTAAACTTCCATCTAAGGTGAAGTTTTCTCCAAGACCTCAACTGCTGATGGCTGGGCTGAAGAGCCACACATATGGAACAATACAGACTCAGGCTGAATTCCTGCACTGCCTATTTAAAATCAGGATCCTGAATACTCCATGTTGCTGACCTATCCCTTTGACTTTTCTTTTGTCTTCTCCATTTTGTGTGAAATTGAACCAGAGTTACTTTGTTTGACTTTCTCATGTTCAAGCCACTGAACCAGAGAAACAAGTTCACTGTAAACTGATTTAGGTGTGAGTTTTGAACACAAAAAGTATCACATCCCAAGGGACCTTCCATGTGAAGGGTTATTCTGCAGTGAGGCAACTGTTTATGAAAATGGTTTGGAAGGATTTCCTTCTGTGTTGAACTGAGGTTTTCAGCCATTGGAAGAGTGGAGTTATGGAAAAACCTTCTGGAAGGAGCAGCTGGACCACAATATTAATCTTTTTAAAAGTCTGCTTTTCAACATTAACAATACATTCCAATACTATATTTCTGTGGGCATGCAGAAGAAACAGAATTATGTAGATACTTAAGTAGCATTGACATTTTGAAAAGCTTTATTTAAAACTTTGTAAAACTGTTTTGACACTGTCTCAGCAGAATTCTGTGGCTGCATCAACTTCGTTCAAGTTTACCTGCCAGCCTATAGATACAGCTACACAGAGACAGAAAAGGCATACTAATATGCAAATGTAGAGGCTGAGAAAAGCCCTAGCTGCTGAATTGTCTTAAGAGATTGTGCATCTTCTGCATGGACCCATCTGGGATGATGCTTTGTTTTCCTAGATATTTTTACACTGCCTGTCCTTTAGACAATAATATCAGAGACAGTATTAGATACATGAAAGAGGAATGGTTATGTACAACTCTGTAGTATCTTAAAAATAAACACTGTTCACAGGAGGCATCAGTTTTTCTCATCTCAAATCTAGCCTGTCTAGAGTAAAATTATATGCATTTTGCCCCCATCTTGATATGGAAAACTTTCTCTGCAGACTGGACCAAATTTACTTGTCTTCTAGATCCTTTTGTCTAGTACTAGCCTCTCTTATTAGACAGGTACTGTCTTTCTTCAACAGCTGTTGAGATTTTATTTCGTAATATAGGCAGCAAAGTTCAAGATGTCAGCTATGTCTTATTTCTTAGTGTTGTAAAGTCCTTAGTAATGTTCCAGCTCACGTCAGGTCTGAAACAGGAAACCACATTTGACTATTTGCCAAAATATTCAATATTAAACCAATGAAAAAAGCCATTAAAATTAATATCATTGGCCAGCTACACCGTTCATCTTTTTTTGGTATTTGTAAATACAAATAGCAATTCCATTTTTATTTACCAACAAAATACCCACTGGTATTTAAATATTTGAAATTTGAATATACTATACTTCTTAAAAAATATTTAAAATTGCCAACATTCTTGGTATAAATATGTTAAAAATGTTAAAAATTTTCCTGTGGGTTTCAGTGAAAAAAAACCCTAAGCATATTGAATAGGAAAGTCTTAGAAACCAATGTTTCTGTTTGCCAAGCTCTGCTTTCGTGTATTGGCTTTTAATCCATTCTGGCAATCCATTCTGGCTAACTATTAAGAATTTAAGATTGCCCAATTAAATGAGAAAAGGATGATATATGTGTGGGATTGGAACTGGAAAGCTGTTAATACTAGCTAGGACAGTTGCAGAATGAACCCTGGGTTTGATGAAGGATGTTGGGGCCAGCAGTAACATGCAGAACTTCCCAAAATTCAGCTTCTAATTGGGACTATGGGTTGTCATAGCTTCCTCCTGGTTCCTAAGATTTTCCTTTAAAATTCCTTCAAATAAGTTGAATCAACCTGAGGATGTGGCCACACTTAAGCAGTTTTTGGCCAAGTTAGTGTGGAAAGGATTAGCTCTTTGCAGGAGTGGGAAATTCAGCATCTGAGAAGCCACTGAGATAATATTTTTATAACCTGCTATCTGACCTGAAATAAGGAGGACATTCTGTTCAGTGCTTCAAACAAGTTTCTTGAAAGGCTGGCAATATTTGCCAATAAGCTACGTTTTAATTTTTTTTTATTATTATTATTTTTCTTCCACAGTGTCATTTATAAAAAGAGAGTAACAAACCCCATGCTTTTTTTCCCATTGTTTGCATTGCATCCGCACAGGGGCTGCCTGGGTGCTGAAAGAGGAGTCATCTACAGACTCACACCTTCACAGAGAGGGTTTCCAGTAAAATGCTGTATTTTTATTCATACCTGCTTCACTAAACTAAATTCTGAAATAGTCCCTTAGGGCAATAAATCAGATGGATAATAATAATAATAATAATAATTTACGTATCTCAGTAGAACAACACACAGGTTATTCAGAGATGGAAGGTTGAAAACAGAGAACATTATGCATAAATGATTGTATTTTTTTCTGTACTAGACATCAATTATTTAATTGAATTGAGCTACCTATTTACCGATTAAGTTTCCAAAATACCTAATTATGAATAATGCTAGTCAGTTAAACTGCTCTTCTTTCTAGTGCACACAATTATTAACGTCTCCTGAGCTGACTTTTTTTGCAACTTAGAAATAAATTTCTCAACATAACAGGTATATGAGAAAAGAGTCTTACATTAATAAGATGCATTTTAGCCCCATATTTCACCAAATAAAATATAAATTAGTCATAGTTGTAAAGTCTGACAATTATTTGCCGATTTCAGAAAAGTCAAAATTCCCTCAGGAATGTGCTTTGGGATGGAGAATGTGATCTAAACTATCTAAGGATAGTTTATTTGCAGAATGGAAAGTTAGACCATAGTAGGTCTAACAGGTCTCTCTATCAGCACTTGTTTGTAAGCATCTGGTCTGAGATCAAACCAAAAGAGCCCATTAACCTTTTATCTGTCCAAGTGAGCCATTCTAGACTGCTGGGAGATCCCTGGCAGTACGTTAATACACTGAAGCAAGGAAACCCTGTGGTACTGCCTCTGCAAACAAATAGTTTCCTAGCAGAAATAATTCACTGTGTTCAAATAATCACTTACATAAGAGCTGAAATGTATGTTCTGTGAGATGACTGTAATGGTGAGACTGTCTAGGGATGTTTTGTCAGGTTAGGTTGGTTCAGAAGTTGGACAGACATAGTTTTCTAACTCTATGATTTTTTTTTGTAAGAGAAACATTGATTTTGACAAATCAACACTTTGGGGAAAGTTCTTGAAGTATTTCCAGTGGGTGCTGTTGTCTGTGATGCTTTGTGGTTTATATTTATACTGCATCATCTGCCCACTCTTCACCTTCCATCAGGAAACAGTTATTCTGTAACAAGATTCTGTTCCATCATTGTTCTCTCTTTTGAATGAAGACTACGGTGAAGTATTTGCAGGGGTTAATACTACAGGTCTTCTACCCCCAAATTTGCCATTTAGCAATATACATAAATTAGAAGTAGCTAAAAAGAAGATACAGCGTATAGGAACATCAATAGCTCATCCTCATGAAAATCCTGAAGTAGGCAATTTCAGGTTTGTTATAGAATGTTGGTTTAGGCTGGAAGGGACATCTAGAGGTCATTTGGTCCAACCTCCCTAAACAAGTAGGGACACCTCTACCTCAGGCAGGTTGGTCAGAGCCCCATCAAGCCTGGTCTTGAATGACTCCAGGGATGGGGCCTCTACCACCTCTCTGGGCAGGCCATTCCAGTGATCTACCATCCTCATATTCAAGAACTTTTTTTCTAATATCCAGTCTAGAAGTCCAGTTTGACCACTGTCTCTTACTAGTCTAGAACTAAGAGAAGTTGCAATTTATACTGTATTTCAGTAGCTGCCAGAAGGAACACAGAATCTTAGCAGCATAAAGACATAAGGCATTCTCCCTTGTTCCTGTACCACAGTGCCCTATAAATGCTGGGATGGATTTCCCTGCCTGGGGTGTGTAGGCAGAAAAAGACTGTCCAACACACATCTGTTGTTTACTTTTTCAGAGGTCATGTCTAAGCACTACTATCTAGACTAATCAAGAGACGTTGTGATATACACCCCGTTCAGTCTTTTATGTTGATCTAAAAGGCACAGTATAGAGCACCTAGTACTGTGTTAACTTTGTTGACTCTGATGCATGTGCATACTAATCTACTATTTGTGGTAGTACTACATGATATTCTAATACCACATTAGATAATGTGAATATCTATAGGCATATGCTTTTTACTTTATCTTCTCTCCAAGAAGCTTTTTTCTATATGCTGTCTATTCTTTTGTGAAAGTAGAATTTAAATGGCATGTGTGTAAATGCCATTTAAATGCATTACATCTCACTGCAGTAAAGCTGTCTTGAACCTGAAGTTAACCTGAAAATGTATAATTAGTTTACATATTAAAACTACTGGCAAAAACTTACACACTGCAGGTCATGATCTTACCTTGGGTAGATGTCTGCAAAAGCTCTCCATGCATCTGCAAGTGCAGACAGAAACTCCAGAGGGAACGGGATGGCACTGGAGAGAAAAAAGGTTTTATCTCTGTTGCAGACATTTTCCAGAAATATTTCATACATCCAGTTCAGTTTCCTGATTATTAGGAGCCACAAATGTTGATGGGATGAATGCATGTACTGGTGGCAGCCACAGTCATGTAATGATTTACTATCTTGCATCCTTCACCCACCGTGGTAAAGATGAAAAGCCTGCTTTTGTTTTGTCAGCCCCAGTGCAAGAGATGTTATTGAGAGGGTCTGCTATATGCCTTCTGCAGGTGTTTTGGAGCTCCACCTTTCTTCAGTCCAGTCTGGATCAGTCCATGGCAAATGGTGGGGCATTCCTGGGACAGTCAATTCCAGGTCTATCAGATGACCCTCAAGTGAAAACAAACTGCAGCCTGCACTCTAGTGCTATAGGAATAAATTAAAATGTATTACTGGTATCGGTTGTAGTGTGCCACTCAGCTGCCTTTGACTCCGATTCACATCGAAGCTCTAGCATGTCCAGCACAGAAGCACTCAGCAGTGACATAACTTCATTCAGGCCATGGTAGTCCACTGCTAGTTTCCATTCTCCTTTTACACTGGCCATACGGGGCTTCTGAAGGATGATCAAGTTTTTTGCTGATCACCCTCTGGGTCTCTGTCTGACAAATCAGCTTGTAGAGGGGGATCATGGAGTCTTGATTGGTGCAGTATTGCCATCGGTGCACCGTGGTGGTAGCAACTAGCACCCGATGCCCTTAACTCTCAGCAACCCCACCACAGAAGGGTTTTCTGAGATATTAGACAAGGTGAGCAACTGTTAACTTCCTCCAGGGAAACCAAAGACCCACTTTTGGGTCCTTGTAATACCCTCTCCTGAGACAGTCTATGCCAAGGGTGCATGGGGACACTGGGCCAGTCACAATGGGATCTCTATGCCACTCCTTCCCAGTTAGACTCACTTCAGCTTCCAGTACAGTCAGCTGTTGGGATCTCCCTGTCACCCTGGAAATACAAATGGATTCAACCCCTCTATAGCTTGATGGCATCAGGATGCACCTGTGCACCAGTATCCACNTGTCCACCAGTATCCACTAAAGCCTTGTGCTCCTGTGGGTCTGACGTGTCAGGCCATCATATCCACACAGTCCAGGAAACCCCATTGCCCCTTTCTTCCACCTGGCTGGGGGCAAGGTTCCTCTAATCCTGATCAGAATCAATCACATCTTATGGAAAAGACGTAGAGATCCCCTTAAGAGGATCAGAAGTAAGATCAGACTTTCTACTCTGTCTGGGGAATTTCCCACTGGACACTGAGTGTCATTTTTCTTGGAAGAATCCCCTTTTGTGATTGCTTTCCCTCTCAGCTCATGTACTCATGTAGCTAGGATGAAACTGACCAGCCAATTCATCCACTGTTTGATCCTGCCTGTCTTTCCAGGACACTACTGCCAGAGAGTTGGCATATGATGGTGGTGAACTTCATAGGAACTTTTTCTGCATGGGTGGTATACACTAGACATCATCCAGATCTGTAGCTGCTCATTTTCTGGATCATTAGAAATCACCTCCAGCACTGCTAATTTCCTCAGGTACTGGATACCTGTCTATAGTGGTCCACTTGCCTAATTCACAAGCAACATCTTCCTTGAAGAGGTACCTTTCCTTCATGCCTAAAAGGAGTAGCCTCCAGAGGTTGAGGAATTGTGCCTGTTTTCCAATTGCCTTATCAATGTCCCATTCCCTAGACAGGGATCACCGCTGCTTGGCCTCCTTCCCCTCTCATTCTCAGCTACCAGCCCCTCCATCCCAGCATTGGAACAGCCAGGTGATAATTGGTTCACCTGGATGACAACTGAAACTCTTTCGCACCTCTCACAGCTCACTTGGGGACAGGAATCAGGTGATCACCTCCGTCTCTGTCTCCTGTTCTCATAATGACCCTGGTTCATTTTCATCTCTTGCTAAGCAAAGCAATTTTTTTGGTGTATTTCTTTTCCTATATAGGAACCACTGACGCCAGCACAGGCTGGTTCTCTAGTTCAGCTGCAGCACACGCTGGTCTGTTTTTAGGTCCTGAGACCTTCTCATCCCCTTGAGAGCACTGGTTAGTGTTGAAATGGACTCAGGCAAGTGTGAACAAGGCCCTAGCACATTTCAGTAATTTGTGTTTCTCTAGAACAGACAGGCTGACAACACACTTTGTCCAATTACTTTACTAGTTTGTCAGGATTCTGGGCTTGTTCTGGGGTGAAATTCCAAAACACTGAGTGTGACCACTGCCCTAGGCACTGGCCCATACTCTCCCACATACCCTGTCTCTCATAACTATCCAGCCTCAGGGTGGTATTCTTGAAGAAAATGTGTGTAACACTAAACAAGACCTGGACATATTCAGAAAAAAATAGCAACAAGAGTATGGTAACTTGTATATCTCAAGGATATTAAAAATTCTCAAAGGCTATTGTAATTAGCTTGAAGGATAAAGAAGAGGTGAAGGAGGGGGAGAAAATCTCCTCTCCAGTCTACCCCACAGACTGAGTGAAATTAGTAATAAATGACAAGGTCACATACACATACCAGCTTAACCTTGTGACCAGTGATGTTATCACACTGTAAGTCAACATAGTAACATGATAGTCTTGATCTGTCTCCCAGAGATGATAAATATCACTGCAGGGAATCCATAGTGTATATAAGGATTTACATGATGCGTGGAACTCACCACTGGAATCTGCTGCCCACAAGCCCCAAGTATCAAGCTCTTCTTCTGCCCAGCTTCCCCATTATGTACCGAATATGGTATTGAATATCCCATTGGCTGGTTTGGTTGTCTATTCTGGCTGTGTCCCCTCCCAGCTTCTTGTGAAGATAAAGACAGAAGTTCTTCCAATGTCTCCCAAACTCTCTTTCTTCATTAGTGTGTGTCTGTCTGTAGAAAGATAGAAGCTATTCCACCATTGTGAATTGGAGAAATTCCCTTTTTCTTAAGTGGAATATTACAGGAGACTTTCCTAGATGCTCAGTGAGGAGTTATTTGTGGATATGTACAGCCTATCTAAGTTGAATCTGGCTCTTAATACCTGAAAATTTCTGTTTAGAGTGACAAATGGGCTGGAAAAGTATAATGAAAACATAAAGGCTTCATTTTCCTAGGATATAGTAAGTGTGCTGGGTGCCTGGGAATCTAGGCAAAAGTAACTGTAATTCACAGCAGATGATACTGGCTGTTTGTGTGGGCTATACTCTTTACATTTAAGATGAAATTCAGTCTTCCAATGGTTCCCGTATTACATGGGTTTCTCTGGGAATTCTCTACTGTGTAAAATCAATTTTGAATTCCCACCCAGGCATCACACAGTGAAACTACATTGCAGTGGGCTGTTCTACTATTTTGTTTCCTTTTCCCTAGTCAGTATCAATACAGTAAGGTTAGGGGTTCTGTCTACTAACTGAAGAAAGGTAAATGCAGTGCTGTATACCAAGAGGTATGTATGTTATGTGAAAAAGAATGCCATATCTTCCAGGAAAAAAAAAAAAAAGTGAGAGACAGAACTTTTATGAAGCAGGGTGATGCAGAGACTTCTTACATAGGCAAACTCACTTGCCTCAATTTATTGGTATTTTTGAGTGCAAACTCAGGATTTGACCTGTATACACCAAGCTGGAACAGAAAGCTTCCATTTTATCTCTAAGCAGTTTATTTCCAAACAGGGGTTTGCAACTATGCCCATGAACAGGCTCAGCTAAGATAATTTTGGAGTTCTTCTATCTCGTCTGCTTCCTGCCTGTTGTACTAAATACACTATTAAGAGAAAGCACAACACATTGTGGGAACAAGTGATGTACAGTCCCCAGTAAGGCATAGCTGCTACAACACATTCAGTAAAGAATGACATTTATCAGTGATTTCTGTAATGTGGCCTCCTATCTCATATTGGATGCCTAGTGAATCTTCAAAGTGTTGATACATTTCTTCAAATTTCTTCCTGTTTTTCTGAACCGTTTGGATGTGCAGGTGTTCAGTGGTGAAATGGAACTTGTAAAGCTTAAGACAATTAAATATGTGACACAAAATGGTATGCAGAACTGTGAAGTTAAATAAAATGCAATGTTAGCTCTCACTGACTTCTCTTTCACTCACCCTTTACCTCAGAGCTAAAGAAGTGATGTACACATAATCCCCCAGTGGTAAAATAACTTTCAGATTCTTTTGCATTAAGATCTAAACCTCTGCTTTTTCTCCTTGTTACTGTATTGAGCTGCACATGTGGTGGTTAGGACAATAAATTACAATGCTGGCTCAAAGGGATGAATGAATGCTGGAATAATGGAGCTGGTGTAAGAAATGCTTGTATTTTGACTTTAGTGAACACCTTAAATCATTTTATGTAGGTTTAGAAACAAAATAGACAATCAACAATACAACTGGGACTGCTTCTGCTGAGAGCGTCTGTCAGGCATGCTGCGTGTGTAAAGGCAGAAGAAAATGTAAGGAAAATTACTGTTTCGCATTAGGCAAAACAGAACTAAGAGAAATAATATTGTGGGCACAGTAAAGAGAGATCTGTCTTGGTAAATTAAACTTAACTGTTAAAATTCCTTCTTTTGTAATCTGTCTTTTGGTATCATTAGCAGCCAAATAGATCACATTCATTCCTGTTTATGCACACATTTCTTTCAGGAATAGCTAAAGTCTGGTTGTTGGGAAGGGGACAGGGAATTAAGGATATGGTATTCCTGCTCTGCTTCTTGGTCTCACTGCTCCTGAAGAAATGATTTACTTGTTCTGATTGTGGTAAAACAGATGATAAAACTCCAGCCTGTGCCAGTGGGATGGGGCTGCGTTCATTGGTTATCCTTCACTTAAGGGAGCTTGTCAGAAGGTTTCAGCCTGTTCNGTCTGTGAGTTTGAAACTTGAAGCATTCAGCCTTAAACAATGAAACAGAGGATTTATGGGGTTTATGGTAACCTGCCCCAGAAAAGCAACTGCATTCCAGTCTTCAGAAAATTAAATTCTGGGGGCTTTGTTTTGGCTTGGAAGTAAGTCAAGTTTTTAAACAGCATTACTCAGTATCTCTGATGCCAGTTGTAATGTATGTTAATAAGTAGAAAACAGTCCAAGACCACTAACAGGCAAAAAAGATGTTATAACATAAAAGTTTTAATTGGTTGTCTAAATAATGGTGGCTGAATTCTGATTCATTGCACAGTTTATATCCCTAGATTTGCAGTAAGATCTTGCTGAATCAAGAAAAAGTTGAATGCTCTGTGCAGTCTGCTTTTCTTCAGGAGTTATGGATTCCAGGTGAAGGAGTTAGCTCCAGGAGCACTAGTGGAATAGGTCTCCATGGCACAAAGGCTGAGGATGCAGGCTGGCCTGACTGCTGTATATTCATAACAGAAATAGGACATAAGCTTGTGGCAAAATGTAAGGGTTTAGTGAGTTGTTCCCTTGGGGTTTTTTTAGGTTGTTCTAATTTTGCTTTTTTGTATTTGAAACCTGGTTTGCTGTTACGAGAAAACTCTCCTGTTTGTGGAGACAGTTTGCCTCCTCCTTTTGCTGGTTGACCACGTGTGTAAGAGTGTGAGGGACAGCAACATGTGAGAGCTAGGTACTTCAGTGGTTTTGATGTGAATGTGAGTACTGATGATTCCAAACTGCAGAAATTTCAGATTCCTTACTCCATTTGCTCAAGTCTCTGTTGCTTTGGCTATGCTAGGCAAGAAGGGGGCTACCAACAAGCCTGCAATCCCTAATGCTGAGGCAGGGACAAAGACCACAGATGGAGAGGGGGAGTCTCCAGGTGTCCCTGATCAACTTGGAGCTGCTGCAGGGTTGCCTGGCAAAGAAAACTGCAGTCTGGCTGGGTTGGTGTTGTGGGCTGCTGGAAGGCCCAGGATGAACAGGGCATAGAGGTGTCTTTAAGCATCTCTACCTGGAGCAAAACTTCTTTGTGATAATGGGAATTATGGGTTTCTGTGGCCTCTCATGTTCAGAACATCAACAGGGCTCCAGGGCATAAGATGTCTCACTGAGCTCTATGAGCAGAATGAAAAGATTTTATTGCAACAATTGGCTTGAATTATGCCTTTCCTACAAAGTACTTTGGTTCAGCAAGCACATCTCAGCTCACTCCTCAAGTGTTGCATTTTAGTAAATTTCATGAATTGCAGTGCATGTGGTATTGTCAGGATCAGCCAGAATCTTCCTTTTCCTAAAGTTGTGCATGTTTTCTGTTATATTAGAAATCAAATTCTGTTTTCAATTTCAAAGTGGGCAGTAGTGCCCAGTTTGTTTGTGCTGTATAGTTGACAAAGAGCACTAAGAAGTCCAGAAATGTGTTATAAAATTTCAGCCTTGGCCTATTCAATTTTCCAAGCCGCTTTTTCATATATGTATATAGTAACTTCACATGTATTGAGGACCTGTGTGAATGAAATGCTGAAGTCATCTAACTTCCTGATAAACGCACACAGAGTATTAAAACTTAATTTCAGTTGCACAAGTTAAGCACTGCACTTAACTCCACACACTTTAAAATAGACCCCCAAAAACATTCCTTTAAGGAAGAAGAAAAGGTATACCTTTTAAGTTCATTCCCTCTGAATTCACCTTGTATCCATACTGGATCCACCTGAAGATGATCCTTACTTCCAGTATTACTGTATAATTCATAGAAAGTACATAGCTATGACTCTTGGCAGTTCAAGCAAGTTCCAAGCCTGGTTGTCAAGTCTGAGAAAAATAATATAGTCAGGCTTCAGCTGTGTCCTTATAACTCAGCTAAACAACAACATTCCTGAGAAAGAGATAACGCAACACAAATTATGGCTTTTCAACACTTTACCACTTAAATCAGTGCTAAGACTTTTTTTTTAAGTACTGATATCAAAACCAGTAATTAATTTCTATTTGTCTGCTCAGGTTTAAAAAAAAATGTTCTAATAAAAAATAGTGACCTAGGTAGTAGCTGCATGAGGTAACTGAAGTAGCTTCAGGAGGACTAAACCGTACTTTTATTATTGCACTTAAATAAACAGAACAGTGTTTCAAAGCACAGTAAAGGATATAGAAAAAACAATGTGTTCTATGAACTGAAATCTCTCCCTATGTAAACTAATGAATTCTAGTGAAAGAAAGAATGACTCCAGTTCTGCAAGAAAATTGTAAGGCATTGGTAGTGTCTGAAAAAACCCACCCAGCAGCATTTGTTTTAATAGTGATATATTCTGTAGTGGCCCACAGTAAGTATTGTGCTTTAGAGGGAGACTGGTGTACAGGACTCATAATACTCTTATATTCCTTTGTATAACTTACCTGCTTTGAAATCTGCTTACAGTTTCCTCCTCTTGCTGTTGTGGAGTGAAGGCTCACAGTCATTTATACACATTTGTGTAATGATGCTCTTTTAAGGATAAAAGAAAGATTTTGCAGCTCTATCAGAGAAAATAACTTCAGGTAAGGAAATCAGACAGGCTTGTTGAACAGGGGATGTATAATAGGAAAATGATTAAGGTAGCTCCTGAACCTAATCCATTAGCTCAGCATAACACTTTGGTGAAAAGAAGGTGCTTCATGATGTCTTTTTCCCTTGTAACGAGTACTTACTGAAGTTCTCAATCCTGAAAAACCAAATGGATGGTTTTATTAGATTGTTCTGTAATTAATAATTCCATTCATATCTCTCTCTAAGAGCCATCAAACTGGTGGACACTGTTGCTTTGGTTTTAGGAGATTGGTCTTGCCTATCTTGTCTAGTTCTGTTTAATCACCCATCTCCAGAAAACGGGAGACTTCTCAGAGGGTGTTATTAGTTTTGAGCCAAAAAATCCCTTGGATGAGACTATCTGGACTGCATGCCTTTCTAAAATCAAGCTTACATCTCATGTGAGCATTATCTGCTGTGAAATTTGAGAAACTCTCTTCCAATCATAATGAAATATATAACAATAGGAATTATTCAGTTCTTTTGATATTTCCTATTCCACTTTGAATTGGAAGAGATAAAAATAGATGAATGAAAAAGTACTTCAAAGTATAACTATGTAGCTGGAAAGAGCAACGATATCTGGTGGGTTGACTAGATGGGTTCAATCAAATAGTGCAATAATTTGCAACTGCACTGATACCTCTCCCATCTTCTCCTTTTGGAGCACTATCCCACTGTCAGATCTTTGCAGTAGAGCCCAGCTTCATNCCATCTCACCGCTCTGCCTACACAAATGTCAGTGATGAATATGGGAATGAGGACAAACTGTGCAGGGATCTAAGAGGATCTAAGAGGCAAATTCTGAATTCTGCCCTTAAACTTCTTTAATATAGTCACAGGTTCAAAAGAAAAGAAAGATAAAAGATATAAAAAGCCCCATGCACTTAACTGATAAATCTGTGGTTGGTTCTGCAAATAGTCTCTCTTGAAACACTACAACAGTTGCTCAAGTGGCATCATTTTGCACATGATAAAGCCTTCATATGCTGTTTTTTAGTAATGTCAGTTTGTTTGTCTGGTTAGCAGCCTTGTGGGCTGTTCCAAAGCCACTTCCATCTGAAACTACAGGAGCAAGAACCGGACAAGACAGAAGATGTTGTTAAATAGTAGGGAAAACAGAGGCATTGCCATTGTGGTGGTACAATTCCTGCCCCTCACTTGGGCCTCTCAGTACAGGTTGTGAATTCCCCTCCCTGAGCCACACAACAGTTCATTGGAAAATCAGGTATGAAAGGTGAAAGTCAGTGGACCAGGGTGTTAAGGTGCTATTGCATGCAGTGATAGATAATTTAGTAAAAGATGAAGCCCCTTGCATTCTAGCCAGTCCTCAGAGATTAGGGGGCTAGGGGTGGCTGGACTTCTTAATAGATATGCCAATTTAATATTTGGCTAGAGGTCTGACATCAGATGCACAAACAGCCTGTCTGCTAGAGGTATGGTTGCTTTCAAAAGAAGTCAAATGCATGACTAACACAATTTGCCGTAACTGTATTTGCATGAAAAAAAATCGTTTAAATTCTTACAGATAGACAATTTTGTTTAGAACAGAACTAATCAATCTATATGTATGTAATTTTTCTGTAATTCTCAGTTGTGATTTCAACATTTCTATATCAATAAACAATCATGATGCTTTATTTTTTGTTTGTGTTTTACTGTGAACTACAACCTACACCATTTTTTACAACATATTTTACTGAATCTCTTGCTAATCTTTAAGCTAGTTAACCATTAAGTGCTGTTAAAACTCAACCTTTTTATTTACTTCATATTATTAATAAATTTTGAACTGCTGCTAAATTATAAGCATGTCAAACATATTAATCCACAACTACCACAAAGAAAGGGCCTATCCTTCAAAAACAAAATGAAACAACACTCTTTACTAGACCAGCTGTTTTGTCCCTTCTCTTTATTTCCTAACCTTTTTGGTACTTATAAGAAATAATTTCTTATGAAACACTGCTGAACTGAATCATTTGAAAATGACAAAATCTCTCCCCTGCTCTCTGGAACCAGAGTATAATCTTTTTGTAAAATGAAAGATAGCAATTAAATTAGGCTCCCTAGCCCTAAAACCTTATGAAAGTGAAGACTGGTGCCCACACATGGCCTGTCAGCTGATTCTCTGATGTGATTTTATAACGCAAGTTATCATGAGTCATGATGTGAACTATGGCGGCCATGCTGAAATACTGCTTGTAAGGTTAAATTTTTTAACATAAAAGTGTGAGCTGGTTCATTGTATGTTAACCTCAGAAAGCAACTCAACCCTACACAGCTACTCACTCACTCCCTGCAGGAGGCCAGGACAGGACCAGAAGGGAAAAAGAAAGAAAACTTGTGCATTGAGGTAAAGACAGTTTTGTAGGTAGAGGGGAAAGAAGGAGGTAACAAATCAAAACAAAACCAAATCAATCTCTGCACCATCTGACTGATTCACAGACAGCTCCCAAGCAAAGGTGACATAAAAAAGAATAAATCTGCCTGACAGATTTATGGAGTTATACATATTATATGGGATATTCCTTTGGTCATCGGGGGACAGCTGTCCTGGCTGTATCCCTCCCAGCCTTATGCCCACTCTCTTTTTGCCTACTTGCTTGGGGTGGAAGAGTAAGAAACAGAAGACTTGGCACTCTGTGGGCACAGCCCATCAACAGCTAAAAGATAGTTGTGTTATCAGCACTGGTCACAGTGGCCACGAATGCAGGGTGTAGCACCGTATGAGGTGATATGAAGAAAATAAACTCCACCCCAGACAGACCCAGTACATAATTAAAAACTCCATGTCTTTCCTCAACTAAGGGATTTTTAGCTATTTCAGGCACTAATGTAAATGATATAAAATATTTTCCTTGACCTGTTTGTAGAACTAAATTCAATGCAGAGCTGTAAGTACAATGATCCTGACACATTTTAACTGTGACACAAGACCCTATTACAGAAAAGACATCAAAAAGTATCTCTTACTCTATGTGCCAGCCTGTGCTAAATAAGTTTCTTTCAAAAGAATGGTTCGTTTCTCCTTTTTTTTTTTTCCACACCACTTTAGCAACTTTATTGTTGAGACCTGTAACAAGAATATAATAAGAACAGCAAAGTATAAGCAAAATGTGTAACCAAGGAAAAAATTAATCTGAGCAGCAAGCAAAACCCATAAATATTTCAAAGAAATTGATGGAAACATCATCTGTTTTGCATTTCTCTACACTGACATCCTTGATAAGTTTCTAAACATCGTTGTAAGGAAAAGTTCCATATCAATAATGAAATTGGCATAATAGTCTAACAGTATTCTTTTCTATCATTGTTTTCAAATATTCTGTAAGTAAAATTGTCCTGGGTTTGGTTCAGGTTAATTATCACAAACAGCTGCTGGCCCAAGCAGCTGGGAGAGGCCACAGCCTGGATAAACATCTGAAACAGCCAATGGAATATTCGATGCCATACTGATGTCATGCCCCCTGTATAAGGGAAGGGATGGCTGGGCCTAGGTGTGCCTGTTTTCAGCTTGCTTTAAAGTGTAGCTGGGAAAGTGGAGACACAGCCACAGGTAGAGCTGGTTGCTCTCTTTCTGTATCATTTCATTATTATTATTATTAGTGCTGTTGGGGTTTTTTTCCCCTTTTTGTGTTGTTTTATTAAACTGCCCTTATCTCAGTCCATGGGGTCTCACCTTTTTCTTCCTCCTAAGTCTCCTTTCAATCCTACAGGAGGGGTTGTGGAGGGGAGGAGAGGAACTCATGGGTAAGTTGCTGTGCAGTGTTTAGCTACTGGCAGAGGTTAAACCATGAACAAATAAAAATTTCTGTAATTATAACCATTTTGAATTTCACTCTGGTTCATGTTAATTACTTTTTTTGCTATATGAAAGTATAAAATGTTGGGGTTTCAGTTATGTTCTGATGTATTTCAATGAAGTCTCACTGTGTTGGAGACTGTGTTCAGGTTCAGTCAGAGAAATGGAGCAGTTTTGCGCAGGTTTGAGAGGTGGTTTGTTTTGATAAACTGCTTTGCTGTTCACTTGCTTTAATTCCCAGGTGAGTAATGGTTTGTAATGGTTCCTGGACCAGTGATGGGAGCTTCTGAAAGGTATTTTTTGGTCATTCAATAGATATATTGTCACCACAGTTAAGTCTATAAAATGTAAATATTTTTCCAATAAGAAAGTGATAATTTTGCATGTGATGCAACTTTGGTTTGGGCATCCTTCAAATGGTTTTAAAACTATGGCCATTGGTCCCTGACACACGTGCATCGTGTTATATGCAGTCACTACTACTGTGATAATCCAGTCTGACAGCACAAAGCATGATGAGGCCCCTATTATGCTATTTGCTCAGTATTTTGTTTAGACTCTAAAAAAGGCTGGAAATCCTCTTATGAGCACCTCCAGTCCATGTGTGTGTGTGTAGAGACAAGTTCTTATGTTGAAGGTAGGAGCACAAGTGACAGTCTGAATGCTTTTTCTGATCAATATGAACTATGTTGCAATTTTATTGAGTAAGGAAGGAATTCTGGTAATTTTACAGGAAAATAAATTAGATCAAGTTTTGTCAGGTGTTAGAGATAGGAAGTAAATTTAAAAACAAAACTAGAAGAAAATCATTCAGGAAGGTGTTTCACTTCTGAATAAAAGTATTGCTTACATTAGTTTCTGAAGAGTATTGGTTAACACAAATGCCTGACATTTCATGGGTAAGATGTAAAACACTAACACCACTTCTTTGCCAAGTGGGTCTGTAACCTGCAGTCCCTAGTCATTGAATCTTCATAGTTTATCTACAACTATCTGAATAAATTAATAATTTAAAATATGATATCTCTTAGCTGACCTTTCTGCTAAACTGTCTTGGCCTGATCTCTGCTTTTTCTGCTTAGCTGCAGCAGTTCTTAGTAGGGTCACTAATGAGATCATCTTGCCAGAAGAAAGGTGCCCCTTTCTACACCCTTACATTCAGAGCTCTCCCTTTTCTGACTTTCTTCTAGTTTGTTGTTTTTGTTTTTGTTTTTTTTTCCCCTGCTGAAACTGTCATCCTATTAATTCTGCTAACAGAACTGACAGTGGAGTCTTTCTTTGCTTTGTCCTCCTCTATTCTTCAGGTATCTCTCAATTCTTTCTCTAATTGTTCTATGAACATCCCCTGGGATTTCTGCATCTGCTCCAGACTTTCAGTTGCTACATACCTTAAAATATACCACTTTGTAAATAACAGAGTACCCTCCTATTTGTAAGAGTGATTAATTCTATTTCTTGTATTACACATAGATGCTGGCTGCATCACGACTAGTTAAGGAAAAATTAACCACAACTTTTAACTGAGAAGGTGCTTAGAAAAGTTTGCTTTTTTACATTGCCTCTGCTGCAGTTCATTTCTGCTTCCCTCCCTCCACCCCTTTCCAGTATGAATTATGAGTTAATAACTTCTGATAAGACCAATTCTATTAAATTAGCAACTGAAGCATTTTTTAAACAATTATGACAATCATTACTTCAGAAACACTTCTACTGAAAAGTTTTTCTAATAGAATCTTAAAAACAGTGCAAGACATTATCTTTATTTGATTGAGTTATTGATATAAAATACTTATTTGATGAGAAATGGACACTAGGTTTTGATCTTTAAGTTCTGAATAATCTTTTCAGTGATGCTTTCATTATTTAAATATAGTCTGACTAAATTCTTATGTTTGTGATTATCCACCAGAAACCTTTCCATTGAATAATGAGATATTCTACTAGATAAATGTAATCATTTTAATTGTAGGAAAATGTGACAGGTATTTTCAGAAGCTGGCCTGAAAGAAATGAAAAGCTCTGTAACTCATCCAATATACATCTAAAGTACTATGGCACTGATAGTTTACACAAGAATTTTCCCTGGCATTATTTGAATGAAAACTGCCTTATTGAGTACTTGCTCACATGGCAGGTTAAACTCGAATCAGACTTTGCTCACATTCCTGCTCCTCTGCTTTTTAAATAGTTGCAGACTTAAACCTGACTGTGGCATCTCCTGACCTGTCCAGATGTTTTTACCTTGCACATATATGTGAGGTATATAGAGTTGCTGAAGTAATTCCTAGGCAAATATGCCATTAGTAACAAAGTTTCTATGACAACTGGTTTAAATATAGACTAGTCTATTTAAAGTGATTGCACTCTCAGATTATCAGTCATTCTTTTGAAGCATTTCTGTGTCTGTTGCTGCCACCCACTTTAACCTTGGACAACAGAATTTTTCAGCCATACTTGGATCCCACTTCTCAAGTTGTTAAATAAGTATTCAAACAGTCAAACCCCTGGAAGCATTAGCATAGATTTTGCTTTCAAACCATTAGCAGGTAGCTGAAAAATAATATGCTATGTATTAAGTGACAGATGAGAATTTGTTCTTTATTGATAGAAGCAGATAAACCCCAGTAAATGAGGTGCTATAAGTAGAAACTACAAAAAGTGTAGAAAAGGAGAAAAATAGAAGAATTATACTCCCTTTGTTCTCTTCTGGTGGTTTTGATAGAATTTAGTGGCCCTCCTACAGTGCTGGATGCATAGTTGCAAACATACTGAACTCCCTTCGGTTAGTATGCAGACACTACAGCAGAAATTCACCTGCATATTTTGGGGACCTTCAAGAAGCTTTACAAATTGTTCATAACTGGTTTGCTAGACATTTTTCTGCTTGTATGCAGAGGACCAAAGATTGTATGACTTTTTCCAGTTTATGTAATGTTATTTTTAGGATCCTGTTCTAGTTCTCATATGCAGCATAGAAAGATTGAGTTGTTTTATACATCACTGTGTTCAATCCTTTTGTGTCATTATACCATTTTATTATTTATGCAATTTTTTTAAGCATTCTTTCTAATTTGGTATTTAAATAGAAAATTCTTTTCTAAGCCAGCTCTTCTTAATACAGATGTCATAACTGACTTGCTTTTTTGTTGTCCAGGCAGTTTATTAAAAATTCTCCTATGGCATGCCAATTCCTGCAGTAGAAATAGTAGAAATCCCAGGTAGTGTAGCTAACACCCGTTCTCTGTGTTGTTTCATTAGTTAATGACTCAGAGCATTTCTAATCTTACACATATTTTCTACTTTCCTCAGTCCCGTGTTTAATACTCAGACTAGGCTGGCAATGACTGTGTTGTAATTGCTTATGGGTTGAAATGATAAACAATTTAGGTCTGAGACATTATCTTTCAGTACTTGTGTGTATACAGAACTTCTAAGACCTGATTTTGTTACACATAGAATGTAGGGTCCTGAATTGTTGTTACAGTCATTGTGGGTGCATGGAATAAGCTTCCAGGTTCTTGGATCCAGAACACCTGGTCTGAGATTCAGAGGATCATCCAAAAGCTGTAGTACTGTGACTCCAGAAGATGCAATTATCTATTGCCAACTTTCTTCATTTCCTAGTCTTTCAACAGGAACAGACTCTTTCCCTTGTGCCATGGTTAGCATTGCTGTGGCTTCATGGTAAGCTGGATCAGTGATCTCAACTGGCAGAATCTTGGGGAAGGAGGAAAAGCAGAGTAATTGATCAGCCTTGACACCAAGCCTTATGAATCCTAGAGCTGGCATGAGAGAAGAGACAGTGATGTGTAGGCCAAAGCAGCAGGCAAGGAAAAAATTCAGAGGAAGCAAACAGAAAACTGTGCCTTAAAATCCTCTCTTCTCCCTTAAGCAGACTAGATAACCTGAGCTACTGTGGAGGATAATTTCACAGCTTGCAATTACACTCAGTTGTTTGGGTTGTTTTACCATAAAATTGACACTGAGTCAAAGTAAGATACAGGAAGCATCACTAAAAGAGACTGACTCCTAAACTCTGTAGATTTCTGTTGCTGTATTTTTGCCAGGCATTACTATAGCAACTGATAAGAAAATTGGTCACAGCGAAATTTCCATTCTTCTTCCAAATGCTGGAGGCAGATGATTAGTGGGCTTTTTTTCCTCTTTCCCCTTGAAAAAATGCTGCAGATTTTTAAGTGAAGCTGTTAACTCTGCTCCTGTTCTGACTGTAAATGGAAGTTCAGCCTGCACTTTCAGAAAATATGAAAAGGAAAAGAATGTTTTTCACAGCCTTTGAGGGAGTCAAAGTAAAAAATAGTGTATTTTAGTAAAGTGAAACACTTAAGCATAATACATAGGCATTTTTTATAATGATGGTGAATAACTTAATGTTCTTAAATACGCATATTATGTGTATGTAACATTGCTATCTTGCCAAAGAGACCCTACTCATACTTGTGCAGAAATAAAAAGACGTTTGCGACAAGTTTATATGTAGGAAAGATTCTGATCTGATAGATGAAAGGATATGGTTTTTGTGTTTTTGCTGTTCAGCATTTAACAGAGATATGACTGTGTCTTGGCAGGTTTGTTGATATCAGTGTTTTGTATTTACTGGCCATTGAGTATAATTTCAAAAGTAATGGCTAACTTTGGAATGTGTTATTGATAAATGTCATATAGGTAGTTGTCTGTCTGTGTAACTCTTTTCCTTTTGATGTGTTTGTTTTCTCCTAATATCTGATGAATATTCTTTTACTCCAAGTTACTTTTTTAGTGTTTTTATTGCCTCTCTCTCTTTTCTGCATTCTCGGTTTTAATGCCTAGGGAACAGGAGTAGATCTTTTACACCAATGTCTCTTTCCCTCATGACCAAGCATATTGGCTTTGAGGGTGCAGGTTTGAAACAGGAGTGGGGAATAGTGTCCCATAGATTTTCCCTTGCCTTGTGCTTTCTGATCATGATTATCACAGCGTCTCTTACTGGCATTGACATAATCCTGTGGGTATGATTTTCATAGGCTTTTGTTTCTGTTCCTTTCCTGAAGGATCCAGATGCTGGGTGTGATGTGTTTCAGAATGCAAAATTCTGGCCATACCTAGGAGACTTCTTGGATGTGGCATCTGGGAAATACACATGCCATGTTTCCTATAACACTGTGAGCTGTCTTGAAACTTCAATGAGAATGGTAACTTTAGGAATTAACAGATATTTTTGCATCGGGGGGGATTTATCTGTTTTACCAGTACTGTAGCAAAAAGAAATATGCAGGGGAGCAATATCACTTTAAAAATATGTAAATCTATTTCAGAAGAGTTTAGTTAAGAAACCAAATATTTTATTTTAAAAGCCCATTCTATTATCCTAACTGAAACTACTTTATCTCTTGCACAGGAAAAAAGGATTTACAAGAATAGAAAACAAACCACATTATTTTTGAGGGTGAAAACTTAGAGGACTATATATAGATTTTATTTTTTTTTCTCATCTGTGTGTTGCTAGGATATGATGCCAAAATTAAGGAGCATACAGAAATGTTTCTTCATACTGCTTTGTTCTTAGTGGACCTTGGATAAAAGTAAAATTCTCCTTCAAGAATATGTTGTGTTCTCCTACAATGCAGTGGGGTTTCTTTGAACATGCTCTCTTCTGTTACTTATGCAAAAGCTGTTTTTGGTGAAGCTTGATTAAAATTAAGTGTTTGAAACTTGATTGTCACCTTCAGTAAAGATCAAAACTGTATTACTGTAAAGTCACAAGCATCCATTACAAGAGGGTCTTTAATATTATCAGAGCATAGCTGAAGATATTTGACATTTTCCATGACTGGTGGTAAAGTTATTTTGTTGTTAGACTTCATTAAAATTTGCACTACCAGAAAAACAAAAGGTTGCTGAAGTACTTGCTAGGCAAATATGCCATCAGTAATAAAGTTTCTATGACAACTGGTGTGACATTATATTAGCCAACGAGACTCAGACTGCCTATGTGAAGTCATTGGGAGAATGTCCTAATGTACTAATTATTAGTTTTAAAATTAGAATGTACTAATTAAACAACTTGCAAATTTTTCCCACTTTCTAATAGTGTAGTAAAGAGCATATTGAAGAAGAATACTCACCTGTGAGTTTTCCTTTATACTGTCCTTTGTACCGTTCCAATAGCAGAAATTTATCACAAATATTTGTCACTCTGTTTTGTACACTAACATGAAAAGCTTATTCTAGATGACTTTAACTTCAGTCCTGCATGTATATATGAATGAGTGTCTGCAGATGTGGGTGGTCTGGTCTTTTCCCCAAGAACGGTAGTACAGTGAAGATTTTGGTCAGATCAAAATTTCCAGTTGCAAAGTATCAGAGAACCAGTTTAAGTTTGTATTGACCTGAATGGCCGGCTGGCTGCAAGAGAAGTATCTGGACCTAAACTTTTAGGCATGTTCAAGTTCAGCATAGATATGGATGAATATTCCTTCATGTTCATTCATATGCCTTTTTTTCTTTTTTTTTTTTTTCCACAGGAAGTAATTTTTCTTTGCAGTGGTAAATCAGGTTCTTTCTCATGATAAAATTGTATTTTCTTCTCTCTTTTTTTAAGCCTTCCTTAGTGAGATGAATTCACTAATTTTATTAGTATCAAAACCAGTCCCTTTATTCCTTGCGTTTCTAGGACTCAGATAAAGCTGAAAGTGCTGAAACAGCTTCTTAGGAATATGAATCTATTCTACTTTGAGTGCAAACAAAAAGAGGTCAGTTTGTCTAACTGCAATAACGAAAGACTTATTTCAAATCTCTCGGCAGCTGTGGGTCTTTTCTCTCGCTTGTTCTCACCCAAATCAAAAGCCAGTTAATATGTAGATTATTCTTGTGTCATTTCAGTTTGATTGCTTTGAAGCTATGCAGACAGGAACTGTGAATCCACCAAGTTTCATTTCAGTATTTGCATCATTCGTTATTCTGAATCCATGTCCATACTTCTTCCCTTACTTGTTATTTCTTGCAGCAATATAGATCAATCTAATAGTCCAATAGGAAGCAGCTTTTGTAATATCATGAATCTAATACATGTTACTTATTGACCCATGAGCAAGCCACAGACTGCATGGATTGTTGTGATTGTAGATTGTAGCTGGAGGACTCCTAATCCTTGACCTGGCTGCAGAGAAATATCAACACAATCTTTTGTTCTGAACACAGAGGGGAAGCTTATCTAAGACTACTAAGATGATTAAGGGAGTGGAACATCTCCCTTATGAGGAAAGGCTGAGGGTGCTGGGTCTCTTTAGTTTGGAGAAAAGGAGACTGAGGGGTGACCTCATCAATGTTTTCAAATATGTAAGGGGTGAGTGTCAGGGAGATGGAGTTAGGCTTTTCCCAGTAGTGACCAGTGATAGGACAAGGGGGAATGGGTGTAAATTGGAGCATAGGAGGTTCAAGTTGAATGTTCGAAAAAATTTTTTTACTGTAAGGGTGACAGAGCCCTGGAACAGGCTGCCCAGGGGGGTCGTGGAGTCTCCTTCACTGGAGACATTCAAAACCCGCCTGGACATGTTCCTATGTGATGTACTCTAGGTGGCCCTGCTCTAGCAGGGGGGGTTGGACTAGATGATCTTTCGAGGTCCCTTCCAACCCCTAGGATTCTGTGATTCTGTGACTATTGCATAGACATTAGACTATTTAGCTTGGAGAAGGGAAAGCTTGAGAGTGTTTTATCAGTGTATATAAACACCTGAAAGGAGAGTGCAAAGAAGATGACCTCTTCTGTAGGTGTGAGTGGCATCTCAGTCACCTGCCTTACTGTAATGTTTATCTGTCATTACGCTCATGCTTTAGCAGCCATGTAAATCTATTGCTAACAAGAATTAAACTGAAAGATACCTCTGGTCAGAGCAGCTGCAAGGACTACTTAATGTGTGAAAAAAAAAAAAAATCCTAAATTGTAATCTTGGTGGTAATGTCATTTGTAAATTGATTTGAACAGAAGCAATGAATTTTTCTATAAGCAAAAGAGACGTTGGACATTGTCAGAAAAGAGGTTTTTCTGTTAGAGCTTTTTACCATTTTTAGAACTGAGTATCTATCAAACAAAGGCATAGAACAGACAAACTTTTGAATAAAACATTTCTTTCATAAGCTGTATGTACAAAAATAAAACATGTGCAGTAGGATTTTTTTGTATTTGGGCCATGATGGAAATCTTTATTTAAAGAACCTCTTAAAGAATTACTTAAAGTAATTACCAAATTACTAGGGAAATCACGTATAGTTCAGTCATGCATTTATTTTTTTTTATTATTTATGTTTTAGATCACAATTATTTAATATGATTCTTTCAAAAGCAAAAGGTGATATAATCATTGAAATTTCCAAGAATTTTATAGTATAGAAGTTGCTTGTTTCCAGGAAATTCCTGACTTCTGCAATTTTCTTTCAAATGCAATTAGGAGCTATAAATATATTGTTTTTATTGGAGGATTTACACAATATTGAATCTTGAGGAGAGAAAAATGTATCTATCAAGTACAGATGAAGATTCAGCATCTATGAGTTTACTCAAAATGGATTTTAATTACATTGGAAAAAGTAAAATACAATGATAGCAGGTCTTTGTGGTATCCTAGTTCATACAGGAGAAAAGGGAGGACAGGCACGAATATAGAAGTCTTTTTAGCCAGTTCATTTTTTCCCAGAGGATGGAGTCTTCCTTTTAAAGTATTAATGGCAGAAATGAAAGAAAGATAAACCAACAATAACTCTTGTCATATTATTCCAGTATCCTAAATTCCTGCTGCCATTTACCTCCTTGAATCCCTTGCTGGTGTTGGTTGTTTTCATCTGTAAATCTTTTACAGGAAAAAATATTTGATACCAAAACAGGATTCCTATTGTACCACATCCTAAATCTACCAGTCAAGTAAAGTATTTAACTTGCTGATTTATCTGATTCTTTTCACTTAACTAATTATGTAATTTCTTATTCATCAATCCAATACCTTAATTTTGTCAGTGTCATTTCTGGTCTCTGCTGACAGTGCTTAAGATTCTCTCCTTCAAAATTTCCTATTTCAGGATAATTTTTTATTCCCAGGAGAAGATGTTTTTGGGAGCGGGAATCTCATACTTAATTTACCTTGGCATGGCATGGTGACACCAGCCAAAAGTGGGGGAAAAAATTACTGCTAATTAAGTGAAAGCAGTGAGAGGGAGAACTCAAATCAGAAAATATGTTCTATCAGTTTTCATTAGATTCTTTATCTCTGTTGGGTAGAATGGTTTACAAAAGAAACAAAACAAAAAACAAACAAACAAAAAAAAAACATCAAAGCAAGACTAAGCAAATTAGAAAAAGAAAGGACAAAAGGGAAAGCAAAAAACAGGGTGCAGGTGAGGAAAGCCTCCTCTAGTAGAGCATTAGGCAAATCACCTCTAGTAGAGCATTACCACTAGCTGAAGTTGTTCCAGATCTGAGAATGACTTTAGTAAGCTGAGCAGTATGAACATACCTAATTTTGTTGATAACATTTACTTTTTTTTCCTCCTCTCAGTGGCATGTGACTTTCTTCATTCACAGAGAAGAGCTTTGGAGAAGTAGTCTGAAAGATGTGTTAATTTTTGACTCATGCTGTGGCACAGTTGGCATTTAGAGTTTTATTTGTAGTAGAGTTTGCTCCCATGCAAACCTTTTGTCATTTGAAGCTTTTGTGAATTTGGCAAGGTGCCTAAGAACCGTACAACGCGTGTGCTGTTTCTTAAGCATCCAGACATCTCTGCAGCTAGCATTAGCCTAATTGGAACTTTCTCCTGTTATATTTCTGTATAGTTGGCAGGAATAAACAGGAATGTCTAAGAGGACTTAGAAATTCTTTGTCTATTTCTGTTGCATATGTAATATATTCTGAAGAGCCCTTTCTGTGCTGATTTGTACTGTTACTTTATACTAGTCTCATCAAAACAAAGCTGTGCTTCTACAGTTGTAGTGTGACACTGGATATTCCAGAATCTGCTTCTTTCTGTACTCTTTACGAAGCTCTGATAAAACCAATATATAAGTCAAAGATGACAAGAAACTGAACAAAATGCAAAGCACTGAGACTTGGCCAGTGGTAAGAAAGGTTAAACAATGGTGTCCTGTAACCTACGTAAAGTAGGTTGACAACTGTTTCTGAATTAGTAGCTACTGGTTAGTTGGTTCAGCTCTGAGATGGGGTGGTGGCATCTCACATGCTTTGGCTGCTCCTGTTCCAGATCTCCACTGCTAGGGAAACTGATGTCACACTTTTTTCTTTGTGTGTGTTTCTCTCTTATTTCAAATGGTTTCTCAACATGGAAAAACTGCTGGGGAAGAAGAAAGAGCAAGGAATAGTACATCTTCTGGTTCCCTGCTAGGAGAAGGTGCCTGTGTCTCAGACAGGAAAAATGGTAATGTTCTGCCCTTGGGTTGTTTAAATAGTAAAACTGAACACATAAAAAGTGTGCATATATAACCAATGTGACCTAAGACTCAGCCCACAGACAGTGTAGTCAACCTACAAACCAGTGATGGCAAGACTTCACGAGTTAAGCAGTTTGTGTCAGTCCAGATGTGGGTGTAACTGTGTTGGAGGCCTATCAGGTTTTTCCCGAATCTGTGTGCTTAGGCTACAGATCTTTCAAGATTAATTGTTTCCTCTTTCTGCAAGAGAGATATTTGCTTAAGTGCTGCAGTAAAACATATGGGAGCAGAAGATGTTTGTCAATTTCTGAGCTATACTCAGCCTTTTGAATTTTGGCACTGTGGCTCACAGAACTAGGGAGGTGAAATGTGTACAACTTAATCTAAAATAATTTAGGAAAATTATATGTGCAGAAGAACTGTAAGGCTCAATTGCCATGTGCTAACAAAGATTCATAAGAAAATTCATATCCGCATCTGTAGGTGTCTTGCGTATATATAAAAAAATCCCTAACAAGCTGTTCTGTAGCATTTTCTTGTCTTATCACTCTGCTCTTACTACAGGTCTTTTTTTAGTTGTCTTTTCAAACAAGTTAGTCATAAGATTGTTCAAGTTGGACTCGGAGCACAATTGCAGGGATATACCTTTTTGCTAATACTAAAATACTCCTAAACAATTAAAGTAATTTTGTTTCTCTTTGTATTCAAAATATCTCTATCTCTGTGGGTTAAATCTGTGTGTAGGTTCTACACAGTTTTAGGGCTTAACTGTTCCAAGATACAAAATGAGAGCAATCAAGGGCTATGTGTTTATTTGAGGTAATCTCCACATTTTATTGTGGAAGAGGGGAACGCCAGAGCATATCAAATGCTTTTTAATGACCCTGATTCTTCCCATTTCCTCTGTGTTCTGTCCTGATCCACCTACACTCTTCAGATATTAGATTTTTCTCTCACTCCCTTTCCAGGCTCTAAATAGGTGGGATACCAAGGTTTTGTATGACAATCTTAGCCTGCTCTGTACAAATAATTTGTACTTGACTGGTGATTTCCACACAGCATATGTCAACTGTGTTGTTTCTACAGGGCACACGGGTTTAGACAGAAACAAAATACATCATTTTGCCTTGATGCGATCCAGTAATTCATGTCCAACATTGTGGCTGCAATGGAAGACTGTATGAAACAGGTCCGAAAATGTTTATAAACAGTTATGGCAGTAGATTGCCAGATTAGAACAAATTTGTACATGATACACAGTATAAATGCAGTTGGCAGCTGGTAAGTGTTAAGTGTATTGTTAGCGTGCCACGAACAGCTACAATCATGAAACCACTAAACATGAAAATCAGAAATGGTCCTCACTTTGCATGCATATAAAGTGTACTATCTTTGTAAGAAAGATAATTTTCTCACATTTTATATATCTTTTTATAGAGATAAAAAAAAAAGGCTTATTTCCTATTTTATTTACTTGTAGAAGTAATTCAGGTTCTATTGAATAGTTTAGTTTTCCAACTCTATTCTAAAAATTCAATTACTTCCTAATTATATCTTTACCAACATTCATGAATAAATTTGTAATGTTTAAGCCCAAAAGCAACCTTCAGACTGCTTGCATACGTTTCCTGGCCAGAGTGCTCAATTAAAATGCAGGCAGCCACATGGATGCTTCACACAGTACTGAACCCATCTGCCTGGTTTTAGTTGAGCATGTACTGAAGAAGGATGCTGAGTCCTGACCTTCTGAAATCACTACTATGCTTGGACGTATGCCTATCACATTAACATACATATTTAGTGATTATTTGTTTTTAACTGCTCCTGCTTTCTGTCACTGTGCTACCTGAGAACAACTCCCCCCTCCTGGCGGGGCACATCCTGTCCCCATTGTGGCCGTGTGTCAGTGAGAGCTTTCTCCTACCCAGAAAGGATCCTTCTAGCAGCAGGAAAGATGTGTGCAGCCAGGAGACCAGGACTGTAGGGGGCCCCAGATTTGCTTTCCCATAAGGCTTAGACACAATTGCCAAGGATAGTACTACTACCACTACTAATTAGTAGTAGTAGTGTTACCAATATTGTTTTAGTTGTTGCTGGTCATTACTGTTGTAATAGCTAAACAGTCCACTTGAAGATTATTTCCAGTTTTTCAGTATATCTTTATAAAAGCAAGAGCATCAAAAATCTCTTCAGAACTCAAAGTTTGAAATCATAATGTCATATAAAAAAGTAAAAAAATATTTACTACATCTTCTTTAGCTATTAATACAGCAAAGAACTACGTTGTCTTCTTTAGCTATAACATTGCAAAGGAATATTTGACTTTGTGAGCTCCCCCTCCCTGTTCTAAAATATTTTTTATTATACCTGTAGTTTTACACTTAGTCACATCAAAATTCTTTTTATTTCAATTAGTCCAGCTTGAAAAAACAAATCGCATTGCTCTTCATGTCAGCAGAAAGATACCTAGAAGACTGCAATTGTTTCTGCTAGACCATCCCTTTCTGAATATCCTAAATACTGGCATGCCCAAACTATGTTTCTATTACCAGAGACATTAGTTCCAATGCTCCTGTTGATTAGAATATATTAAACAAAATTTGCAAAGGTTCAGTGTCATGTCCCATCTCCACCACCAACCCCCCCGCCCCAGCATAGAAATAAAGCTTGCAAAAAGCGTGAATGTTTCTCGCCATTTTCAATTTTATCAACCCTCATTAAGTTATAAGTCAAATGTAATATGCCTTATACAAGTACTGTGAATACTTATTTTTTGTTGGAAACTGAGAGGACCCAGAATGTAAAAGACCTAGTTACTGGTTGAAAGTTTTATAATGGAGCTCCAGATTTAAGTGCAAGTTTACACTTAATTAACAACCTGGTAAAACAGATTTTCTCACAAAGTCTGACGTGCCATCAAAGCTGATAGAAAATATATTCAATACCATGCAAGATCTCTATACCTCTTCAGAAAGTGCATATATTTCTTTCAAAATCTCATATTTTTCCAGCATCAAAACCCAATATCATTTAAATGTCAGTTACTCTCTGACTTCTTCCTTCAATGACTTCATGAGTTTTATCTCTGACCACTGCTCCTTGTGGACAATTTTCAAATTCTTATTCTACCTGATTTATTTCTTATTTTCAACTTACATTAAAGTATTGTTAGTTATATAATAAAACATTTTTCTTCTTTAAATGAATTGATTTTCCTTGGATATAGATAACTTTCATTTTTGATTTATTGTTTCACTGATTCTGGTTTCTGTCAGGTTTATTGGCCTTCCTTGTTTATAGGAAGGCAGAGAGGAAGGGTATGGGTTAGTGTACAGCTTTCCTTGACCTTTGAAACTCTCTACTATGGAATTCATTATATAGACACAGCAGCTGTTATCTTCATCCAGAAAAGCCTTATATGTAAGTGATGAAACATTGTATAAAAATGACAATTTCCTACAACACTCTCATTCTGCTTTCAAGAGGTAATATACATGATTCTTGGTGATCTTTTTTGATTAAGTCAGATAATCTATCAAAGAGACAATCTGAAGATAATTTATGTATAGCCATATGTCTCCTACACCTTTGTGGTGAAAAGGCTGAAATGGCTTCCTCAGGAGACTGTTACAGCCAATTACCACCGAGGCTGGTAAAGTTTTAAGAGTTTTATTAAAATAAGAGAGGAAAGCAAAGCAGGGCTGGGCGGCCGGGAAGTCGCAGTTCCACCAAGGCTCGCAACTTCATGCAGGCTGAACCGTCGTTTTTATACTCTCAGATGTTAATTTTGCCATTCCCACTGCCCACTCCCCCATTTTTGTCTGGGATTTTCTTCAGTCCTGTCCTTGCCCCAGGCGCCTTCGATA
>VWZY01005333.1:21653-32250 GCA_013399075.1 Chloroceryle aenea
GGACAGGCCAAGGGGGGGTGGTTGGAAATGGAAAGAGGGAGCTTGAGGCTGGAGAGCAGGAGAAATTGTTGGTGCTGAGGGTGGGGAGAGCCTGCAGGACCAAGGGGTCTGTCCTGGCTCCTGGACACCAGGGAAGGGAGCTCCAAACGCTCACCCTCAGCAGCAGCAGCTGCTGAACAACAGCAGAAGTGGTGAGGGACATCTGCCCGAGACACGTAATTGAATTTCTTGGTAGCAAGTGGATTAAGGGATCTGAAACGGAGAAGTTTTGAAATCATAATAACGTGAGGCAAGAGACGTTGCACAACCTGACTGTGCTGCGGACAATGGAAACAAACAGATTAATCCCTGGCAGGACAGGAACCAAAATATCTGGCAGGCAGTGAGAGGGGGTCATGTTTATACAACTCGAACTCCACTGCCTGCCCCTCCTGCCTCTGCCAAGCAGTTGAAAAACCCCATTTTGGGTCATTTGAGCCATTCTCTACCTCGTTTGGTGAGGGAGGCAGCTCCAGCAGTTTGCCAGCACCCTTTGAGAGCCACAGGCTGCAAGTCTTGCTGAGGTGACTTGAGAAAATGTGGGGAGGCTGCTAACTCATGTCACATCATGAATGCAAGATCAGCTGTAGGGGCATCCCCCTGCCTTGGATGTCCACAGATCCCAGCGTGGTGGGGNAGAGATGCTCCAGCCCCTCAGCAGCTTCCCAGCCTCTGCTGGACTCTGTCTAGCAGCTCCTGGTCTCTCTTGAACTATGGAGCCCAGCACTGGACCCAGTATTCCAGAGGTGGCCTCACTGGGGCAGAGGGGCAGGAGAACCTCCCTGGCCCTGCTGCCCACACTCTTCTTCATGCACCCCACTCTTTTAAAAGCCCCAAATGTTGCCTCCAATCCTGACCAGTGCCAGAAGCCTGGGGCAGCACACAGAGGGTGGGTCATGTCTCTGCTCAGACACCAGAGCATGCTGGCAGACAGAGGACTGAGCTCAGCACTGCATCCACAATGACTGACCACAGAGGACCTGTCCTCCATGAATCAGCCTGGAGCTGGTTTGAATACAGACCCATTTTTGACATCTTTGACATCATTTCTCCACAGGCGAGGTGTGGAGAAGTGCTTCCTTGCCTGTGTGTGAAGCCTGCAGATAACTCTCCTCCTTCCCAGGCTGAAAGTCCAACCACCCCAGATAACAGAGGGACACCCATCTGTCAAACCATCTCTGGGACCAAAGTACTGACTTCAGAACAAGAAAGTCAGCACCGAGATAAAGGAGCTGGGATAGGAATGCTCCCAGAAACTGTCTGCAGCTCAGAACAAGGGCTGGGGGGGCAACTTCTCCAAGCTACAGCTCCAGGCTGAAGAGAAACACGCTGCAAAGGAGTCACCTGAGCCTGTGAAATGGGAGAGACTTTTTAACCTAAGACTGGCCATTTTCAGCCCACAGCAAGGCTCATCTTGACCAAACATGTCCTTCATTTCAGCAGGGATTGCTCAGGAAAAGTATGGAAGACCAGGGCATTATCTAGTGCCCCCTCCACCTCCAACTCCTTCGACCAGGCTCTCTTGTGGTAGGACCAGGGGTGATGGTTTGAAACTACAAGGGGGGGATTTAAACAGTTAGAAGAAATTATTGGTGCTGAGGATGCTGAGACCCTGGCAAAGGGGGGGACTTTGTTTCTTCTGCAAAACTGGATGAGAAAAAAATCCCAGCCCTGCACTGTTTCATCCTCCTGAATGAAAACATGCCAGGGAAGCTGTAATCTGTTTTGTTTTATTCTTTTACACTCCTCAGTGGCTCGTACATCTGCCCGACAACAAGGTAATTAGGAGAGCCCTCAATTCCTTTCACGCGTGAGGGAACAGCAAAAGAGTAGAGAACAAGGGCTGGATGGGATGATCTCACTCCAGCCTCTGCCGGGGTGGAGAAAAGCAAGAGAGTGTTTTCCTGCCTGGGTTGTGAGGAGATGAAGAGGCTCTGGCTCTGCTCTCGTGAGAACAGCTGATGCTCATTTTTTCTCACTGCTCCCAAGTATCCTTCTTGAGCTACTCCAGGACCAGGCGTACATGCTCACCTCTCCCAGCCCCTGAGAGCCTTTTGTCCTTAAACCTGCTGAAATCTCTACCAGTGGCACCCACATCAGTGTCTGGAGAGCATCATCCAGGTCTGTGCTGCTACTGCCTCTGCCCCAGTGCCCCCATGGTAGAGTCACAGAACCCCAGCATGGTGGGGTGGGAAGGGCCCTTTGGGGATGCTCTGGTGCCACCCCCCTGCTCCACCCAGCAGGGGCACCCAGAGCAGGGGGCCCAGCANAGCCTCTGCTGGACTCTCTCCAGTAGCTCCTGGTCTCTCCTGAACTGGGGAGCCCAGAACTGGACCCAGTACTCCAGAGGTGGCCTCCCTGGGGCAGAGCAGAGGGGCAGGAGACCCTCCCTTGACCTGCTGCCCACACTTTTCTTCATGCCCCCCAGGAGAACATTGGCATACTTGGCCACAAGGGCCCATAGCAGGGTGATTCTGCTGGGCTGAGGTGCACATCCGGACCCCCACATCAGCACAGGATGGTCTGATGAGCTTTTTCCCATCATCCAGCTCTGCTCAGCATCATCCTTTACTGAGGACAGGCTGAGTCATGTTTCAAGTGGAGACAGCATCTGTAAGTGCAGTGACTTCTTGTGTGACCCAGCTCCTCTCAGCTTTCATCTCCGACACGACGTGCAATGGAGTCTCTAAGGACCAGTTTATTACATTTTCTTGGAAATTTCACTCCCTAAATGTGTTTGATGATTGAGAGGATGCAGGCGAGAAAAGCCAGGGCCAGAGAGGCCGGGGAGCGCCAACACGTCCCAGTAACACGCTAAAAGGGCAATAATTATCTACCCAGTTCCCCAGAGAAATTAATTCCTCCAAGTATAGCACTTGAGATGTATTATTCAGGCTACTGGTGCTTTCCACACGCAGCCGTTCGGGCAAGTGCTTGGGACAAAGCTGGCAGGAGCATCTTTCCATCCTGTCCACAAGGCTGGAGCTGTTTCCCTTACCGGATGTTCCACTGTTTGAACAAAGCTGGGATCAGAGAATCACAGAATGGGTTGGGGTGGAAGGGACCTGGAAGCTCCCCCAGTTCCACCCCCCTGCCGTGGGCAGGGACCCCTCCCACCAGAGCAGGGTGCTCAGAGCCCCGGCCAGCCTGGGGCTGAACACCCCCAGGGATACTGGAAGGTCATGAACGCAAGTGGGCAACCAGCCTCCTGGTAAAAGCCCAAGGGCTGATGCTGGAGGAGACAACCCGGTGCCAAGAAGCTCTGAAGCCCCAGCAGGGCTCAGGGTGTCAGAAACGTCAGGGTCAGAGGCTGGGATGTCTGTGGAGATGCCAGGACCCCAAAGCTGCCAGAGCTGGAGTGCAGGCAGCAGGTGAAGGTGGGACTGTGGAGGACACACTCCAAGATGCTGCCAGCCTGGTGGCACCGTCCCCGCCGTGGGGTGAAGTGTCCCACTGCACAGAGGTTTCCTGGGAATGGTGCTTTGATGCCGTGAGGCTCTGCAAAGCTGCATGAGCTCAGGGATGGCAACAGGGTGACCCTGCCCTGACAGGTCCTTTCTAAACCTCCTTATCCCAAACTATGGTAGAGGAGCAGGCATGGGTTTTTTCTTTACCCCCTAAGTGTGGGCATCCTCTGGGGTGGCTCTAAGGGCATTTCATGTCCACCCTCAGCCCTACGTGTGGCGAGTCTCCAGCTCTTCAAGTGGGTAAATGCTCCAACTCCTCCATTTCCCACCAGCAGAGCTTCTTATTTCACAACAAAGCCACACGCCTGCCCTGTTAATCTCCCCAAATCCAGCAGCAGCCCAGAGATCCCATCTAAATGGGGTTGTTTTATCTCTGACTCTGGCCCAGTGACAACTGGGACGGTGGCTGCTGGCTTTTAACTCTGCCGTGTGATCTGCAGCCCTCCTTCATGAGCTGCCTCTCACCTGTGGCCAGCACGAGGGAAACAAATGGGTTCTTTTATTCACATCTGATCTATTGCTCCTGGAAAGCCACCGATCTCTGAAGGTCCTTAATTGAAAGGAGGATGCTCACGAGAGTGATGCTGACCAGAGGCGCAGTAAAGAAGGGATAATTTGCTTTAGTGGCTGAACTGAGGAGTCAAAACCCTGAGATAACAAGTGAACGGGAAAATTCATCAAGCCAGAGTAGGTGGAACATCCTCTGGTTTGGATTTTCTTATGCTTCCCAACGGAGTCGTCTGGCTGTCAAAGATGAAGGAGGAAAAACCAAGGAGTTTTGCTCTGTCCTCCAAGGAACAGCTCAAGAAACAGAGAATGATAGAATGGCTTGGGTGGGAAGGGACTTTTCAAGGTCATCCAGTCCAACCCCCCTGTGCTGAGCAGGTTGCTCAGAGCCCCGGCCACCTCCCCTGCAATGGGGACAGGGATGGGGCAGCCACCACCTCTCGGGGCAGCCTGGGCCAGGCTCTCCCCACCCTCAGCACCAACATCTCTCACAGTGGTCTTAGAGAACCTGGAGCCTTGTGGAGGCTCCCTGGGTACCACCGAGATCCACCCAAGCCACACACACCTAGAATCAATCATAGAATGCCCTAAGCTGGAAAGGACCTCCAAAGCTCATCTGGTCCCCTGCAGGGAGCAGGGACATCTCACCTAGAGCAGGATGCTCAGAGCCCCATGAAACCTGACCTTGAATGTCTCCAGGAATGGGGGTTCCACCACCTCCCTGGCCAACCTGGTCCAGTTTCCACCACCCTCAGAGGGAAGAACTTCTTCCTGATGCCCACTCAGGTTATACAGCAGCAGCAGTCCAGGAGCAAGCAAGCACAGCTTGGGAAAACAACAGTCCTGCTAGAGGAGAGACACGCAAGGACCTTAGAGGATGATCTGCAAATCACTCTGAGCTTCCTGGGGAGGGTCTGACGTTTAACACATCCACAGAGAGAAGCAACTCCAACGTGGGCAGCCTACCAAGTCCACAAAGGGTGGGTAGCTGCTGTTAACCTGCCTGCTGTGCTGCATCTGAGGGGGATTAGACCCTCAGAGTGTGCAGCCGGGTCTGCCTTTGTCTTTTTCTCTTTTTTTTGGGGTTAATTTTCCCTTTGTCACTTCTCTTCTCAACCATTTCCCACGCTTTGGGGATTAAAAGCCATCAGAGAACCCGTGTTCCGCGCATCCCGCGATGCTCGCCGGCGGTACGTGCTGGAAAACAACACCACCCAGGTTCTCCTCACGGGGAAGCCACACGAGGGAAGGTTTCAGAACCTCCACCAACAGACTGTGCCCAGCAGGAAGGAAAAGGCACAATCCTGCAGCAAGCTTAATGAGCGGCTCCCGGCCCCGTGCCGCTGCTCAAGAATTCCCCGCGACGCTTCCCAGAGCCGACCGTAAATCCTTCTGGGGAGTTTTTGCCTCCGACGTGATGATGGATGGGAGAATAACAGGCGAGCCGAGGCGCTGAGGCGCTGATGCAGATCGTGCTGGGGATGATTAAGCAGAGCAGGGTTTCAGGGAGAAAGAGCAACAAGTTGGGTTTGTTTCCTCCTCTGCCTGAGGCTGGTGGTGCGATGGGTGTATGGCAGAGGGGAGATTGGGATTGGAAATGAGGAGCAGCTCTTCCCTGGGAGGGGGTGAGAGCCTGGCCCAGGCTGCCCAGGGCAGCTGTGGCTGCTCCATCCCTGGGGGTGTTCAAGCCCAGGTTGGGGGGGGCTCTGAGCACCCTGCTCTGGTGGGAGGGGTCCCTGCCCACGGCAGGGGGGGGAACTGGGGGAGCTTCCAGGTCCCTTCCAACCCAACCCATTCTATGATTCTATGACCCAGAGTTGGGAGTTCCCAGAACATCCTCAGTCTGCAAAGTTCTTCCTGCAGCGGGCTCAGGCTCTTTCTCTCTTCAAAATAAAGGTGAGGGAGAAAACTTGTCACTGCATTTAATGACCTCTCCTGGGAAGAGAGACTGACAGTGGAGGATCTTTAATCAAGAAGGCAAAGGGAACTTGAAAGAACTGGAAACTAAAGTTGGAGCAAGACGACCCCAAAGATGCAATAAGATCAGAGCTTTGTAGGACGACCTTTCCCAGGGGATCAGGCTACCCCTGGGCTCCAGCCATTCGGATGAAACCTTCACATTCACTTAGGAAACCTTCATGAAGTTTTCCTCCAGTTGCTCAGTAATGAACTACGGATGGGGCTCTGCAGGTGCTCAGGAGGTGCCTCTCCTGATTCCCATCAGGGCATGGACAACTCTGGATTCTGGCACGCAGCACGAAGCAGATGATGATGGTAGGACTGGGTCTCCAGCCTGGCAGGGTACCCACAGCTCCCACCATGCTTGGCTGTCACCATCTTTTCTTCTCCCCATTGCCTGTGCTCAGACAGCTCCTGAGGCTTGGTCTGGGCACCACATTTAAACCCTGTACCTGTGGCCCGAGCTCCTTGAGGGCTGGTCAAGGTGAACACCACTTGGATAGCATTTTATGGGCATCGTCTGTAATTTCCAGGGCTGAAGGCACTTCCAGAGAGTGGGATGACACCCTGCTTGGTAAAATCAATGGAATCATTTAGGCTGGAAAAGACCCCAAATCCCCTTCCTGACTGCAGCAGCTCAGGAAGATACCAGAGGTTGGGTTCCTGCATCCAGACCCACCATGACTTCCCCAAGACCCAGGGAAGCTGCAGAGGAGTCAAAGCTCCTGTGTCTGGGCCACGGCAAGGCTGTCCTCCTTTTACATCCATGAGGAGCCAGGAGTTGGCACTGAACTCACACAGAAGGTCGTCTTCTGCCACATCAACCCTACAGGGTGCAGGGGGGACTTGGCCACCCCTAATCTCACCTCCATGCAGCTTCCCCAAACATCTGCAGAACCCAGAGAGGATTTACTGGGATTTTCTCCCCTCTTTGGACTTGAAAGACAAATGAATCACGCTGACTACTCAGTGCTTGCTTCCTATTTTTCTCTTTCTTTCTTTTGTTTTCTTGCTTTGTGGCTTTTCCAGCTCTGGGAAAACATCAGAGCAGTGAAAGGGGCTGTTGAAGCTCTTCCTTAAAGACAAACTATAAGGATCATTGACTTGTTTGAGAACTGCTCCTGAATTTTGCTTTGTTTTCCCCCTGCCAGCTCCAATCCTTCCAGTTAAATCTTGACCTTGAGTTTTCAGCTGTAGCTTCTCCTCTCACGCTCCCCACCCCAGGGCAACTCTGTTCTTTCCAGCAGAGCTTCCTCCAGGCCCTCCCATGAGACTCCTGCAACAGGCAAAGGGTTGTGCTGGAGTTTGCTTATCAAAAAGAACTATCTGTCATATTGGGCTCCCCATATTGCTCACCCCTGCCTGGCCTCACAGCCTGCACCTTTGCATCACCTGCAGCTGAAGAGCAGGTCCCTCAAAGAAATGATGGAAAAACAAGGAGGAAAAAGGTCAAAGGATGGTAATAAGAGGCATAAGAGGATGGCAACAAGCTGGCCTCGAGGTTTCCTTAACTGCACCTCCACTCACGGGGCTGTGAAAGCCTTTAATATAATAGTTATGCCCCTCTCAGTGCTGCTCTATGAGGACATGTCCCTGTTAGGGACGAGGCTTCTCCATTCCCAGGGTGCTGCTGAATCAAGGACATATTAATGAACAGCCTCATTTAATTACTTCCCCTCCACAGGACAGATGGCGTGGAGGGGGGTGGGAGACAGATGTTCACCACGAGCCCACAGCAAGACCTGGCGGCTCCCAAAGCAAGCCCCAGCCCCAGCAAGTGACTGGGAGATCCTGGAAAAAGAGGATGCTGCTGCCCAAGATCTTGTCAGCGCTGTGGGAGAGCCGGGCATGAGCCTGTCCTGGAGCTCGAGAAGTCCTGACAAGGGTCTAGCAACTGCCATCCCCCATTCCTAGAGCCCCAGCCTCGTAATTACAGGGATTACGCCGATGGAGGAAAGCAGGGCACGCGCGAGGCGGAAGAAATGTCTTTCCCCTAATGCCTCTCTTCAACTTAATACCACAAATTTGCTTTCAGTGGCGAGAGGAGCATCTGGGGACAGCTTGCTTTGGAGGGTGGAGACCCTCTCCCAGCGGGGTATCTCCATCCCTCATCCCGCTCCAGCCACAGACCCCGGCAAACTGCTCTGATTTGTCTCCCTCGTGCCCATCTCTGGAGCATCTGAGTACTTTGTGGACTTCTCTCCGGGGTTCTCAGTGTTGCTGGCTCATTTCTGTGGTATTTATGACCATAAAAAAAGAAGGTTTATCTTGAAAGGCAAAAAGTGAGCAACCTCGTTGCCCCTCTAATCAGAAAGGATCACTTGGTGGGGCTGATCTGGGTTTCCTCCTGATGTCAAGACCATCCATCATCTGTCTGGGATTTAAAAGATGGGAAATCATACAAATGCAAACCTCTGTGTGGGAAACGTGCTCCTCTGTCCCAAGGAACAGCAAAGAAACAAAGTAAAAAGGAGAAATACTGAGCTGTGCTTAGGGAATCAGACAATTGCTCTAGAGGACTTAATTAAAATCTAGAAACTAAATATATTTAGATACACTGCCAGTCTGAATTACACCAAGTCTGTCTGACTTTCACATATTTAATTAAAGTTCTTTACATGACAGGCTGCACAAATCTCACCACTCAACATTGCAGGCTCCTGGAACAAACGTTCTAAGAGTGGAGAGCTATTGGAGGCATGAAAAGTTCAAAGAAAACTGAAAAAAAATAGGAGGAGAGCTGCATCCCCGTGGTCAGAGGAGGGGTGGGACAAGGGGAGTGTTTTGGGGAGGTTTTTAGCTCTACAGATATCAGTTGAGAGCTGGGACCATGGAGTCCTGCTCCAGGTAGGGCTGGTGCAAGGGGAGCTCAGAGTACGTACCCCTCCTGGCCATCTGCAGAGGTTTGGGGAACATCCCCTGTTCCTGCATCCCCACTGAGTGCTGCACTTGGTACCTGGCTGGTCTCTCCCTCTCTGCTGCCCAAAACCCAGCAGCGAGCTGGCAGCGGGGACAGCAGGAGCAGGGCAGGGACNCGATTCTGTGACAGACAGCAACACCATCCTGTCCTCCTAAAACACGCCTGGGTGAGAGAGAGCACAGATAAAGTTGTTTATTCAGTGACGAGATGCTCGTGCCAGACAGAGCCACATGCCTGGATTCTGGGGGAAAACCAAGCTCAGCAACAGCAAAACCTCCCAGGACAGAATCGTAGAATCCCAGACTGGTTTGAGTGGGAAGGGACCTTCCAGGGGCATCCAGTGCACGCCCCTGCAGCGAGCAGGGCCATCTGCAGCCAGAGCAGGGTGCTCAGAGCCCCGGCCACCTCCC
The DNA here is from genome assembly GCA_013399075.1 of Chloroceryle aenea. Taxonomy (NCBI): domain Eukaryota; kingdom Metazoa; phylum Chordata; class Aves; order Coraciiformes; family Cerylidae; genus Chloroceryle; species Chloroceryle aenea. The sequence continues at coordinate 30,956 of VWZY01005333.1, forward strand.
CTGCAATGGGGACAGGGATGGGGCAGCCCCCACCTCTCGGGGCAGCCTGGGCCAGGCTCTCCCCACCCTCAGCACCAACAATTTCTCCTGCTCTCCAGCCTCAAGCTCCCTCTGCCAGTCTAAACCCATCCCCCCTTGTCTTTTGGGGTTACTCCCGTGTCAGCCGTCCCGTGCACTGTGTCTCTGCAGTCACCCCCTGAGATCCTGTGCTAATTAGCCTGTGGTTTAATATCCCTCTTTGCTGTGTTTGCCCTCGACACTTGACATTTGGAGCTGTGTAAACACGCCAAGCCGTGGCAGACGTGCTTTTTTCCATCCAGCAGCACTGGCCACCTCCAGCCAGCAGCTCGTCAGCGAGAGGCATCGCTAGCGCGGCACCAGCGCACCTTCCCCAGCTCCAGCCACCTCCCTCCTGCCCCCACGGGAATCCCACCATAGGTGGGAGCATCACCACCCCCAAGTCCTGGCCACCAGCAGATTCTTGCTCCAAAGGGCAGATTCCCTGTGGTAAAGGCTCACTTGGAGCATCCCGGAGCTGAGTTTTTTTTCTGGCTGAGTAAAAGGGGAGGAAAACATCCAATGCCAACCCACTCACACTGAGCAATGGGTTTTTTGCTGCTCCTTCCCAAGGCTCCCACTGGCTCTCCTGTGCCACCCCCCATGGCAGGGGGGTTGGAACTGGATGATCCTGAAGGTCCCTTCCAACCCAAACCATTCTGATTCCACGATTCCATAATTCTATGATTATATAATTCTCTGATCCTATGATTCTGGGATTGATCCTGGGATTCTATGATCCTATGAGTCTGGGTTTATGATCCTATGATTCTGTGACTCTCTGGTGATGTCCTCACCGCACACATCGCAGTGCTCTGTGCCAGCTCTGCAACCCCACCACCTTCACAGGTCCCCTTCCAAAGGGGGAGGAGGCTCCAGAGCATCAGGACCCGTGCCAGCAACAGTCCCAGGGTGAGGGCCACAAAACACTCAAGTGAGTTTGTTGCTCCATGGTCTTTCCCCACCAAGGAGACAATGGAGAAGATGGAAAGGCACATGTCCCTGCAATGGCAGGAGGGAGGGCTCCCAGCAGGCAGCTCACTCCTGCTGGCCTCTATTCCTTCCACAGGTAACCCAGCGCCAAGCGCGCCGGCAGCTCGGCTTTGACTTTGGACAACTGGATTTTCACAAAATCCTAAGATGTTAGGGGCTGGAAGGGAACTAAGAATGATCGTCAAGTCCAGCCCCCCTGCCAGAGCTGGGTCACCTAGAGCAGGTCACACAGGAACAGAGCCAGG
>VWZY01005333.1:39585-49850 GCA_013399075.1 Chloroceryle aenea
AGAGACCTAAGAGCAGGTAGCAGAGAAGAAAGGAAGTGGAAGATGTGGAAATGCAGGAAGCTGGGGACACATCTTGCATTGCGAGGTGCACGGTGCCCAGCTGCCGGCACAAGTTGCACCGTGGACAGATCCAGACAGAGATGGAAATCATATGAAAACATGTTACCTGAAGCCCTCAGAAGATGAGCAGAGGGTTTGGGTTTTTTTTTCCCTGCATTCTGCATCCCTGTCGAACCACAGGAGGACAGCACTAGAGGGCACCCACGTATTGATGCTGGAGGTTGCCTCTGGCAGCTCAGCTCCCAGTCCTGGGCTGGCAGAAGCTGTCGGGGCATTTCCAGCCCATTTCAGCTCCAGTGGAATCACCCCAGGAGGCCAGTGCTGTGCTCGGAGCTCAAGGCAGGAGGGAATTGTGGCCACCAGCTATAATCCGGGTTGGCTGAGAGAAATAAACTCATCTGACAGCTCCTCTGGTGCTCGGAGGGTTGGGCAGGGCAGGGAGGGATGGATGTCAGTGCCATGGGTGTCCATCCCAAAGGGTGGTGGGACACCAGCATGGCCCACCACTGTGGAGTTAGATGCTCTCAGTTGATTTTGCTCAGTGGGGCAAAGAAAATTCTCTCCAGGGGAGTTTAGTCTCTGCTCCATGAATCTGGGCTCTGGCCTCTGCTACACCATGACCCCACCAAGCTTTACTTCCCCTTTATTCCTGCTAAAAAAATATTTAAGACTATTTTAGAAGCAGTGTGGCCAGCAGGACTTAGGGCAGGGGTCATCCCCCTGGACTCAGCACTGGGGAGGCAGAATTCCACCTGGGAAGCAGGTGCCACCATGCCCCAGGGTACTCACAGGTCAAGGGGGTGAGGGTATTTCTCCTTCTCCTTGGAGGGCAGCAGAAAGTAGGGAAGGGGGTGCAGCTTCCTGCTCTTATCTAGGTAGAACTCACGGTGCTGCTGGGTCTGCTGCAGGGAAAGACAAACATCCAGGATTTGGGGTGGAGTTCAGTGATCCAAGGCTTATTCCCACCAGGTTTTATAGGGGTGACTACTGCAAAGCCCATGGCAACCACCACCCAGTTCTACCCATGGTCACCCGTGTCCTCACCTCGTAAAACCTGCTCAGCTCCTGGGACCGGCCACCATCCAGGATGCAGCGGGTGTGCAGTGGGGTGTGTGGATGTGGGTCCTGCCTCTCTGCTTGGCAAGCCAGCGTGGTCTGGGGGTCCTGGGGGTATCTAATGGTGATGTTCCCATGTGTGGTTCTAAAAGGAAAAGGCAGGTTTGGGTACACACCTTCAGTACAACCATGCCCATCAAAACCTGGGGTCAGGTTTGGGCCCCTCACTCCCAGCAGGAGCTGGAGGGGCTGGAGCGTGGCCAGAGAAGGGCAAGGGAGCTGGGGAAGGGGCNGAGACAAACACAGCACAAAATCCCAACCCAGATTTCCCATGAAAATCCATTATAGGGGAGTTTTTCTGCCTGACCCCAGCCAGCAGCTTGATCCAGGAGTGATGATTTGCACCCTACAAACTTGTCTCATGCCTGAGCCAGACTCAGTACCAGGGTTTTGCCCAGTAAACACTCAGGTGATTTTTCACAAGAGGTGGTTGTGCTGCCTCACATAAATCCACCAGGAGCTTCTCTCCACCAGGCTCCACAGACGGCCCCTGCCCAAAACACAGGTCCTGGCCGGAGCAGAGAATTCATTGAGTCCAGGCACTGGGTGGCCCTGGGAGCTGGGGAGGTTTGCACGGACTCGTTCCCACCACTCCATCTGCCCAACAGAGCCATTCTTTGGATGTTCCCTCAGCTCTTTGCATGCTCAGAGCTGGACACCCAGTGCTGGCTAATAAAGAGTGGTCAAAAAATAAACAGTGGTCACCCATTCAGCCCCCCCCAAGAGCTTGCAGGACAACCTGTGTGTCCCCAGAGCTTGGAAATGGGTCATCATTCTCCTTCCAGCTTCTCACAAAGCCCCACAGGCCAAAACACTGCCAGGTTTGGCAGGAGCTGGTGGAAGAGGCTTGTTTTTCACCAGGCAGCCCCAACCCGAGGTGGATGGGAGTGAATTTGCTGCAGTCTGAGATGCTCTGCCCATAACCTGAGAACAGCATTTCAGCTGCTGCGGCTCAGAGCACAGAGCTGTGTCATTCTGCAAAAGAAAAACAGCATTTCTGGGGTAAAGAAAAGAAAATTTCACCCTTTCCTCTGCCCGTGCAGAGAAATCAAAGATGCCAAAGAGAGGAGGTAAGTGAAGGAGAAAATCTCTGGCAAACACTCAGCACAACCCCTGCTCGAGGAGACCCTGGGGCTTGCAGAGTCCTGTGCCTTGTGCCCTGCTCCCCAGGGATGCTGCTGTGGTTGCTTTTCAAGTCTGTGTGGATGAAACCACTGCCCTGCTGCCTGTCCCTGCAGGGACTGGGCTTGGTGGTCCCAGCAACCTCCTGTGCTGAGCCCAGTCCTGCTGGAAGGAGAGCACTAAACGCCAGTAGACACCCCAGGTAGGAGCCCAAGTTCATTGGTCTGCTGGATAGCAATATCCCAAGCTGCAGGACCAGAGGAACTGGCCTCAAGCTGCTCCAGGGGAGGCTGAGGTTGGACAAGAGGAACAATTTCTTCCCCTGGAGGGCTGTCCAGGGTTGTGCCAGGCTGCCCAGGGCAGGGGGGGAGTCCCCGTGACCCCTGGAGGGGTTTCCAAGCCCCCCGTGGAGCTGTGGTGCTGAGGGCCAGGGGTCAGTGGTGCCCTGGCAGTGCTGGGCTGATAGTTGGATTCCAGGAGCATAATTGCCCACGATGAGGTTTGCTGCCTCAGTTTGATCCATGGCACGTTTGATGCAGGTCAGGGTGGTTTCTGACTTGTGATGAGCAGTGCAGACAAGCAGAGCTGCTTTGTCTCTATGATCTGACTTGTCCCTTCCGACCAAAACCATCCTAGGATTCTATGATCCCAATTAGCTTTCCTGAACAATCACAGCACACAAAAAAAACCCCAACCCACCACCCAGATTTCCCAGGAAAATCCATTATAGGGGAGTTTTTCTGCCTGACCCCAGCCAGTTCCCATGGTGGAGCTTGATCCAGGAGTGAGGATTTGCACCCTACAAACTCGGCTCATGCCTGAGCCAGGCTCAGTACCAGGGTTTTGCTATTGAGAGATCCAGCTGATTTTTCACCTGAGAGGGTTGTTAGCCCTGATCTCTCTGCTAAATGGGTCCTGCTCAACTTGCCCACTGGTGCATTAAGGACATCAGGCCATCAGTGGCCAGAGCCAGAGCCAGCAGGTCACGGAGGGCTTCACTTAATGCTCAGCACGTTTAAATACCCTGCCTCTGACTGCAGCCAGCCTTGCTCCCCACCATAGGGGACCAGAGAGCTTTTCCTCCAGGAAGCTCAGAATTGAAAGGGTTTGATTGATCTGCTATTGAGTCAAGGTTTTTATTACACATTTAGTTAATTATCTTAGGACAAAATAAAATTTGGGACAGTTTAGCACCACAGTAAATATGCATCACAGTGCTTGCTGTGAATAAATATCCCAGTGCTGTTAATGTTTCCATGGTGAAAAGAAATATTTCCTTTGCCAGACTGTTTGAGGTAGCTGTGGAAAGATTGGTGAGAAACTATAAACAAATATATACATATATAACATCAGGTAAAGGTCTTCAGAAGGGCTGATGGATCTAAACACACAACCCCTCACAGATCACTGAATCATAGGATCCCAGACTGGTTTGGGTGGGAAGGGACCTTTCAAGCTCATCCAGTCCACCCNGCAGGAGGGACACCACGTGTCACCGAAATCAAGTCAAGAATCCCATTTGTTATGTCAGGACCCTGCTGCTCTCCACCCTCCCCAGTGCTGGGAAAATTTCTGTGAACAGAGGTGCCAAAAACCCCATGGGATGCAACAGAAGAGTCTAAACACCCTGGAGTCAGGGGGTGCAGATGGGGCAGGCAGAGCAGAGCTGGACACCCAGCTCAGGGTGCTTCTCCTTCTGCAGTTTTCTGTTTGCCAGAGCAGCTGGAGAAGAGGAAAAGAGAGAGATTTGCCAGAAAACCCGCTTGGGGTTTCAAACAGGGAGATGAGAATCAGGCGTGGGCTGTCAACCAGAGCAGCCTTGGCATCCAGGATGGATTTATAGCAGAGGAAAGCTGGCAGGGACAGGCATTGTCCACCCAGGGCAAGGGCTGCCTGGGGCAAGGGCATCCCCCAGCTGTTTGGAGCAGCCCTGGCTGCAGCTCGAGTTTTTAGTTACGTGAAACAAAAGGAGATGGGAAAGAAAACAAGAGAAGGGGGCAGAAAGGGAATTGTAAAACTGGTTTTGTTAGAAAGGACTTTTAAGATCCTGGAATCCAACCATCCCCTGGCACTGCCAGGGCACCCCTGACCCCTGGCCCTCAGCACCACAGCTCCACAGGGGGCTTGGAAACCCCTCCAGGTCCACAGGCCCAGGACCCTCAGCTGCTCCTCAGAAGAGTTATGATGGGAAGGGGCTGGGGAAGCTGCCTCACCTGAGAGTGCAGCAGGTGGAGAAGCTCAAACTCACTGCAGCTCACTTAGGAAAGAGATATTTGGCATTTATCAGGAAGAGAAAAACCCCTGAAGTCTTTCCAGGCCCAGGCAGATAGTTTAGCTGGGTGCACGGGAGAATTCTGCCTCTCTCAAAGGCCTCATGGATTATTCAAGCCCCTTGTGTGATATGCATGAGGTGGTGAGAAAATCCACCCCTCTGCGCCTCGACAACCCCTGACCCCTGTAAAACAGCCCAAGGAAACATGATGATGATGTGGACTTGCAAGGGCAGAGTGGGGGGAGATGGAGTTTCTGCAGTGCCCAGCTTGTACAGCTCACATTAAATAAGAGGAAGGGTGCAGGGTGCATGGGGCAGGGGGCAGGGTCCATGGGGCAAGATGCAGGAGCCATGAAGGGTGTAGAGTTTTTGGAGGCAAGATGCAGGATCCATGAAGGGTGGAGGATTTTCAGGATGGGGTGCAGAGCCCCAGGGTGCAAATCTGGCTGTGCTCAGCCCCTACCCACTGCCAGCGTGTCCAAGCTGTGGAGAATCCCTGTGCTCTGCTGCCCTTGGATCCATCCTGTTTAGTTCTGCCTGGCCTGGCCACGTCACAAACACCGTCACTGGGCAACAGTCAGCTCAGCACCATCTCCCTGGACACCCCCCACTCCCTGTCCTGCACCTGCCTGCTGCAGGGGATCCAGAAATATCCCCAGGGTTCCATGCTTGTGGAGCTGATGGGCTCTTCCCAGCTCAAGCCACACACCCCCATAAGCAGGATCTTGCAGCTCAGTGGCCAAGCTGCCGTCTTCTTTAGTTCCCAGTGAGCTGGATTCAGCCACCATGGGACTGGAGAGAAACTGGGAGGGGTGGGATCCATCCCCAGGAGTTTGCTACAGGCATGGGAGACTTCATGGAGAAATCTATTGTGTGTTCTCACAGCCAGCTCCTCTCTTCAGGATGGATAGATGAGGAAAGCTCCCTAATTGTGCTGAATTCAAGAAACTGGGAAAACCTTCACATTGGAATTAGAAATAATAACAGTAAAAAAGAAAACAGTCATTTTGAGAGCTGCTGCATTGCTGCTGCTGAGCAACACAGCCTGCTCTGGCGTGTAAGGAGTGAGAGGTTGTCTGGCTCTCTGCAGGCTTGTGACCCAGCATGTGCACACTGGTGGGTTTCCAACCCACCTTGGAGGATACCATGGGTCCTGCCCTGGGGTCCCCCCCACCCCCTGCAGCGCTCCAGGCTGGGGCAGAGCGGCTGGAAAGGGCCCGGCGGGAAAGGGCCTGGGGGGGTTGGTGGAGAGGGGGCTGGAGATGAGCCCCAGAGTGCCCAGGGGACAAGAAGCCCCCAGCAGCCTGGCTGTGGCAGCACTGGGGGGGCAGCAGGAGCAGGGCAGGGATTGTCCCCCTGCCCTGGGCACTGGGGAGGCTGCCTCTGGAATCCTGGGGATTTCAGCTGCTGATGGGAGAGAGGAGCAGCGTAGCCACTGGTGACCTCGACAGAGAGTGGACCCAGCAGGGAAAGCTGCAGAGCTGAGTGCTGCAGGCACTGACAGGCCAATAAAGCACCCAGGAGGAGAGGGCAGGTGATATTTGTCTCCAGAAAATCACCCCCCAGCACATGGAATCCTCTGTGTCCTGGCACAGAGCTGCTGCTCCAAGCTCTAGAGCTCTCCCACGTTGTCCCCAAAGCATGACGTCCCCAAGGCACGTTGTCCCCAAAACTTACTCTTCCCAAAGCACATTGTCCCCAGAACATTATGTCCCCAGATCACACTGTCCACAAAGCACGTTGTCCTCAAAACTTATTGCCCCCAAAGCACATAGTCCCTAAAGTATGGTGTTCCCCAAAACTCATGGTCACTAAAGCATGCTGTCCCCAGAGCTCACTGACCCCAGTGCACACTGTCTCCAAACCCCTCTGTCCCCAAAGCCTGCTGTCCCCAAACCACATTGTCCACAGAGCACGATGTCCCCAAAGCATGCTGTCCCTAAGGTACACTGTCCCCAAAACTCATTGATCCCAACACTCGTTGTCCAACAAGTCACACTGTCCCAAAAGAACGCTGCCCCCCAAATTCACTATCCCCAAGGCATGCTGCCTGCAGCCAGTGGGACGCCAGGACCCTCCTGAGGGCTTCACTTGCCCTTGGATGGGCTCTGCCAGAGCCACTTACACCCCCCCAGAGCAAGGACAGGAGGGGTCAGGGTGACCGGTGATCTGCTGGGACACCAGACGGCTGCCCCTCCAGCAACAAACCACCTGCCCATCCACGTCTGACTTGAGGAGACCCCCCCAGATTGCACCAAACCACCCTGTCCCTGCTGGGAAGGTCTCAAGAAGCATCACTGCACCGGTGTCGAGGTTTTGTAGTGACTGGAAGAAAACATGGAGAGGATTATTTGGCATGTTTGTTGTGGGTATGTTGCTGGAAGGGGAATTGTCATCTCCAGGATGTTTTCCCACAGCCTGGATCCTCTTGGGCTGTTGGATGCCTGGGGATTTTACAGTGGATCCCCCAGTTTCCCCCCCTGCCGTGGGCAGGGACCCCTCCCACCAGAGCAGGGTGCTCAGAGCCCCCCCCAACCTGGGCTTGAACACCCCCAGGGATGGAGCAGCCACAGCTGCCCTGGGCAGCCTGGGCCAGGCTCTCACCCCCTCCCAGGGAAGAGCTTTATCCCTCCCAATTAGCATTTAAACATCACTCAGAGCCTGTCCCAGTGATTCAGGGACAAAATCAGCCACAAAATGATGCTTTTGTCCGACTTTCAGGCAGCAAGAAGAAAAAAAAAGCCAGAAAAGAGCAACTTTCTGTAATTAATATGAAGGATTTCAGCATTTTGACAACTGGGGAGGCTGATAAGATATCTCCAAGCGTGGGAAGGGAAGAGCTGGGGAAGAAAAATAGTTGAGAAGAGTTGAGAAAATACCATTAATATTGGAGTTAACACCCTGTACCATCATCCTAAGGTGGTTGCTTCAGCACGTGCAACTGGATTTCTTGTAGTGGGATACTGGTGCTGTGGGAGGTGGTGGTGGAGGGATGAGTTAAGGTCTGATTCTGCCACAGCAGGTGGTGCTTTCCCCCTTGCCTGTGGTGTAAGCCCATAGTAAATAAGAGCAATCTGCCATGATTCAGAGGTGGGGGTGTAAATTGATTCCCGTGCAGCGAGGTGACAGTTGCAGAGAACGTTGTGGGAACAGCTGAAGTGCGTGTTTATGAAGGACAATTTCTCCTCTTGCTCTGCTAATCACAGGTGGGTCTCTCCAGCTCTCCACCTTTCCACCTGGAGAGAATATTTTTAGCATCCTGTACTTAAACAATCCCAGTGTTGGGTTGGCTTTATTGTAGATGAGTTCCTGTGTTGCTCCTGCTCCTCTTTGGTAGGCAACTTATGGATATAACAGGCTGATAAATCACCAGGGGGGCAAGTGTAGAACTTCCACCATCCCAGTGAGCACTGAGCTCTAGAGGTCTTGTAGCTGTTCCCAGAATCATCAAATCCCAGGCTGGTTTGGGTGGGAAGGGATCTCCCAAGGTCATCCAGTCCACCCTCCTGCAGGGAGCAGGGCCATCTGCAGCCAGAGCAGGGTGCTCAGAGCCCCGGCCACCTCCCCTGCAATGGGGACAGGGATGGGGCAGCCACCACCTCTCGGGGCAGCCTCGGCCAGGCTCTCCCCACCCTCAGCACCAACAATTTCTCCTGCTCTCCAGGCTCAAGCTCCCTCTGCCAGTTCCCAACCATCCCCCCTTGGCCTGGCCCCACAGGCCCTGCTCCAAAGTCCCCCCCCATCTTTCTGCCAGGCCCCTGGCAGTGCTGCAAGGCCACAATGACAAACTTTGCTGAGTTGTAGCATCCTAAGAGTATATTTATGTCCAGCAGCTGAAGGGCTGTGGTCTCTTGAACTGCCTACAGTGACTACAGTCACCAGACTGAGACACATTTAAGGTACCATATTAAAGACCCCACATGTAGATCATCTTCTATCTTAAGTTGTTCTTTCTTGCTTTGCTGTGTCTCTTCAACTAAGTCTGGGACTAAAACTGTAAGTTACCCCTCCCCCTGTACTNCCATCCAAGTCTTTTACAACCAAAATACTCCTATGATTCTAAGAACCATCCCCCTGTGCTTTTACAGATGGGGATTTAATATAAAATAAAAGCAGGAAAAAATAAAGAGTCATGTTCCTTACCTCGTCCTTCAGGCTGTTTTCATGGTGTCCATCCAACATCACCCACCTAACCACACGTTCCAGCTCTGACTGATCTCTCCTATCGCCTCCTCTGATGAGTATCTTCAGCCAACACCCCCTACACTGGATTTTTTTCCCTAGTTATCTTCTTTCTGACCTTGACTATGAGGCTTAAAATTAACTGCATGGTGTAGAAGGTGTTTGCTGTGGTACTTGTGCTTTCAGGGCAACGTGGGTTGCTCCAAAGGTGCCTCCTGGAAACACTTGTGTGATTTGCTTGCTCTTGACTCAAAGGAATTCAGGAGGAGCTGAGGGAGATGAAGCTGAGGACATCTTCTGCTGGTTACTAGAAAACATGAGCTGTATTTGTCTGAGGGGCATCACATGGCCATTATGTGCCACTAGAGCTGCTCAGGGTCAGAGGAACACTTGGGCTGAGCTGCACATTAACTACACAACAGGCAAGACAGAAGCACCTGAAACGGGTCAAGATAAATTCATCTGTGTTGCAAAACCCAGGAGAGCTCCTTGGAACAATCGAGATAAGCCCCAGAGAAACCCTCAGTGCCTGTAGACTCCAGCTTTGGAGCAAGACTGAAGCAGAAGAAGGGTGAAAGGGGATGTAAAAGCAACACCAGCCTGGGTGGCTCAGCTGAGGAAGAGCAGCTAGAGACCAGAAAAGGCTGGTTTAGCAATATCAGACATGCCAGCCTCATCTCATCCATGGTCTCCCCTCCCGAGCTCTTGCGTGGGTCCTGTCATAGAATCACAGAGTCATTAAGGCTGGAAAAGCTCTCTAACATTATCCAGTCCAACACTACCATGACCACTAAAACCAGATCCCAAACTTCTCCACACAATCTGGACCAGCTCGAGCAGGGCTGCACCTTCTCCTCAGGCCATTATCACAGACCTTCTTTTTCCCAAGCCCCCGACAACGGTTGGCACCCAGCACATCGGTGCCTTCCCTGCCACCTTCTCCCTCTGTGTGCAGCATCCTCATCCCTGGGCCGTGCTGCCAGGAGGGCGTTAGGAACCTAAGGAGGAACAAAACCATTTTCTTCACCCCCGTGCCCTTCTGTTCTGTTCTCCTGCAGCCAGCCCCAGGAGATGCCGATGACAGCGCAGGATCTTCACGCCAGTCAGCCCTTGGTGGGTTCCTCAGGAATTCCTGCGTGGGATCCTTCTCCACCCACCACCCCGGAAGATGTTTCTGGGGGGTGAACACTCTGGTCCCCGCGACTTCAGCCTTGCCTCAGTTTCCCTGTTCACAACCCTCTGCAACTGGAAGGGGACAAGGGAAGGAAAAAGGAAAGGAAATGGGAAAGGGAAAGGGAAAGGGATATAAGGGGAAAGGACAGGGAAAGGGAACAAAGGGAAAGGGAAAGGAAAGGGAAAGGAAAGGGGAAGGAAAGGAAAGGAAAGGAAAGGAAAGGAAAGGAAAGGAAAGGAAAGGAAATGGGAAAGGGAAATAAGGGGGAAGGTGAGGGAAAGGGAAATAAGGGAAAGGAAAGGGAAAGGAAATGGGAAAGGGAAAGAAAATGGGAAAGGA
>VWZY01005333.1:68290-82355 GCA_013399075.1 Chloroceryle aenea
TTTCCTCTCGGGGGCAAGAAGCAGTAACTGGATCCGACCAAAGACCAAAAGCCACGTTCCAAACCCTCCGGGTGGTGCCAGGGTGGGGGCACAGATAACATCCCCCTGCAGAAAGCTGATCCCCCTGGGGAGGAGAAGGGAGCTGGCTCCCTTTACCTGACACAGAGACAAAGAGACCAATACCAAAGGCTTTTCATACAGCTCCGAGGTGAAAATAGAGCTTTGTTTTCTCCTTTGTCTTCCAGCAATTAAGATCTTTGCAGAACTAAAGACTTTTGTAGGAAGCTGCCTCCAACTTGCAGGAGCCAGGGTGCTCATCGTTTCATTGGTGTAAAATAATCCACTCTGGAAAGAATATCATGGAAAAAAATGATGAACTCGGGGGCAGTTGGTTTCCCCTCTTTGTCTGGGCAACCTTCCCCTGCTGAGCAGCAGTTGGAGAGCAGACTCTGGGCAGGTGGGATGTGGTGAGAGCTGCATTTTGCAGACTAGAAGGTGCCGTGGTCTCCTTGAGTGGCTGGGCAACAGCTGGCCAAGAGTTTCTGCTGCCCAGATGGCAGAGGTCTGAGCTGCAGAGGTTAGGAACAGAATAGTTCCCTCCTTTCAGAGCATCATTTCCAACCAGCACTGCCAGGGCATCTGACTCGTGAAGTGAAATCTTCCTAAAGCATTTCCCTCCTAATTACCCCTTCCCAAGCCTGAGCCAAGGCTTTGCAACCGGAGCTAATTGTTATTGTTTCCTTATAACCTGGGGAAATTAGGACACCACAACCGTTCCAGCTCAGCAGCCTCTAGGTATTAAAAAGTTGCTTCAGTGAGTTCAGGGTTGTTTTTTTTTCCTGTCCATCAAACCCCTGTAAAAATTCTCATGAAATATAAATGGATTTTCTTTTCACCCTGGCAGACAAGCAGGGTTTCCTAATGAGTGCCAGTCAGCCCTGTGGTGGAGAAGCAGAGCCTGTCAGGTAGCTAATTTAGGGTGAGATTGCAGCTAACGTGGTAATTTGGGCTAATGCACAGACTTCTGCAGGCTGTTTGACTCGGCGACACGCAATATTTTGATTAAGAAAGGAAAAATACTCCAGACACTTGAGAGAACGTGTCCTGGAGGTGTTAGAGGCATCAGCTGCACGCCGGAGAGGCTGCGGGCAGGGCTCTGTCACCCAGGGTGCGGGCGGCTGGCACAGCCCTGAGGGATTCAGCCCCTGTCCACGAGTTCAGGGAGAGAGTTTTTGGGAAGAGCAGGGGCATGGCTGCTGAGAGTAGGGGAGCATTCCAATCTCCTGGACTCTTGCAGGCCAGGCAGTGGGTTAAAAGCTGTGGCATCCTTCTACATTCCCACCCACAAGGTGTCTGGAGGTGGAGACCAAACAGAGGTGCCACAGTTTGCCCTTTGTCACTTCCCAGGATGGATGGATGGATGGATGGGTGGAGATGCCACCCCCTCAATGGATGGAGATGTCACCCTCCCCCCACCAGAGGCTGTCCCTAGCTGCAGGAGCCCAGGGAGCAAACAGCATTTAAGGGACACTAGAGAAGAGGGGACAGGACATCATGGGCTGGAGGATGCTCTTGGCAAAGCCAGAGCAAGTTGCACATCCTGACCTCAGAGCCCTGGCTCAGAGGGAAGAGACACTTCAGTGCTGGCAGTGCCTGGTGGGGTTCACTGCCCTCCCCCAGCCACTGTGTCTTCTGAACTGCACCAGACACACGTCCTTCGAAGACATCATCGTGGGCAAAGAGCAAAGCGTGCCATGGGGTGGGCAGCAGCTCTAAGCACCTATCCAGGCAGGCTGGGTTTGAAATCAGAGATCTTCCTCCAGTCTGATAAAATTACAAGTGACCCAGAAAAAACTCCCTCTCTTTCCATCAGCAGAAATGCTCAGAAAGGGAGTGGGGTACTTGATGAATTATGAAACACTTGGAACTAAAAGGCTGTGTAGACAAGTGCTGAATATTTCATTCCTTCTTGCTTGGCTCTCACCTGCCAGGGGAGGTGGGTTGGGAGGGGTCCAAAGAAGGACCACGTTGTCCCAAACCTAATATGGATGTGTCACCCCAGTAATCACACATCTGCAGGAGAGCTGGCCTGAGGTCAGTGGGCAGAGCTGGGGAGAGCAGGAGCACATAATCTGAGTTGAAAGGGTTGCAAAGACATTCTAAGGAGATGGTTAAAGGGTTGCACCTCACCATCTTGCCCTCTCATGACAGCACAAGAGGAACCGGCCTCCAGCTGCCCCAGGGCAGGTTGAGGTTGGAGCTGAGCAACAATTTCTTCCCCCACCCCCTGCAGGGTTGTCCAGGGCTGTGCCAGGCTGCCCAGGGCAGGGGGGAGTCCCCGTGACCCCTGGAGGGGTTTCCAAGCCCCCCGTGGAGCTGTGGTGCTGAGGGCCAGGGGTCAGTGCTGGGGATGGTTGGACTCTGTGATCAGCAGCCGCTTTCTTGACGGCCCCCAGCGGGCAGAGCACTGCAGGATGTGTTCCTGGGGTGCCATGGAATATCTCCTCTGTCACCTGGGGTGGTGGCACTGGAGATGACAGGAAAGGCTGGTGGGGTGTGGCAGGTCCACATTCATTGTTTCAGGGCCCTTTTCCGTGTGGGGAGTCAGCTGTAGATTCAGAGCTGTCTCTTCTCAGGATGGGAAGGTCCCTCAGGTGCCGTAGCAGAACATGAAGAACATAAAGCTACTTGACAAGCCATGAGCTGGCGAAGAAGTAATGACTTCTATTAGCGAGCTCCAGGCTTCTCTGCTCTCTGTGGTGTCTCTTTGGACCTGGAATTTCACAACCACGGCTGCTTTCGGTGCCCACAGCGCTGCACTCCCTGGCTGACAGAGCAGCAGGCTGCAGCCAGCTTGGGCAAGAGCCACCAAGAGCAATTAGATGCCTTCATCTTGCTCATCTTTTGGGGGGTTTCGGTGGTGGTCAGATGCTCGGGGGAGAAGCCATGGTGGTTGGAAGGTGTTATATGCTCCAGCCTCCTGTCAGGAGCTGGCAGAGCCAGAAGATTGCCCCTCAGCCTCCTTTTTGTGTCTCATGTCTTCCTTTTCTTAGGGCAAATAGGAAGCAAAAGCAGCTACGCATCCTTGGGTGATGTGGCCAGCAAAACCCTTCCTCATTATAGACAGATGCTGGTGGTCGCTCTCCACAGCTCACCTGACTTTTCTCTTCTTTGCTCTGTAGGCTCATTGGCACTTTCCGCATGGTCCTGCAACAGGTGGTGGAGGAAGGGCAGGCAGAGGTGACGGACACACTCATAGATGACAACAATTCAACCATTCAGGTGAGTCATGAAGAACAAGGCGCTGCTGCTGCCCTTCAGTCATTGCTCCATCTGTCCATATTTCTGTTGACTCTGTGGGAACAGAGCAACCTGTGTTATGCACCTGAATCCCTGAATCCTGGGATTTCCTTCAGCCTATGACTCTTGGACTAAAGCAGCCAGGACTTTCTGGACATGATGAGACGTTTAGGATGGGGGCAGAGCGGCGATGGAGCAGCCACAGCTCAGAAATAGCCTGCAAGGGTCCTGCTGCTGGAGACCTGGGACAAGTCAGAGCACAGCGTGGTCCTCAGATCCCCGTGGAGGTGCTGAGCAGCTGCTTTGGCCACAGTTCCATGCTGGCCTCTGCTCCCAGTGCTCTCCCAGTGCAATCCCACGCTGACTTTAATTCATGACAGTAGTAGAATCATCAAATCCTTTTGGTTGGCAGAGACCTTTCAGATCATGGAGCCCAACCATTGCCCAGCGCTGCCAGGGCACCACTAAACCATGTTCCTCAGCTCCACAGCTTGGAAACCCCTCCAGGTATTGTCAAATGCTCAACCCTTACGGCGTTTTGCCTCTGACCTCAGCGCTGTTTTATCTTGGAGCACATGAGACATACCTCGTGCAGTAGCTCCCCTCAAGTCCCATTCTTCTCTAGGGTAAATCAGGGTGAGAAACACCCCCGGGCTGGGTCTGCACCCCTCATCCAGAGCCCCTGCTGCCCAGAATCTCCCCGCAGAGCAGCTGCTGTGTCACTCTTTGCCATTCCATCTGGTTCGTTCGCTGCATCTCATGGGAGCTGTTTCCCATGGAGACTGGGTTTTATAACCTGCTTGGAAACTCAGCTCCTTCTGATCTTCTCCAGCATCAAACCTCTGGTGTTTTAATTAAAAAAAAAAAGCTCAGCCTTACCCCCCACCCCTTCACCTCCCCCTTTTTTTTAATTCCTTTCTACCCTGCTTCCCACACTCAGCATAAAGGAGAAGTGTGATTGCCTGTGACCCTCGGTGCAAACAACAAGCAATTAGCGATGGAAAAACGAGTGGATTCATTAGGAGGAGACAGGAGGTGGCTTCTCCTGAGCAGGCTAGAGGGAATGGAACCAATAAAAGTACAAGGGATGCAGCCCTGAGGAGGGAGAAGAAATGGAGGGGTTGCAGAGCCAGGGTGCAAAAATCATTTTGGGCTCGGAGGAAAAAGCTCCTGGTGTTCCCTTGGTTGTCAGACTGAGGAGCTGCCTGATGAAAGTCCAGGGGACCCTCCAAAGGAAGAAAATCCCTTATTTTTAAAACCCACGGGAGGAGGTGGGTAGCTCAGAGCAAATGTTCTGCTACACTTTGCCTCTTTTTAAACTCTGTGCTAACAACTGGAGATACCTGGAGGAGAAATGACCTTCCTCAGCCCGTGTCTGATGTGCTGGATAACCCGAGATCATCACCTCTCCTCTGAGGACTCCATGTCTGTATCTCCTCTGTGTCATGACAGCTCTGCTGAAGTTGGTTTAGTTGGTAGCCACAAGGTGGATGAAACATAAATACTGACTGTTGTCTACTGCTGCAGCGTGTGGCAGATGTCACAGGAGTGCAGAACTCCCTTGGGGGAGACCTGCTGGTTTGCCACTGGGACTAGGACAGGGATCGTCCCCCTGCCCTGGGCACTGGGGAGGCCGCCCCTGGAATCCTGGGCTCAGGTTTGGGCCCCTCACTCCCAGCAGGAGNAATAACTCCCTCACATTCTGCACACCACACCCGTAGAGGGGCACATGAAGAAGTCCTGCATTTCTAGAGCTTGCTGTGAGCAGAAATGCTACGTCCCTTTATTTGCCCTGGATTTCTGGGGCATCACCTTGTCCCCAGGTCACTTCCACTCCAACCAGAGGTGGGATGTGAGGATATGTGTTTGCACTGGGGGCATTTAGCAGGTTTTTGGACTGAAGGAGCCTAGAGAATCCAGGGGGCAACGCCTGGGACATTTTGCATAGAGGAATGTTAGTGGAAATATAAATCTGGAATAGCTCCTGGTAGGAAGCAGAGTTAGTCCTCCTGGAGTGGTGACCCACTTTCTCCTGGCCTCAAAAGATGCTGATTTTCAGTAGATGGACGTGGTGGGGGTTTGCTTGGAAGCAACGTGTTCATTGCATTGAGCAAACTTGAAGACAAATCGTGTGCAAGTGATGGAAAAGTCTCCAGAATTAGGCAAGAAAACAATCTCCACACGTTGCCTCTCAGAAAACCTCACCTCTCTCACTCAGCTCCTTAAGATTCATGATTTTACAGGCATGTTTCCTCAGCAAAGGCACCTGAGCAAGCTCTGACATCACCTTATCTCTAGAATCGCTGCTGCCAGGCACAGAACTGCAGCTCCCATTCTGCACAAAGCAGGGACAGCACCAGGGGGCCCTCCTGCAGACTGTGCCCACAAAGGTCCTACCTCAGCAGAACCATCCCACCTCCAAACCCACCCTGGGCACCCCTGACCAGAGTCTGGCCCCAGCCTCTTGCCCCCTCAAGGGCCCTGGAGCTCTTGCTCAGCATTGCTCAGCTCCCCTCTCAGGCTGCTCCTCTCCAGCTGCACAGCCCCAGGGCTCTCAGCCTGGCCTGGCCCAGAGATGCTCCAGCCCCTCAGCAGCTTCCCAGCCTCTGCTGGACTCTCTCCAGTAGCTCCTGGTCTCTCTGGAACTGGGGAGCCCAGCACTGGCCCCAGCACTCTTCTGAAGAAGTAGCATCTCAGCCACTCCTCCTTTCCAGGCATAACTTGAACGTTTCCAGGGATGGGGTTCTACCACCACTTCATCTTTCTGTATTCCAATGCAAAGGGTTGAAAATTGTTTTCTGGGATGACTGCAGAACTGTCAGGAGGAATATTACAGCCATGTGGTCTGACCTCCTACCAGAGACCCTCTGGGTTGCCAGAGTTTGTTCTTATGTCAAGCTGTGGAAAAAAAAAACCCAAACAAAACCAAAGCACACAACAAAAAAACCAAATTAAAATTATTTTTAAAGGCCCAGTGACTGAAGAACTCATCAGCACTTCAGTGAATCTCTCAGCTCATTCATTTTCTTTCCTGGTAAATCTAGATGTTGGGGGTTTTATATCTTGTTTTCAGCTTACACCTACTAACTTCCCTTCCAACAAGCCACGATTTTATTCAGCCCAAACCAAAATCTTTCAGTTTATTACACCCATCACTTCTCATTTCTTTCAAAGGTGTTTTTCCCTTTCCAAACTTTTAAATATGCAGTTTAAAAACGTGATTTCCTTATCCAGTTTTTCCCCACAGCCTTGAGGAGCTTTGAAAACCAAAAATGCTTAATGTTTCCCCACAGATCTTTGTCCCTCCTCTGCATTTGCTTGGGTTTGGGTTGTTTGGGGTTTTTTAGCAATCTGGAGCAGACTGTTGAGGTCAGCACAGGGTGGCAGACTGCTTTGATTGGCTCCAGTTTGTATTTCACCATACAAAGAATAAAATCAGTCAAAACCTTCAGCTCCAGCTGGGTTTGAGTCTCCCTTCAGCTGTCTTTTGCTAAAGCACAGGATTCTTCCAGGACATATTTTGGTTTTTTCTGGCCTTTATTGCCCCTTTCACAACCTGTGGATGGAAGAGGCCAGGATCTTAAACATATAGGTGAAAAAAAAGGAGATTTTTGGCAATAAATTTTCCTGCTCCTGCTTTGTTAGCCTTTTTATTTTGTCCCTGTGTCTCAAATCGATGGCTTTTTCATCAAACTGAACTTCAATTCCTCCGTGGAAGCCAAGTGGGGGTAGAGAATTGGGTTTATTTTCACATTGTAGCAGCTGTTTGCCTTTCAAAATAAATGTGGTTTTTAGGAGAGAGATTTTTCTGGCTGCTTTGTCCAGAGCAGTGGTGTCAGGAGGACTTTGGACAAAGGTGGCACCAGCTGCTCTTTGCAGCAAGATGAACTCTCGCATATTCCATTTGGTTTGAATCCAAAGAAAGAATTTTTGGGGGAAAAGGGAAGTGTTTGGGAGCTCCAACCCTGAATTTACTGCAGTGGTGAGGTGCAGTCGTGGGTAGCATCATGGTTTAACATGGTTCACCTGCTTTTAACCAGCTAAAAGCTGGTAGGTAAGGGGTTGATGACCACACAGAAGGACAGGACCTTACTCTTGCTTCACTCATCCAGAAGAAGCTTAGATCAAGCTTGGACAGATACAGTACAAGGTCCCTTCCCACCCCTGAGCCCCAGCCTGGCTGGAAATCCCCCTCCCCAAACCAGGATCTATCCAAACCTCCCTGGGGATGCCCATCCCTTGCCAAAGCCTGCCCTGCCTGGGGATGGGATGAGGCCAGGCAGGAGCCGGTCTGGGATACAGCAGCAAGTTCAAGTGAATTAAATGCCTGAGCAGGTGGGATGCTGCAGCACCATGAGCTGGATCAGACCACCTCCTGAAGCCAAAGACTTGGTCTCCAGATGTCTCATGCACTAGGAAAGAAGAGGCTTCATGGTCAACGTGGCTCAGGGCTCCTATCAGTTGCTGCAACAGCTCTTCCTGCCTTTCAGATTTTGCAGGACCTTCCTTCCTCCCTGTGCTGCCCTTGGGGGCTCATTGTGTCTTCTTTGTGTGTTGCAGACCAGCATCTCCATCGAGATCAGGTACCAGGCTCTGGATGGGACAGTGGGCACGTGGAACGACAAAGAGTTCCTGGAGACCCCCAGTGTCCACTCGGAGGGGGATGGCAGGTACCCTTTGGAGACAGACAGCCTCCTCTCCGGCCACCGGCAAGGCCTGGACATCTCTCCTGGCAAATCCAACCAGCAGTCTTCAGAGAGGAGCTTCAGAAGGTAAGGTGATGCTCAGCACTTGGAGATGCTCAGCAGCAGAGATGGGGAGGGCTTGGCTTGGCATCCAAGGGCAACATTGCCTGGGTGCTCCTCTAAGGTGCATCACATCTCCTGGCTGTCAGAAGGCTCACTGGTACCTCTCAAGGTAAGGATGTAGATGTCCACTCACTGGTGCCAGCGGGTCCCTGGTGCTCCACCACACCTGCCCAGCACAGAGCTGAGTCTCCTGGCACACGCTGAGGTTTGTAGCATATGGCATGTGCTGGAGAGCACATGTAATTAAGTATGGATTTAGAGAGGATTTAGGGTCTGTCTGATGGTCAGGCCTCATCTTGGAAGGGATTAGAGCCATGCATGGAGTGGAAAGCCACAGGAGGTGTCTGGCATCTCTGTGGAGCTCCTGGTTCCCCCAGAACCAGCCAGGGACAGGAGGAAGGGGGCATGCCAGCCAGAAAACCACACCACTGGGGATGCTTCTGGGGTGGAAGGTGAGAGTGCCTCTGACCAGTGTCTGTGTGCGGGGGGTGCATCATGAGTGTGCCCATCTCATGGCGAGGCAGTTGGCACAGCAGAGGCTGGAGGAGAAAGCAGGGATGCTGTGTCACCTCCCTTGCAACACTGACCCTCAGACAAAGCACTTGTTTTCATCAAATACCTTGTCCAAGCTCCCCCCGTGATGGTCTGGCAGGACCTCAGGACCTCACCAGGCGTAAATGAAATCCCACGCTGCAGCCAGAGCCTGGGCAGGTGAGCCCCATGTGGATTATTTGAGGAACCCTTCACCCTGGGATGGCAGGTGGGGACTCCTCCAGTTCTTCTAAGATGTTACCATCTTTCTAGTCATTTAAATTGTCCTGAGCATCACCCTTGTGTCTTTATAAGCTCATGGGACCTAACGTTGGATGATAACAAGCCCAGGGACCGTATCCATTGACACCAAGCTGCTGTAACCAGTTGCAAACCCAGCCTGGGATGCATGGAGAGGGTTCAAGACAGGGGATGCTGCAGTTGGCTGTCCACTGGGGTGAAGTGCAAGCTGGGACCAGTTCTGCCACGAGCTGTGGCCTGTGGACACTCAGGGCTCAGTCCCTGCTGGGAGGAACAGCCCCTTGACCACTTCACGTGCAGCCAGGAGGCCAAGGCACAGAGGGAAACTGAGGCCCCAGTGATTCTGGGCCACATTCAGCCCACCCCACCAGAGCTGCTTGGAAGCCTGTGCTGAAATCCTCACCCAGCTCACCAGACAGCAGAGTTTCCAAGTGTGAAGCCAATTGGGTGTAAGCATCTGAGGTTCATGGGCTGCTAAGTCAGTTTTTCAGGCAGCTTCACATAGTTTATGTAGGTGTTGGCCACAGCAGTAGCTTTGTTGATCTGCACTCCAGGAGCTCTTGAACCCACTGGTCTCTTCCAGATGGATGAGTGGTGACAACGAAGCCCTGAACTTCCTAAAAGTCTTATGGAAAGAGGTAAAGAGATAGAGGAAAGCATCTCTGTGAGTGCCACAGGCAGAGAGTGCAGCAGCCCAGGCAGAGCTGGGTCCTCAGGTCACCCACCATTCTCCCAGCCCTTGCCCGAGGCTGCAAAGTCCTGGTGGATCAAAGGTGGATAGCCCTTGTGTTTCTAAATCCACGTGGGAGCCCAGCCTGGAGGTGTGGATCCAAACAGACCCCTACAAATCAACCACTTTTGGAACAGCATTGACATTGGAGGTGGGCAGGGGGCAGTGGGGCATTGATACTGACATGGGGTCGGGCTCCGCTCCCAAGGAACAAGCACCAGGACAAGAGGAACCAGCCTCAAGCTGAGGAACAATTTCTTCCCCCACCCCTGGAGGTTTGTCCAGGGCTGTGCCAGGCTGCCCAGGGCAGGGGGGGAGTCCCCGTGACCCCTGGAGGGGTTTCCAAGCCCCCCGTGGAGCTGTGGTGCTGAGGGCCAGGGGTCAGTGGTGCCCTGGCAGTGCTGGGGGATGGGTGGACTCCAGGAGCTGAGAGGTCTCCTCCATTAAATCTATTCTGTAATTCTCTGCTTTTGTGACCTCCAGCACTGCCACAGCCGTGCATCCCCCACGCTGGGTTCAGGCAATTGTGTGTTCCAGCAGCACACCCTTTCTGTCTGGGTTTATCGCTTTATTTTGGCCATATAAGGGCAAAATTTCTTCCTCCCCACTGTGCGAGATTGAAGGAAGATCTCTCCAGTCACTTGCATCACTCCGAGGCAGTTAATTAACTGCGTGAATTGGGCTGAAACCTGTGAATTTTCAAGCAAATTGAAAGTGCAGATTCGTTTTCCCAGCTCACTGGACCATGACTCTGCAGAAGAAAGAAGATGCTGAAGGATTTAAGAGGGGGGTGGCAGGGAAGCAGAGCAGGCTGAGCCTGGCTTGCAGAGCCAGATGTTGGGAAATCAGCACCCTGCCTGTGCCCTGAGGACTCTGGAGACAGGGAGCATGGTGGGAACGTGACTTTCCACTCACCAGAGAAGTAATGAACACAGTGCAGCTGATGCATCGTGTGCAGCAGGAGCTGGATGAGCCAAGGCTCTGGACTAAGTCTCCAGGGACTCCAGGTCCAAGCTGACCAGCTCAGGTGGAGGGTGAGGACAGTCACCCACATAAACAGAATCACAGAAACGTTTTAGCTGGAAAAGACCTTTCAGCTCCTGGAGTCCAACCATCAACCCAGCACTGCCAGGGCACCACTGACCCCTGGCCCTCAGCACCACAGCTCCACGGGGGGCTTGGAAACCCCTCCAGGGGTCACGGGGACTCCCCCCTGCCCTGGGCAGCCTGGCACAGCCCTGGACAACCCTCCAGGGGTGGAAGAAATTGTTCCTCAGCTCCAACCTCAACCTCCCCTGGGGCAGCTGGAGGCTGGTTCCTCTTGTCCTGTCCCTTGCCCCTTGGGTAGATGATGATCTGGAAGGTTTCCTCCAACCAAATCTATTCTGTGATTCTCTGACGACTGCACTAAACCTGTTTCACCCGATACATTTGTCCCAGGGAGCTTCCCCACGCCCTCTGGTTTGGAGACCTGTCCCTCAGCAGGGCATTTTCAGCACAGGGGGCTGTCAGGCTTGGCTTGGTGCTTTGCTGTCAAAGTCATTAATGTCACAGTTTAGAGTACCAAGCAGGGATGGGGCTGATGCTTTCTGTGTGCCCACCCTCACAGGATGGAAGAGGACGAGATGTACTACCACAGTGAAGATGAACTTCTGAGAGAGGGCGATACCCTTAGCCAGGGATCGCTCACCACCAGGTAGGGAGGCAGTCAGCACCCACTCGTGCTGGCAGCAGTGGAGTTTGCAGTGCTGTGCTGCTCCTGCCTTGTCCCTAAAGATGTCCCACGGACATTGATCGTTTCTCAGCTACACAAGAGCTTGTGGGGAGAAGCGACGGAGCAGTTTGGAAAGGATGCTCAGGACGGGTGCTGGGATCCAGGATGGAGAAGGGGCCTTGGGGTGAGGCTGCAGCTGGGGTACTGCCTCACCCTTGAGGTCTCCTTCCCCCTCCAGGGCTCACCTCGCATCAGATGCAGCTCTCCCCCAAACCAGAGCTCAGCCGTGTCTAGTGCATGGGGAAAAGCAACTTGTGATGTGCATGAAGATCTGATTTCTGTTTGCAGTGGCTTTTCTTGCAGTGCAGTGCTGTGAGGTTTGCTCACTGTGTGTTGGGAAGAGTCTGGGGAGATGCTGCAGCAAAGAGAGGTTCAGGAAAAAGCCAGGGGCCAGCCTGATGCTTCTGAGAGCAGCTCAGCCAAAGGAAGGAGCATTTTGGGGGGGATTCCTCAGCTCCTGTGGGTCTGGTGATGGCAGAAAGCACATGAGGGTGGATGTTCCTGCACAGGACTCCTCTGGGGAGCTTGTTTCTCACAGCAGCTCCCCATGGAGCCTGTCACCGAGTGCTTCAAGCCTTACTGGGATGAAGATACTGACTCTCCATCGTGGGAATTTAAGGACACAGATCTAAACACCTCTGTCAAGTGTCACTAATTAGACAGGACCAGGCCTGTGCCGCACCAGCCTTGGGACCTGGCCACACTGAGGAACTCAAGTTCAAAGCCAAGTCCAGCTCCTGCCTTGCCTTCGAGATTTGGCTCACGTTTGGGATGAGCTCCTCAGCATTTTGGCACAGGACAGCCCAAAATCTGATTTCTGCAACAGTGAGACGTGTTGTAGGGACGAGGGGAAAGAAACCCCAGGGCTGGCTGGATGTTCAGCTCCCATCCCTGGCGATGCTCAAGTACAAGCTGGATGCACAGCTGAGGAACAGCTTGGTCCAAGCTGATCTCCTTTGGGAAAGACTCAAAACCTCCTTGGCAGCCCCTTTGCCTGGGATTCTGTGTGTCTCTTTCCATCGTCCGTGTTCTCCTGGGAGGGATTGAATCCCGGTGAGGGCAGTGGAAAGATCCCCCTGGATATCCATAGGCTTCAGCCCCACGGTGAAGCCGTTCACCTCCTCCCCTGGCTCATTAACGACGTTATTTTGTTATCCTGCTGATTCCCTTTAATGAGGGGATGCAGAAGGAGGGGAGGGAACCAAACAGACCTTGAAATGGGGAAAACAGCAGCAACTGGGAATGCATAAATAGCCCTGGGCTTGCCAAGCACTTCTCAGCCGTTTGCTTGCAGCCTCCTTGAGGTGGCAGCGATGCTGGAGAGATGAGCTCTGGAAACCTGCGCTGGCAGCAGGGATTGTTCCGAGCTGTTCACAGCCAGGCTCAGTCCCTGCGCTGTCAGGAGAAGACACAGGCCTTGGAGGGAGGGAAATATTCTATCTGCCTTTGTAACCCCTCCATGCCCAGAGAAACGACTTCAGTTTGTAGAAGCTGTTTGCACAAGGGCCAGCTCTGGAGTCCTCATCCCAGCAGAGGCAGGGAGCTGGGGGAGCGGGGCCAGAGGAGCCCCAGCAATGCTGGGAGGGCTGGAACCCCTCTGCTGGGAGCCAGGCTGGGAGAGCTGGGGGGGTTCAGCCTGCAGGTGAGTGTTGGGCTCTGAGACAGTGCCCAAATCCCTCAGCACTGCTGGGTAAGGGTTGAGGAATGGTCCCAGAGCATCACTGCAGCTGGATGCTGTGGTGCAGAGAGGTCAAGAGAAGTCTGCTTACTGTTGGTGTCCCTCATGGCTCCCACCTCCCTTCTTCTGCCAACACCTCTGTGTGTGTGGCCAAACCAACAGCCAGGTCAGGGCACAGATCCACCGGGCAAAAACCCCAAGAAGTAATTAGGTCACCACTGTAGGCTTCTATTTATTTGTTTTTCAGAACTGGATCATTTCCAGTTCACAGGGGGACCGCACGCTGGCTACTACAAGAGCTGCCTCCAAACCTTGCACCACCTTTGCTGGTGGCCCACAGCCCAAAGCTTTCAGAATCGTAGAATCCTAGAATTGTTTTGGTTGGGAGACATCTTTTCATGGAGTCCAACTGCCCAGCACTGCCAGGGCACCCCTGACCCCTGGCCCTCAGCACCACAGCTCCACGGGGGGCTTGGAAACCCCGCCAGGGGTCACGGGGACTCCCCCCCTGCCCTGAGCAGCCTGGCACAGACCAGGACAACTCTCCAGGGTGTGGGGGGGAAGAAATTGTTCCTCAGCTCCAACCTCAACCTCCCCTGGGGCAGCTGGAGGCCATGGGAGGCTAAACTTCTGCCTGGGTTCAGACCTGGCAGTTCTGCAGAGAAGCTCAGACCAGTGTGCAGGCAGACGTAGAGCTCTGTCCAGGATAGTGTCCAGATTCTCCTCCCTCCAGTGGCACAGGCTGCTTAAGGAGGGATACATCATTCTAGGGAAGGCTGTTGAGGGTCTTTGGGACATTAGGATGCTGAGCTACTGTGCAGCAGTGAGCAAGGGATGCCTGATTTGCCTGCTTATTGGCAGTCTGTGCTTTATCATAGAACCCCAGACTGGTTTGGGTTGGGACCTTTCAAGCTCCTCTGGTCCACCCCCCTGCAGGGAGCAGGGCCATCTGCAGCCAGAGCAGGGTGCTCAGAGCCCCGGCC
>VWZY01005333.1:83327-114863 GCA_013399075.1 Chloroceryle aenea
AAGCCCCTCCCCAGCTTTCTTCTACCCCCTTCAAATACTGGAAGGCCATAAGAAGGTCTCCCTGGTGGATTTTCTTCTCCATGCTGAGCAACCCCAACTCTCTCATCCTGTCCTCACAGCAAAGGGGTTCCAGCCCTCAGATCAACCTCATGCCCTTCTCTGGCCCCAGTCCAACAGCTCCACATCCTTCCTATGCTGGGGACCCCCGAGCTGGATGCAGTGTTCCAGGTGGGGTCTCACGTGAGTGGAGCAGAGGAAGAGAACCTGCTGGCTTGTTGATGGTGTGGTGACTCCCCAGCTAAAATGGCTCGAGTGTAGTGAGACAATTCCCATCTCAGAAGTGCTCACGGATTGTCCAAGCTCACAAATGAAGGCATTGCAAGAACTGCTTTTGATATTCCTCTATCCTGGAGCTGTAATACTGTGTATTTACTAAAGACACGACACTATTCCCTAATTTCTGCTGCATTTGAAAGTGTGATGTCACCAAACAGCAAGACTCTGAAGTATCCAAGTCCCACGGGATGCTTGTTGAGATCTATTTACAACTGGATGCAGAGAGAGCTCCTGCCTCCCAAGCAAAGGACTAGGGAGGAACTGATGGGTCCTGTGGGTCATCGTGTCCGGAGCATCCTGCCCAGGCACAGCATGGACAGCTCCAGGAATTTTTTCTGATGGCTCCACTTATTTTGACAGCTCTCTGGTTATTTTGGGAGCCAGGAGCAAGGGCATCTGGTGCTCTGCATTTGCCCTCCAGCAAAGGGCAGTGCTGGGCTCCTTTAGAACTCAGTGCTCTCTACAGCTTCCCCGGGAGGGATGTGAGGATGGAGGAGTTGAGCACCTATTGGAATCCAGGGACAGGACATGTGGGAATGGTTCAGAGCTGCACCAGAGGAGGTTTAGACTGGACCTGAGGAAGCATTTCTTTACCAAGAGAGTGGTCAGACCCTGAAACATGCTTCCTGGAGAGGGGGTCGATGCCCCAAGCCTGTCAGTGCTTAAGAGGCTTTTGGACAATGTCCTTAATATCATGATGTAACCCTTGGGAATTGTCAGGCTGTTGGACTACATGATCCCTGTAGGTCCCTTCCAGAGGAATTTCTATTCTATTCTAACTCTGTTCTATTCCATTCTATTCTGCCTTTGCCTGGCGGGGTCCAGGGGCTTTGCATAACAGGGCAGGAGGCAAGAGCTGGGCCTTGACCATCATCCCTAGGATGCCAGGCAGGGCCACTCCCTGGTCAGGCTGGATGAGTCCTAGGTGGGAGGGGAGAGATTCCCCCAACAAGCTGGGATTCCTATTTGCAGGAGTCATGTATGAGGGAAAATACCACAGAAGCACAGCATGATAAACATTGGCAGGGCCCTCTGGGGATGCCCTGGTGCCACCCCCCTGCTCCACCCAGCAGNCCAGGTCCAACAGGGCCCCCTCCCCTGCACTGCATCAGGGGGTTAATCCTCCCCAGGATGCAGGATTCCAGACTTGCCCTCATTGAACCTCATGATGTTCCCTTCACCTAACTCTCCAACTTTCATTCATACGAAGAAGAAGAGAGAAGGTGCTTGCAGCAGCTTAGCAATCCTATGTAATTAGGGTGGTTTTTCAGGGACAATGGGGCTGGATGTGTCCATGCAAGCTTGGAGGTGAAAGGAGAAGACACAGCACTAAGAGCCATCCCTGGGAACCTCCACCACAAGTCTGTGCCAAGTTATCTCCTGGCAGATTGCACCTCTGAAAGTGTTAATGGCATTTTACCACCGCCTGTGTTTTCACCAACTCCCCTGGTGCCAGGAGGGCTTTGAAGGAGAGGACACAATGCTCTGAGAATCATCTGTGGCACTGAAAAGCTGTGCTTGGCTCAGGCTGTAGCAAAGCTATGCTGAAGATCACCCTGGACCAAAGAAAAAGCACAGAAAGAAAAGACATTTCAGCTTCAGGCACTTTGATGTGAACCATCTTTTTGTAGCAAAGGAAAGGTCTCCTTTCTGTTTAACAAGTTTTTGTTCATGTGAACAAAACCATCCTGGGTCCTTTGGAAGGTCTTTGCTTTACCATTAGTTGCAGATCCCGGAGCCAAGGCAAAATTGCAACGAAAGATGGAAAACAAGAGGAAGTTCTGGTGTTGCCAGATCTGCTTTTCACAAGCAGGTTTCAGTGCAGTTGGGGAGGTCTCCCATTATACCCTCTCCTGGCCATCCTCATCCTCATCCCCCCATCTCTTTCCCTGCACAGAGCAGAATGTGCTTCCTCCAGCCCGTGGAAGCCCCTGGACTCTCCACCTCTCGTAGCATATGGACAGTTTGCATCAGGGCAGCTGGACAGGGTGCAGACAGCTGGGTCTGGGTTCAGGAGCAGGAAAGGGAGCAGAGAAGGAAAGGACAGATGAATTAACAAGGCATGGGCTCTTCTGTCCCCTGAATGTCACAGGAGCAGCCTAAGGGATCATGGGCCCAGTCATGTCCTGCAGACATAGAATCAGAATCCCAGGCTGGTTTGGGTGGGGAGGGATCTCCCAAGGTCATCCAGTGCAACCCCCCGCAGGGAGCAGGGCCATCTGCANCCAGGCCCCTGGCAGTGCTGCAAGGCCCCCAGAAGGTCTCCCCAGCTGGAGCCTTCTCCTCTGCAGGCTGGCCAACCTCAGGCAGAAGGGAGGAGGGTTGTAATAAGGTCAGGGTGGATGGGACCAGTTCACTTCCACCCTTGTGTGGAGCTCAGCCAGAAAAATAACCACAGAAAAACAGTCTGGGTCACACATGGACCCTGCAGGCACAGCCAGGCGTGACACGGGTGGCAGAGGCAGGANACATGGGTGGCAGAGGGAGGATCAGCCTGGTGGAGGGTGGTTGTGGCTCTTCAGACTTGCATGGAGTGGGTTGCTGTGCTGGTATGTTCTGAAGTTCTTCCTGTACTGAAGCAAATCATCCTGGTTTGTAAAACGCTGACACAATGGAAGAGCCCTTTATCTCCAGATCACAGTGATGTTTTTTCCTCTCTCTCTGTAAATGCCCCAGCCTTGGAGATGACGCAGAAGAAGATCAGCATGCTAGGTAAACGCCCACACCAGTCCTGTTCAGTTGGTGGCCCTCAAATCTCTGCAGAGCTGAGACACGTTCAGAGTCCTGCTCTCCAGGGAGTGCTTCCTTAAACCCAGACTTAAATGTCAAAACTTGCAGGCATGGATCTGTTAAGTCCAGAAGGTGCTTTACTGGGGGTCACAGGCGAGGAGCCTGCTCACCCTACACAGCATCCATTTGATGAAGTGAGGCAGGACACAGAGGGAAGCACCTTCCCATGTCCTAAGTTGTTACCATGGTCCCTGACAGGCTTTGGCACAGCGCATGGCTGGGATGGTTTATGGTAGCACAGGGACTATGATCATAGAATCCCAGCATCCCAGTATGGGTGAGGAAGGGTCCTCTGGAGATGCTCTGGTGCCACCCCTGGCTGGGCACCCCTGACCAGAGTCTGGCCCCAGCCTCCTGCCCCCTCAAGGGCCCTGGAGCTCTTGCTCAGCATTGCTCAGCTCCCCTCTCAGGCTGCTCCTCTCCAGCTGCACAGCCCCAGGGCTCTCAGCCTGGCCTGGCCCAGAGATGCTCCAGCCCCTCAGCAGCTTCCCAGCCTCTGCTGGACTTTCCCCAGCAGCTCCTGGTCTCTTGAACTGGGGAGCCCAGACCTGGTCCCACTACTCCAGAAGTGACCTCCCCAGAGCAGAGTAGAGCGTGAGGAAAGCTCTCTGGAGCTGATGCCAACACCCTTGCACCCATTAGATATGATAGACCAGGACCACCCCAACCCAAACAGGGAGCCTGGATGCTGTCTGTGGGGAGAAGGGACTTCACCTGTGGGACACCAGTTGTCTCATGGCCAGACAAAGAGCTTTGGTCCATGTATTTACCAACACAGACATATCCTTAGATTCCCTCCATCGACAATGGAGAGAGAAGGGATCTTCCAGAGGTGGAGAGTGGGGAGCCCACTGGACAGCCAAAATTTGGATGGGATAGGGCTGTGCACATCATGGCTCCTGACCACCTTGAAATCGAGATCCCGGGAAGCACCACCTGATAGCTTTTGACCCTGAAATATTCATGGGCAGGACAGCGCTCTGCAGCCGAAAGCAATCTGGTCACGGTGAATTATTGATGGTGTCTTTTCTTCGGTGTATCCAGTGGATCCAAGACATGTCTGTCTGGGTTCAACCCTCTGCCTGCCACTAATTATCCCCACGGGTCACTTGCTTCAAAGCTGGGATCATTGCCAAGAACTGGAGTTGAACTTGGTGATGAAAATGCCTACGAGAGGAGCCTGGGGGAGGCAGAACTCTCTGCTCCTGTCAGGTCTGGGCACCTTGCTGGTTGCCCTGTTCTGGTCTGACATGTTTGCTTGGCACTATTCCTGCTCATGGTGGCTTTGCAGAGCAGCTAGGGCTGTGAGGTGCATCTCAGCAGGGATCTTTAAAGGTCACCTAGTCCAACCCATGAAGTCAAAGGAAAGATGAATCTCCCATGGGACATAGGATCCGACTCAGCCTTTGGATGTGGTGTGTCTCCATCCTTGGTTGTTGTGGAAGATGGATGCAGACAATTCACAACCAAGCAGATAAGGAGGGTTCAAAATTGCTAACTCAAGTGTAGTGTTTGGGCAAACAGGGATGTCACACACTGGACTAATGTCTCCATCAGCATAACCCTGGGCTCCTCATCCTGAGCAGAAACGAAAGTGAAATGATGTCCCCAAAACTATCAGTCCCTGCCAAGCTTCCCCCAGCCTTTCTGCAACCCCATCAACGTACCAACACATTGCTAGGGGAACAAAAGTGCGTCCTGAGGATCCTGAGAAGCAGGAAAAGGGCTTGGAAAAGGTGTCCAAAGTGATGGACCCAAGGCAGAGCCTCCAGCAGCTTGAGGTGTTCCCTGGAAGCTTTTAGAGCCTGACCTCAAGCTGTTCCAGTGTAGATGATCTTCCAGCTCTAGCAGGAGCAATGGCTGATGCTGGCTCTGCCAGGGTGGTGATGGGTCTTGTGCCCTGTGCCAGAAGTGCAGCTCCTGTCACCAGCCAGGTTCTTGCTGGGGACACTGTGAGCAGAGCACCCCAGCCTGGGTGCACACGTCTGGCTCAGAGCAGCCTGTGGTGGTGGGACACACAACCACCCCTCCTTGTTAGGGATGTCCCTGCACTCATCAGGTCAATGTCTCCCTTGCTGCTGTTGGGATCCTTCTTTGGGCCTGATACTGGTTTGGTTTGATTTTTTTTCTCTTTCTCTTTGGTGCCTCACTCAGGATTAAGTTTAACGATGGATACAAGTCAGTAGCAAGGTACCAGAATGTCATGATTGGTGGGATCTTGGTTGGTTGGTTGGTTTTTGGGGGGGCATTGCTCTCATCCCAGCCCATCCCAGTCACCCCCCATCCCACTTTTATGTGACTGTCCAGGCACAAAGACATCCAGGGTTTGGGATAGAGACCACCCTAGTTTAGACTCCACACCTTCCTCAGATCAAATTCATGTCCAAACCTAAGGCAGGGGAGCAGGGTGTCCCCTGTCCTGGCCGGATCTCATGGGCTGTGGGAGGGTGTATGTGTTTGGGTAGCTTTGTTTCTTCCTCACGTTCACCTTCCTGGCTGTGTCCCTTCCAAACAGTGAAGACCCTGAAGATGCCAGGTACTGGGCATGGTGCCCCTGCTTCACTCAGGCCCTTTGGGCATGGTGTGTGCATGTGTGTGACACGCATGTGGTTGTGCCAGTCCCTGCATGGTGTTTCGAGCTAGGGAAAGGTCCTAACTGCTTCCTGCCCTCTTCTTAGTGCAAGGCAGGACCTTCTCCTGCTCACCTCTCTCCTNTCATCCCTCCATCGATCCATCTGTCCAGCCACCCATCCACCCCTCTAACAATCCTTCTGTCCATCCATCCATCCATCCATTCATTCTGCTGTGCTATTATTTGTTCATCCACCCACCCCAGTGCCACACCATTTACATCCCCATCTTCCTTCCGTGTCTGCTGTCCTGTGTTGTTCCCCCTCTCTCCCTCCTCCCCCCAGCCTCACCAGTACTGCCACTACCTCCGTACCCCGTTTCCTGGATGCCCAGTGGGTTGGCAAGTCCTGTTGCAGTGAGATTTCCCTCCTGCCCGCTCACAAACCGGGTTTGGGTGATCGCTTGCTGCATGTGGCCGGCGGGGTTTTGAGGGGAGAAGGCAGGTGAGAGTCTGGGATGGGATAAACCACCTCTGAATGGATTGCTCTTTGTGATTGCAGAGCTAAGGCGAAAGGGAAAGAGAAGAGACACCTCGTGTTACCCTTCAGGTACCCCGAGTTCCCCCAACCCTCCTGGTGCCCAGGCTCGCTTGCCAGCTCCAGCCTCTTGTGTTATTGCTGCAGGGCAGGACCACAAGTTCATCCCCAGAATGAACCAAGAATTCTCTGGGGGTACCACTAAAGGGAAACCTGTGCCCTTTTCAGGCATCCAGAGCCCAAACTGCCTGTCTGAAGTCAGAGAGGCACCTTCTGCAGTGAGGGTTGGTATGGAAGGGGCAAGGGGTAAAGGAAGGGAAGGAGAAGGAGTAACCTGGCGTTAGCTGTTCCACCAGACCCTTGGAGAAGGTTCTCTGGACCTCTCAAGTAGTGCAGGTGCCTTGTTCACCCAAGCACTCCTGATCTGAGTGCCCTGGACCAGCAGCACTGTGCACTGAAGAGCACAGATCTGCAGGAGGAGGGAGATACAGAGCAAGAGGAACATCCTTGCATCCCTCATCCAGGCCACCAGTGAAATGAACGGGGGAAGGATGCAGGCTCAGGCACTGCCCTCTCCCACCTACTCAAGGACATTCCTCCCCGTCCTGGCATGAGGAGGGGCCAGACACTGGCACCCCCAAGGGCAGTTTCGATGGGCACTGGTGGGAAGGGAGAATTTCCCAGCCCAGCTGTGGCAGGGAAGGCTCACACCAGCGAGTCACTGGGGAGAGGGGATGCAGGTGCTCATCCCTACAGCAGCTCAAAGGGCTCATGTGTTCAGACCCAGCTGAATTGGCCACGCTCGGGGTGCGATGGAGATGAGCTGGGACTTGGCAGGGAGCTCAGACCACATCCACAAGCTGCCAGAAAGCCCGTGGAGTGATTTAAATCCTCTCCTGGCACAGGGCAGGGGCACTGGGGCAGCTTTTACAATGCAGATGAACCAGCTGAGCTGCTGGCACCAGGGGCAGCTTGCTCCAGTGACCAGCTCAGCTGGCAAGGGGATAATTTCTGCTGGTTTGCTCTCAGAGGAAGTGTCAGTGCAGAGAGAGAGAAGAGCTGCTTGTTTCAGAAACACCTTCTGGATGAGTTTCCTTGGCCATTCTCCAGCCTAGGTTCTAAGCTGATCCCTGCCCATGCTGGGCTGAACAGTAGGACCTCGGTCTTCTGAGACACCCACCCAGCACTGAGTCCTACCCACTGCCTGCTGCTGTAGCTGGTCCTCTGGATTTCACCTCTCTAAAAACCCATCCAGCAACACATCAGATTTGTTTGGTTTTCTGGGGGGTTCTCCAGCAGCTTAATGCAGAGAGAGCTGGAGACCCATACTCTGAAGCCACCCTCCTGCCCCACATCCCCAGCACAGAGATGGCCATGGGGTGAAGCAAGGGTTAACAAGCTATAATTAACAACCAGCCCTCCTAATTACCTTCTAGAGCTGGTGAGCTGCTTGCTCCTCCCCACTGATGCAGAACGAGGGAGATTAGCCAAGGAAGAAAGAGTGGCTAGGGAGCAGAACAGGGAGGAGGCAGGACCTACCCACACAGGGAAACCTGGGAGCCCCCAAAACAGGTTTAAAAAGCCAGCGAGCAGAGCAGGGGTCTGCAGGGTAGAGCAGTGAGGTGAGGAGTGGGTGTAGGAGGTTCTGGTGTCAGTCTGGGCAGGAATGAGGAGCTTCAGGTCCAGCACATCTCCAGCTGAGATCTATCTGCCAAGTGAAGGCTGCTTGTGACTGCAGCCTGGGGATGGGGAGCTTGTGAGGAGCAAGAAGGCTCCAAGAGAAGAGGAACTTCTTTTGATGTCATGGTCTGATCTGAAGCACTTGAAGTGCACTGAAGCTTTTTCTGCCTTTTGTTCCCTTGATGCGTGGCCACCAGCTCCAGCAAAGGCAAAGAGAAGATGAAGGAGCACAAGTAGGTTTGCTCTCCTCACTCCTTCATGCTCCCAGCTTTCCTAGCTCGTGTGGTGGCTGATCCTGCGTGTGGTGTGCTCCCACTTTCTCTGAAGCTGAGACTGTCAGCCCTGGAGGAGCTTGGGTCTCTTGGATGTGTGGCCAGCAGCCCCAGAGCCTGCAGAGAAGGTTTACCTACAGCAAAAGCCAAATGTCAAAGGCAGGTTTGGAGCAGTCCCTGGCAGCACTGGAAGGGAAGTGTGAGGTCTCAAGAGGAGCCTGGCTCTCGTCAGCCTTGGATGGGTGCTGGCCTAGGGGTGAGTTTCCTGGCTTGGGCATGGACAGCCTGGCTAGGAGTCAGGGCAGGGAGGGTCTGGGTGCAGATGATCAGCACAGGGATGGGCACAGAGGGGACTCAGCACCAGTTTTCCAGCTCCTGCGCTCACAGGTCAGGCTGCCACATCATCCACGTAGACAAGTTTCTCCAGCTTCAACCTTTCTTTTATCCCTAGCTGCTTGTGTCAGTCCCAGACCAGGCTGTGTCTGAGCTCTCCCTGAACTGCAGCATCCTCCAGCATTCCAGATTAGCTGCTGAAACTTAAACTCAAGTCTCCAAGGGCAGGCTGATCTCCTGTGGTTCAGGGGACCTGCATCCACCACAGGGCATGTCCCAGTGAGTGAGGTTTTTTCTGGCTTATATTCCTTCCACTGCAATTTATGGCAGTGTCTTACTGAGGGACTCTTCTCATGAATGGTGTGGGAGCAGAGATGAGGAAAGGAGAGAAATGTCTTCGTGCAGTCAGCAAGGAGAAGACAGGCTCAAGATGGGAGGAGATCTCCCTGTACTGAGCAGCCTGATCCTCTCTGGCTCCCCTTCCCAAGTTGGCTGTGCAGGGAATGGGAAGAAGCAGACTAGGTCTGAGGGTTGGGGTCTTCCCTGGGCTTGAGGGCAGTGTGTGGGGGATGACCCAGGGGGGTCTGTCCCCAGTACAGGTGGGAGAACTGGAAGCCTTGGTAGCTTGAAGGCAATGGAGGCAGCAGCCACCCACCAGGCATGATTCCTGCTGAGAAATGAGCCCTGGAAACCCTGTTCCCAGCTCCCCAGCAAAAAGCAATGATTAAAATGTCCTTTTTAGCCATGAATAATTAACCACTAACCTGTAACTGTATCTTTAACTAGAAGCTGGCCAGGAGAGGCTGCTTCTAATTCCCTGCCCATGCCTCAAAAGCAGCCTGTCCCTGCATGCTCCCCTCCTGGAGAGCCACATGGGTGAACCCTTAAAGGACCAAGCTTCTGGAAGCAGCAAACTGAATGGAGGATGGTTTTGGTCATCAGCTGAAGAGAATTCAACTGCTCCATCCTGTATCAGATACCAGAAAATCTGAGGGGAGCATCCATGTGGAAGCTCTGGTGTCTAATACAGGTTTGAGCTTGCTCAGAGGCTTGCCCCTGCTTGGGAACAGAGTCAAGGTGTTTGGTCCTACACCCTCAAAACTCGGGTCTTCACTCTGCTGCCAAACTGGGCTGCAGTGGCCCAGCACCTTGCACTGTTCTGGAGGGGAGCAGGCGGGTGGGCAACAGCATCTCCAGCATCCCAGTTCTTCAGGAAACCAGGCTAGCCCCAGGCTTTGGCAAGGTGGGGTTGCTCCCGGTGCCACCACGCAGCCAGTGTCGGCATCTCAGGTTCTCAAGTCCTCATGTAATATTCATGCTGGGATGGTGTCAGCTCTCTGCCAGCACCGGCTTCCCAGCCACGCCGTCGGATGCCTGGCAGGAGCAGCGCAGGGGTTGGCAGGACCCTTGTGTTGTGCAGCAAAGACCCTGCTGTGTCCGGAGAGGAGGCTCGGCTGGGTTCCCTAGCCCTGGGGCACAGCTCTGTCCCCATCACCAGGATGGCTGCTCCACCTTAGACGTGCTGCTGGCTGCTCTCCTGTCCTGGCTGAGCATCTCCTCCTGAGGGAAGTCACGTCCTGGACAGCCGGTGGGTGCAGGTAGTACCCCCAGGGGATGGGAAGGAGGGGGTGTATGGGATGTGTCAGTGCTCGTCTGGACTGGGAAAGGGCTGGAAGCTAAGGGTGAGCTGCTGGGCATCTGCCTCCAAAGCATCTGGAACAGCTTCTTCCTCATCCTTCACTTCTTTTTCCCCTTCTCCTCGGTGTGTACCAAGTATGCTGTGAAAATCCACTAAAATCCTTTTTTTTTCTTTCCATCATTTTTTTTTCCCCCAGTGACCTCCAAACTCCACTGTTTCCTACATATTTCCCTCCCTAGGACTCCAGTCCACTGTGGAAATACCAGTAAGGACAGAGTGGGAGGAAGGAGACAGCACCAGATGTTGTAACAGGGGCTGTGCAGAACAACAGGGCCATGTCCCCAGGATGTGGGCATGGGGACAGCACTGAGTGGCTTTGAGCCCCCTGGACCCTGCTGTCTGAACCAGCTGGAGCTGAGGCTCATCTCATGGGTGTTCTAGAGGCTGTTTCCCATTTTTGGGGTCTCTAAAACTGGCGCTGGGGACACACAAGAGGGTCCTGCAGCTGATGTCCCCAGTACATTTACTGAGGAGCAGCCAGCAGTGAGGTGTCAATCGCAGAATGGATGGGGTTGGAAGAGCCCTCTGGAGATCATCGAGCCCATCCCCCTGCCAGAGCAGGAGCACCACGCTGGAAGGGGATGTGGGTGACACCAGCTGCCCCATGCATCCCTCTGGAAGGAGCTGGGTTGGGCTGGTGCTGCTGGGATGGGACTCAGCACACGGTCCTTGGAGCAGGTGCTTAATCCCAGTCTTGTTCCACATGGTGACCTCTCAGTGCTGGGTTAAGGGTTGGATTTGATGTGTTAAAGGTCTCTTCCAACCAAAACTAGGAGTTGATTCCACGGCCTGAAGCCATCACTGTCATTTTATTGATAGGGGAATTGCATGCTGTGCTGACCAGGACCCCCCCTTGCAAGGCCCTTGTTATTTTGGGTCCTGGTAGATGAGCAGCGCTGCCAGTGTTTTCCCTGCAGAGTCCTCCTTGCTCCATCACCAGCTGCTTTTCTGCTTTGCTGTACTTTTTCTTCCTTTATTTCCTTAAAATTGTTGGTGCTGAGGGTGGGGAGAGCCTGGCCCAGGCTGCCCCGAGAGGTGGTGGCTGCCCCATCCCTGTCCCCATTGCAGGGGAGGTGGCCGGGGCTCTGAGCACCCTGCTCTGGCTGCAGATGGCCCTGCTCCCTGCAGGGGGGTTGGACCAGATGCCCTTGGAAGGCCCCTCCCCACCCAAACCAGCCTGGGATTCAATGACTCTACTTTCCCAAGGAATCTCAGGAATTCCCAGGACAGACACAGTGATTTTATCACGAACAATCTGCAGACAAATTGCCTTCATGGCAGCTCTGGGGCTGGTGGGATTTATTCTTTTTCCTTCCTCTCTTTGTAAGAAATGAATTAGAAAGAGGAGAATGGAATGTAACCAGCCCTGGAGGTGCATTGTCCAGTGGGGGACTGTGTGGATGTCCTGCTGGATGTCCCACTGCTGGGACCTGCTGGATGTCCCACTGCTGCTGGAAGGAAGCTCAGAGGTGGAGAATGATCCCAGAACTCAGTTTCACAGCTTAGAGCTGCTACTACACCCCTTTTCTCGTTAAAATAATGAGTCTGCAGATAGCTTCAGAGTGCTACTTCCCCTGTAGCACCTCGAGGTGGATGCTCCCTGGTAGGATTATACCCCTGGAAGCTTCACCCTCATCCTTCCTCCTGTCTGTTGAGAAACTGCCTTTTCACCAAGGACCTGGTGGATTAATCACAGCTACCAGAGGCTGCCTTGAGGGCTGAGTGTTGCTTTAATCCCAGTTAAACCTCAGCTGTAAACTGCACCAGTATCTTATGTTGGCCTTCTGCCCTGATTGACTCTGCCCTCCCTCGGTGCCTTCATTATCCTCCTCTTCTCCTGAGTTTCCTCCTCCTTTGCCTTGGCTCTGTCAGCAGCTCCCAGTTGTTTAAGACAACGAACTCATTAGGCTGGCTGCAGTGTCAGGGCTTCTCTGGCTTGCCAAAAAAGAAAAACAGAAAAAAAATGCAACCCAACCAAGGTTCAGCTTCATCTTTTGGCCCCAGCAAAAGTTCCATCTGGTTCCAGCACTGTCACCTGCCTCCTGGGCAATGCACCCCAGTCCTGCTGCAGGCAGGGCTGGTGCTGAGCCCGTGGCAGCTGGATTGGAGGTGAGGTCCAGGATGAGATTTAAGCCCTCCCTTGCTGCCAAGCTGGCTGAAGAACAAGTCCCTTAAACCTCGGAGGTTTCTGCAAAGAGATGAACTTTCGGCTAATGGGATTTTTCTGATCAAAAGAAAATTTCCCTTCAGCTTTGTCCCCTTCTGCTTTCAGGGCAGCCAGAGGCTGCTCTCTTCAACTCTCTCCAGCTGGTTGCTCTTTAACATTAGAACAAAGTTATCCCATGGTTCGACGTGTGCTTCCTACTGGTTTCAGTTTTACAGATACTACAGAAGTTGCTTTTTTTTCCTGCTGAGTTTTCAGCTGAATCTTCAGGATAAAAATCCACATCACACCCAGCCTGCAACTTTCATCAGGGTAACATGGACCCTTTCACCTCTTGGTAACAGCAGCATGGACTTCATAGAATCCCAGCATGGTGGGGTGGGAAGGGACCTCTGGAGATGCTCTGGGGCCACCCCCCTGCTCCACCCAGCAGGGGCACCCAGAGCAGGGGGCCCAGCAGCGCAGGCTCCAGAAGCCTNTCCCAGGATCAGGACCTGACACTTGCCCTGGTTGAACCTCGTGAGGTTCACCTGTCCCCAGCTCTCCAGCCTGCCCAGGTCCTGCTGAAGGGCAGCACAGCTCTGGTGTCTCAGCCACTCTCCATTTTGTATCCTGAATCTTGCCTCCAAAGGACAGGGAGCATCCTCCTGGAAATACCCACCAGGCTGCCATTGTCTTTGCCCATTTACTAGACCTACACCCAGGAGTCATCCAGGCTGCAGAGCAGAAATCCCCTACCAAATTCCGTATATTCCCTGTACGTGTGTGTGCTGAACACCCCATGATGCCGGAGACCATTCAATGCACTTGGGGGTGTGTGGGCTGATTTCTGAGCCAGAGCTGCTGTGGATGGAGGCAGAGAGGCTGTCCATTCTTCACAGACAGGTTGGGGGGAAGAGGTTGGATGGTTTCATTTTTAGGGAGTGGTTTTAGAGAACTGGGGAGCAATTGCACAAATAGGTTGAGAGGGAGGAGAAGCCTTCTCAGTTCTGCTCCAGACTGGTCCTTTATCCCAATTTGGGGCATTTTCTGAGGCAAAAAAACCCAAGACTTGAAGGTGGTGCATTTAGGTGTGATCTTGACTCTGCCCTGTGGCACGTCTGCAGGAATCCCTGCTTAGTTTTCCAGCTGATATTTCTCTCTCTTGCTTTGAGCTCTGAAAGGCTCCTCCTGTTCTCACCCCCAAGTCCCAGAAAATGGCACTAAAATTATAGAAATTGATTTTTTTTTTTACATTTTTTTCCTCCTCTCTCTTCTTTCAGAGCTGGGAAAGGAGTTTTTTCAGCCATGAAGCTTGGCAAGGCACGTCCAACAAAGGATGACCATCGGAAGCAAGGTATGTTGTTCCCAGGAGGAGGACGTTCCCTGCTCCAGTGCTGCTTTTTAACTACCCTCCACCTCCCAGGAGACCACCTGAGAGATCCCAGGCTGGATCCAAGGTCATCCAGCCCACCCCCCTGCAGGGAGCAGGGCCATCTGCAGCCAGAGCAGGGTGCTCAGAGCCCCGGCCACCTCCCCTGCAATGGGGACAGGGATGGGGCAGCCACCACCTCTCGGGGCAGCCTGGGCCAGCCTCTCCCCACCCTCAGCACCAGCATGTTCTTCCTCATCTGTGGTCTAGATCTCCTCTTTGAGTTTCAAATCACCACCTCTTTTCCCACTGCTAAGAAGTCTGTTCTCATGGCCAGGCAACTCGAGGCTTAGCCAGGGAGCGTTGGGTGCTCAGGAGGAGAGCTGTGGAGAAGGTCTCCATAGGGAAATGGGAAATAGGAACAGATGGAGAGTGTCTCCAGCCGAAGGCTTGGCCAGATGTCACCCACCTTGTGACATCCCAGCTGTGGCAACACCTGGGAGTCACATGTGGGCAGTGTCTGGCTTCTATTTAAGGGATGCTTTCCAAATGTGACAATGCAAAGCAGGATTTGGCCCTTGCACTTTGCTGGGTGCACAGAGCAGCAGCAGCACCCCAAGAAGCAGGACTCAGCTGCAGTAGAGCAGCCTGACCCCCAGACACCTTCCTGGAGATGCACAAGGGGGTCAGGGAGCAGAAATCTTTGGTTGTTTCCATTCAGACCAAAGGATTTTGTTTCGATGGCAAAGAAGTGGGGAGGTGAAAGCGCTGCTCTGGTGTGCTCTGGGCACAGCTCCATCCTTTTCCAGCCAGGTCTGAGGGGAGGAGGAGGAACCTGGGACAGTGGTGCTGGGAGAGGCAGCAGCAGGCTGTGGGAAGGCACGGTGTTGCACCCTGGGTGGTCTCCATCTCTCCGTTCATCTTGTGGTTAAAGCTTCACACGAGACCCTGGGGAAAGCAGCTGGGCTGCAAGGGTTGGAGCAAGAGAGCAGAGTGGGGATTGACCCGTGTTTGGGGAACTGCTCTATGGCATGGTGTGGTCAGTGGAGCCATGGGGGTCCTCATTCCACCTTCTCCAGGTACCTCTGGCTTTCACACACCTCGCCAGGGCTCTGCTCTCTCGACACCACCCTCCTCTCGGGCCCAGTGCTGTCTTGGTTGAGATTCCTCTCCTTGGGCTGGCCAGCTGGTGATGGGACAGGGCGGATGGGTTGCACCTCAGCCTCTTGGCCAAGCCAGCATCCCTCTTGTGCCATGGGCTGCTATCCTCCTGTATGTCCTGCTCAGGTCAGACACNCTCCGTTCATCTTGTGGTTAAAGCTTCACACCATGGGCTGCTATCCTCCCGTATGTCCTGCTCAGGTCAGACACCCACCCAGTCACCAAAAACCAAGTTGGGAGGGTGCAGGGCTGCCCACCTACCTGCATGTGATGGGATTGAAGCTGCTTAGCTCCTTCCCAGCTGGTGTGGCTCTGATTCAATCTCAAAACAGTCTTAGAAACTCCCCATTTAGTTGAGGACACCCCTTCCCCACTCATCCTGTCTCTGTCCACCCTGCTGGAAAGATATTCCTAACACCCAGCCTAGATCTCCCTCATTTAAGCTGAAGCCCATCTTATCTCACAAAGCCAGCCCAGCCTATGGTGCAAACCCTGATTTCTTCACCCTGGAGGATTGTCCAGGGCTGTGCCAGGCTGCCCAGGGCAGGGGGGGAGTCCCCGTGACCCCTGGAGGGGTTTCCAAGCCCCCCGTGGAGCTGTGGTGCTGAGGGCCAGGGGTCAGTGGTGCCCTGGCAGTGCTGGGGGATGGTTGGACTCCAGGAACCCCAAGGTCTCTCCCAGCTCTCATCACCTTTCAGTAGAAACGCGGACCAGTGGACACTGAGCTGTGTCCCAGTGCTGGTGGGATCTGGTGTCTTGACTCTTCCTGCAAGAAATTCTTCTTCTTCTTTGTGTTCTTCTTGCTTTCACAAGACCCTCTGCAGGCGTCCTGCCCAGGTGGGATACTGTGTCCCATGAGACAAACCCATCTATTTTTAATCCCTTTTTAGACCAGGTTATCTGTGACAGGACCTGGTGACCATTGTATTTGTCTCCTTTGTATCATCAGATGAGGTTGATAGGACACCCCAGGTACCTTTCTCTTCACCTTTAATTATTCATCGAGTGGAAACAAAGAGAGACATTCTTTTGTCTCTTCCATGCAGATGAACCAGCTGTTTTGGAGGCAGAAGACCTGGACCGAAGAGCCATGAGACAGGGACTGGAGCCAGACACCATCTCCTTGGCCTCTGTCACTGCTGTCACCACCAATGTCTCCAATAAGAGGTGAGTTTGAGGGCATGCTGGACCCATAACCATGATGGGTGGGCTGTCTGGTGGTTGAGAAAGTGGTTGGATGGTTGCAACTGGAGGGTAGTGGTCAACAGCTTGATGTCCAGATGGAGACTGGTGGTGAGTAGTGTCCCTCAGGGGTCCATACTGGGACCAGTACTGTTCAATATCTTCACCAGTGACATGGACAGTAGGATTCAGTGCACCCTCAGCAAGTCTGTGCTGTTGGCACACTTGAGGGATGTGATCCATCCAAAGGGACCTGGAAAAGCTGGAAAAATGGGTCCATGAGAAGCTTCTGAGGTTCAGCAAGGCCCAGGCCGAGGTCTTGCCCCTGGGTTGGGGCAAACCCTGGTACCAGCCCAGGCTGGGGGGGAAGGGCTGGAGAGAGCCCTGCGGAGAAGGACTTGGGGGNGTGGCTGCCCCATCCCTGTCCCCATTGCAGGGGAGGTGGCCGGGGCTCTGAGCACCCTGCTCTGGCTGCAGATGGCCCTGCTCCCTGCAGGGGGTTTCACCAGGTGACCTTGAAAGGTCCCTCCCCACCCAAACCATCCCATGATTCCACGATTCTAAATCCACCTGTGTTCTGACTGAGGGTTTCTTGGCCCCCTTCAAAGGTCCAAGCCTGACATCAAAATGGAGCCAAGTGCTGGAAGGCCAATGGATTACCAGGTAGGTGACAACATTTAGTCCCCAACCTCAGCTCACGGGAGGGGTGTGTGTATCTCAACCCAGGGACTGCAGAGGACCACTTTGCAGGCAACAGGTCCATGCTGGGTTTCAACCCACTGCCCTCACACAGCACGACTTCCCACGAGCTGGCATTTAAAATATCAGGAGATAAACTCAAGATTAAGTAAGTAATTGGTCTTGCTCTCCATCAGTGAAGCTCAGAAAGCCCAAACTAAGCTGTGATTGAGACAGGTGATCTCTGGTGCATTCTTCTCACTCCCCAAGAGCTTCTTTCATCCTGGACTGGTGAGCCCTGGCTGGCAGCAGGTTGTCCCCTGGATTGCCTCAGACGGGCTGGTACCTGGCTGCTGTTGTCCTGCTCTCCATCCCCTTGGCTCATCTAGAATTAGAAGGACCACACATTTATCTTCCCAGATTATCCTGGTGCTCCCTTTTCTCTTACTAGTGGGTGTCAGTGTGATTCAGGAAGTGGCTCCTCGTCTCCTTTTGGCCGAGTTGTGCTGATCCAGCTGGGGTTTAACTCGATGCCCTTGCCTCTCAGCACCACCTCTCTAGGAACAGTGCAAATAATGATTTTTGTGGGAGATTTATCACAGAGCATTTGCAGCATCTGCTCAAAGGCAGGCACGTGTTGCTGAGCTCATCCATTGGGCTTCCAGGGAGGCAGGACTGAGGGTTTGTGTGGTTTCAATAAAAATAGTGTTAAAGGATACCCAAATTTGCTAGACTTTGAAACCTGGAGGTTACCTGTCCTACCACCACCCTCTGACAGGTTTTCAGGAGATGAATCTGGACAAACAGCTACTGGGAATTCAGAAGATTTGGTCTCTCCATGAAATGACACCTTGGGGATTTCAGCTGAGCTAGGAAATTCAGGTCTAATCCAAGTGGGAATTAATATGAATTTGATATTGCAAGGAAGGAATCGAGAGCTGATAGAAATGCTTCGTTTAATGTCACAAGGTGGATTGAACTGTGAATGACAAGTTTATGTGTCACAAGTGCACGCAAGTGTTTCATACAGAATCCCAGCTTGGTAGGGGTTGGAAGCGACCTCTGGAAATCATCTTGTCCAGTGGCAACCCTCTGTGTTTCCTAGAAGACAGCTGAGTCAGCTGGGTCTTGCCCACTGAGCCTCTGCTCCCACATTTTAGCCAAATCCATTTGACTTTGCACCTCGTGTGAAGCCACCCGTGCTCTGAGGGTGAAGCAACAGGGATGTCCAGGGTCTCCTTCATCCCATGCCATGCTGCAGCTTGCTCAGGCTCTCCCGGTGTCTTTGGAGTGACCAGTAGACCCCACAGCTGCCACCAGTGCCCTGAAAATCTGTCAGAAAGCAAGGGAGCGAGCGGCATCTGATGCTCCTCTCCGGAGGTGACCGTGCACAAATCCCTCTCCCCAGGTCAGCATCACCATCATCGAGGCCAGGCAGCTGGTTGGGCTCAACATGGACCCCGTGGTCTGCGTGGAGGTTGGAGAGGAAAAGAAATACACGTCCATGAAGGAATCGACCAATTGCCCTTACTACAATGAGGTGAGGCTGTGCTCTGGGGATGCTCACAGCCGCGCATGGCTCAGGGTCTGCACTGGCAGGCAATGAAATGTCATTGGTTGTCATTGGAGATCTNTAAAATGAAACCTCAACCCAGGCAGAATCCTTTCCCTTTGGTATTTTGGGCAATGGTAAAAAGTTCATTTGTCTGATCTGTGCTGAACTATTCCTGGTATCTCCAGGCAGTTAAAGTTTCCCTCTAGTTCCCCCTACTGCAGAGTCCATCAGTGTCAGGTCTCCCACAGATCCATCCCTGCTGCAGCGTGTGCTCCAGGATGCTCCTGTGGGCAGTCACAGCTTCTCCAGCTGGAGCACGTGCTGTCCTGCTGTGTTTCAATCCAGAAACCTTGGTGCTCCTGCCCTCACGACTGCTCTTTCCCTTTCAGTACTTCGTCTTTGATTTCCACGTTCCCCCCGATGTCATGTTTGACAAGATCATCAAGCTGTCTGTAAGTGAAAGTGGTTGTGTTGTCCCTTGGGGGGGGCCAGCCTGTCTTGCTTATGCACTGGGGATGGATTTAAGGTCCTTGGTGTGAGATCTCCAAGAGGAGCTGAGGTGTTTGGTCCTACTGCAGACCCCTACTCCCTCTTTCTGTGGCTGACCTCCACTGCTGAGCCCACGCAGCCCCACTCCTGCACTCCCCCTCGGTGGCTGATCTTCGGTATTTCAGACCCAGCAGAACTAAACCTGTGTTTAGCAAAGACCAGTATTCCCAAGCCTGCCAGAAGATTTGCTGGGGCATGAGACTGGCAGAGCTGCTGTGGAAATGGAGAGCTACAGGTGCTGAGAACAAAGCAGAGTCTGCAGCTCTCCCCACAGCCACGGAGGAGGGTGATGAACAAGATTTGGAC
Organism: Chloroceryle aenea; assembly: GCA_013399075.1. Lineage (NCBI taxonomy): Eukaryota > Metazoa > Chordata > Aves > Coraciiformes > Cerylidae > Chloroceryle > Chloroceryle aenea. The sequence continues at coordinate 102,491 of VWZY01005333.1, forward strand.
ATTCATAGAATCACAGAAAAGTTTGGGCTGGAAGGCACCTGAAAAATCATCTTGTTCCACCCCCCTGCCGTGGGCAGGGACCCCTCCCACCAGAGCAGGGTGCTCAGAGCCCCCCCCAACCTGGGCTTGAACACCCCCAGGGATGGAGCAGCCACAGCTCCACTGACTGACCCAAGCACCTTAATGAGGAGCATCCATGTCTATCCCATGCACAGCCTGAGTGAACAACTTCTGCTACAAGAGGAATCAGATCATAGATCTTGAGCATCCTCAAGACTCTTCCTCCATGTTTTGTTGCATAGTGGCTGGAAAACTGCATCCTGTTTCAAGGATTAATCTAGGGGGGTGGGTTATTCTATCCAAGTATACCTTCTCTTGCAAGATGGCCAAGCAAGAGCTGTCAACCCCCCCATGCCTCTTAGTCTCCTTAGACAGACCATGGTGTTGCACAGACCAAGGACAATGCATTATCTCCTTTCCCATCTGACACTGAGCACTTCTGGAGAGAGCTTTGTGGCTTCCAGGGCATGAAAAAANCTCCACCCAAGTGGAAGGATGTTTCCAGTCCTCACAGTTACTGTTGTTTCTCACTCTGATAAGTGACTGCCTTGTCCCCTGGGTTGCAGAGCACCAGTTCTACCACAAATGGGCCATCCTTTCTGACCCTGAGGACCTCACCGCTGGGCTGAAAGGTTACCTGAAGTGTGACATCGCTGTGGTAGGGAAAGGAGACAACATAAAAACACCACACAAAGCCAATGAGACAGATGAGGACGATATTGAAGGGTAAGGATCTTCAGATAACCTTGCTTGGGAATGACTTTTCATGCCTCTTCACCTTGGGCTGTGCAATGAGGGCAGGAGCCCTCCTGGATGGAGCTGATGACCCTTGAAGCACCCATGTGCAATGAACCCAGAAGGACCTAGGTGCTGAAAAGAGAACGTGTGGTGGATTACTAGTGTGAATCTAGGCCGTATCAAGTCCAGACTGGACATTTCTGTCAGTTCAGACCAGATGCTGGTTGTTGAGCTCCGAACACCAGCCTGATGNCATCTGACACTGAGCACTTCTGGAGAGAGTTTTGTGGCTGCCAGGGCAGGAAAAAAAAAATACTTGTTTTCCTCTCTCACTTTCCAGGTGATCCACTCAAAAAACCTCTTGCGGAGTGGGACTTTGGTAGGCTCCTTCAAGATGGATGTTGGAACTGTTTATACACAGCCTGGTATGTAAATGCTGTTTGCAGCCAATCCTCTGTCTCTACCTGCACCGCTGAATAAATGGCCTCGCAAGGTGGCCGGGCAGGTACTCAGTTAAATCATAGAGAATAAAGAGTCCTTTTGGTTGGGAGAGACCTTCCAGNACCTAGGTGCTGAAAAGAGAACGTGTGGTGGATTACTAGTGTGAATCTAGGCCGTATCAAGTCCAGACCGGACATTTATATCAGTTCAGACCAGATCCTGGTTGTTGAGCTCCCAACACCAGCCTGATGTCAACCAACATGATGTCCCCACCGTTTAGCTAATGCTCCCGTTGTCCCTTGGGTGGGAAGGAATATCTCCACAGGCTTTCAGATCTACCTCTCAGCCTCCCACCCCCTAGTCAGAAACCCAGACAAATAGCAGTGCAGCTTTCTTGATGTGCCAGGAATTCAAGGCACCACCTGGAGCATTTTAGGCCAGTGTTTCACGCTGTGGTGGTGGCATTATCCCACTTCTCCACAGACAGCTCCAGCAATCCCTCCAGAGATGGTTGATCCACAGCATCCCCCATGGCTCTCACTTATTCCCCTAGAAGAGTAAAGCCAAATACGACAAGAAAACCAATTTGGTGGAGCTGCCTTAGTACCCTGGCAAAGAACAAAAGATTCTTCTAAGATCCCATTAACCTGGCCTGCTTGGGGTGTCTAAACTAGGCTGGGTTTAATTGTCCTCTAGACTCCACTGATGATATCCCTTTAGTGGAAAGCACTTTGTCCTTAAGGGTTCCTCCAGGCTTCTGCTGACAAAAACACCACTCCCCACCCCAAGCCAGGAGGACGGGCAGACACAGAATCACAGTAACATGTACAACTTCAGAAATTATCACCTTTCCACCTCCGTGCATCCAGCCCAGTCTACTGATGTTGCAGGAACCTCCTCCTCCCGGATGGGGTCCCTCCAGAGAGGCAATGGGCTCGTTTTTACATCAAGATCTATCGAGCAGAAGGACTGCCCCGTATGAACACCAGCATCATGGCCAACGTGAAGAAGGCTCTCATTGGAGAGAACAAGGACTTGGTAGACCCCTATGTGCAGGTGGTCTTTGCAGGGCAGAAGGTGAGTCAGGTGTCTGTGGTCTGAGGGTGACTCTGGGAGGCGATGTGAGCAGAACCAGCCATTGTACAGGTGGGCAGAGGTGATGTAGATGCTGAGATGCACAGCAAAGCCATCTTGCCTGCTGCATTTCTTCTCTCTTGGGTGATGGGTTTGCAGGACTCTCCAGCTGAGGAGAAGAGCTGCTCACTGAGGAGAGACAGAGGGCAGGATTCCCATTTCATGAGAAAGGGAGCAGTTCAGGTTGTGAGGGATGGCTCGAGAGCTCAAAGCCTTCTCTAACATCTACCTCCTCCTCTCGGCAGGGGAAGACCTCTGTACAGAAAAGCAGCTACGAGCCTCTCTGGAATGAGCAGATTGTCTTCACTGAAATGTTCCCCCCACTGTGCAAGCGGATCAAGGTCCAGATCCGAGACTCGGACAAAGTCAATGACGTGGCCATCGGCACCCACTTCATTGATCTGCGGAAGATCTCTAACGAGGGAGACAAAGGTAAAGCGGGGGGGGGGCAAGCTCAGCTGCCTTCTTCACCGTAGAGAGACATCCCTTTGACAGAGACTGAGCACAACAGCTTTGGCTCCTTCCCCACACTTGGAGATATTGGTGCATAGCTGGGGAGACTTTGATTCATGCAGCAGGCTTCTGAGGTCACTGGTGAGGTGAAGACACCCGAGAACAAAGACCAGTTTGCCATGAATGGGTGGATATCTGAGATTCTCCCATTCACACGCAGACAAACACACCAGCACACGTAGGCAGGACCAGTGCAAAGCCAAGGACAGCTCTGGAAAGGGGACTGATGGGGAGGTTCTTTTTTTCTCAGCTCTCACATCCAGTAGGTCACCCAATGTGTGGCTGCAGTCGTGCATTCCCACACTCAAAACACGTGCGTGTTCAAGCCCGTGTCACCATACCGGGCAAGTGATGCCAGCCCAGGAGGGAGTTTGTCTCCTGAGGCAAAGATGTGTCCTCCTCTTTGCACCATCCCCTTCCCTGCGTGACTGTCCCGTCTGCTGCAGGTTTCCTGCCCACCTTTGGCCCTGCGTGGGTGAACATGTACGGCTCCACTCGGAACTACACCCTGATGGACGAGCACCAGGAGCTCAACGAGGGGCTGGGGGAAGGAGTCTCCTTCCGGGCCAGGCTTTTGATGAGTCTTGCCGTGGAGATCTTGGACACCACCAACCCAGAGGTCAACAGCTCCACGGAGGTGCAAGTTGAGCAAGCCACATCCATTGCTGACGTAAGTCACCCCTCACCCTCCAGCTGCCAGTGGTGAGTCTTGGGTCTCGAGCTTCTAAGCATCCAGCATGGGTCAGCATGGGGTGATTAATTCAATTTGTGAGGAAATCGGGCTCATACTTCTGAATGTCCCTCATGTGCAGGGGGTGACTGATCTCAGCACCTTTCAAGATTAGGTTAAAATCTGTAACTAAGCTCTCTCTGCAATGAGCCTCGAGATGGCTCAGGCTGGGGAAGAGAAAACCTTCATGGTTCACTTGAAAGCCTGAGCAGTGACATCTCACCTTCAACTAAGCCCATGAGGATGCTCAGAGGTGCCAGGTGATTCATCCCAAGAGGATTTGCCCTCCTCAGTGTCCCTCCAGACGACCCTCAACCCTGATTCCCATCATTTCTCCTGCAGAACTGCACTGGGAAGATGGAGGAGTTCTTTCTCTTTGGAGCCTTCCTGGAAGCTACCATGATCGACAGGAAGATTGGTGACAAACCCATCAACTTTGAAGTCACAATAGGTTGGTTGGTTTTGGGGGAGGGTGATTTTGAAGCACGGCTGGTGGGGAATGCAGGGTCCAACACCCCATTTTCCATACCAGCCCATGCCAGAGCATGCAGGACTCTCCATTTAGGTAGAGATGGTGGCTGCTCTACTGGCACAACCCATGCAGGACCCCAACACATCTCTTGTGTGCTGTGCTGTGGCCAGAGGAGCTTCTCCCACTCTCACCCTGGTTTTGTACCTCCTGAGACTGACCACCAGAAGGAAGCTGTGTGTTCCTACTGGCTCAGAAAGGGACATGAACCAGGGACAGTTCCCCTCACTAATTTATGGTTCCTGGGTGAACTTTGCTGTCCCTCGTGGTTCCTGCAGAGGAAGCTTCTCTCCAACTTGGACTGAAGCCGAGAGGTTTGAGCCTGATTTGAGTTACAACCCTGTGACTTTCTTTTGCATCTTTTTCTTGAGGTAACTATGGGAACCAGCTTGATGGCATGACCAAACCCATCCTACGGAAGAAGAAAGAGGGAGGGGATGGGGATGAGGAGGAGTCTGAGCTGCTCCAGAACTCAAGTGAGGATGAAGGTGATGAAGGTGGAGAGCTGGTCTCTGTTTCTTCATCCCAACCTGTGAAGCCCCTGGTCACAGACAGGTATGTGTGCTCCATTCCCCACAACTCTGAGCTTTCTTGGGGGTTCTCTGATGTCTAAGAAGGGCTGAGTTCACCTCCCAGGCTACCCTCCATCCACCTGGCCAGACGTGCACCCAAAACTCAAGGCTACCCAGTACCTTTAGTGCTCATCCCCTCTGACAACTCGGGATGAATTTAAGCAGTGGATCCAAACGATCATTGGTGGAAGCAAAAAAAATCAGGTCTACTGCTGCACATGGAATTTTTATGCAATTAAGAAACCAGTCCCTAACCAGGTCCTTCCTTAGGGCCACTGCCACCCTTGGTCCACAGCCAGCAGCATGCACCAGGGAGGAGAGGTCTGGGCTTTGTGCCTGTGCTCTCTCTAGCTGGCCAGTGTAGAAAGACATCATGGTCCCCACGTGGAGAAAAGGGAAGGTCCACCTAGAGATAAGGCAGAGCTTTCAAGTGCAAGGGTGATTTGTGCCTAGACAAGCTGTGTTTCTTCATCACTGGGGATCTTAAAAGCTAGACAAGGTCACTGACACAGGGAGGAGAGGAAGCCAAAGCTGCTGGAAGAAGTCCTTGAGAACGTGTTAGGCAGAAGATTGGGGTAAAAGCCTTAAAATCCTCTTCCTAGTTTGCAGCGTGTCTCTTTTGGTCTGTCTGTCTGTCTGTCCCCATTGATTACAGTCCTGGACAGAGCCACGCTCCAGTGTTCAACTGAACCAGGACTTGGGAAGTTGGGTCCTGTCGTGGCTCTGTGCACAGCTGGCTGCCAGGGGACAAATCGCTTCTGTTTCCTCTGCTTTGGTTCCTCCAGATGTAAAAAGACAGCAGTTTTTTGGTCTGCTTTACAGATTATTTTACAACGTGTGGGTAGAAGTCACTTTAAAATATAGGCGAGATCCAGGCGGCTGTTGGGTGATAGCCACCCCAGAAAGGAAGTCCCAGACTGAAGGGGATCAGCACAAGAGTCTTGGGATGGCTGGGCTGGGCTTCTGGATTTGAATACAAAGGACTAAGGAAAGCTAATTGGATTTGACCTGATGAGATACGCTTAAAGTGGATTTTAACCCTGTTACACCAGTAAAGAGGTGTTAATAGAATTAACTGGCTGCCTTAATTCACTTGGGAAATCATCGAATTAGGGAATCATAGAATGGTTTTGGTAGGAAAAGACTTTTGAGATCATCAGGTCCAACCATGAACCTAAAACTGCCAATCCCACCACTAAACCACGTCCCTCTGCACCTCATCTACACATCCTTTAAATACCTCCAGGGATGAGGACTCCACCACCTCCCTGGGTGAACAAATGAATGAAATCAAACAACTGAACCAAGGGCCTTATGAGCTCTAGGTGGAAGTGCCTACCTGGGGTTCCTTCACTTGTTTACCACCTCCTTGGCAAGGTGAATGCTGAATGGAGGTGAAAAGCACCAGTGTGTTTTCAGCCTGTCCCCTGAGCTCTAATTCTCATGCTCTTCACCCAGAATGTCTCCAGCCCCTGGGTGCTGGGAGCCTCACACTCAGCCATGGGGCTCTGCTGACATCTTCTGGCTGGAAATACCTCGATGGGTTTGGAAGGAGGAGCTGAAGCTGGTTTTGAACTAAGGCTGATCCCAGGTGCAGCAGGAACTGCAGTGGCTTTTCACTGGGTGGATCCCAGCTCAGTGCAATGGGGACAGGGATGGGGCAGCCACCACCTCTCGGGGCAGCCTGGGCCAGGCTCTCCCCACCCTCAGCACCAACAATTTCTCCCTTATATCCACTGCTCCATCCCACCAGCACATGGAAACCCACCAGCTCTGCCAACATCAGAGACATCCCCCTGCTAAGAGGGCCAGACCCATAGGAGATACTCACCAGTGTTCAGCAAAGGGTGTTAATGCCTCAGTTTCCTTAGATGGGAGAATCCTTAGATTTCCTTGTGCCCCTACTCGTGCCACTGCCACACTGCAGAGGTGTGGAACGGGGGATGTTCCTGGCTGGGAGCTTTATCACCACAGGACATCTCTTCTGCCTCTTCTTGCAGGAATTATTTCCACCTGCCATACTTTGAGAAGAAGCCCTGCATCTATATCAAGAGCTGGTGGCAGGACCAGCGCCGCAGATTGTATAATGCCAACATCATGGACAAGATTGCGGATAAACTGGTCAGTGTGTGCTTGGGAAGGAGACATCTCGGGGCATGGGGCTGGCATGAGGCACGTCCAGGCTCCCTGTGCATCTCCATAGCTTGTCACAAACAGAGGACAAACTGTGCAAGGACCCACTGGCAAACTCGTGCCAGAAGTGGGCAAGTTCTCCAGCATTAAATGCTCCACACTTTGAATGTCCAAATCCGAAGAGCTTATTGACTTTTCTATGAGTCTGACCCAGGTGTCCTCACCAAAGGGAGCAGGAGTGGGGAGGTTTTGTCCCCCTGGACTGTAGAGATGAACCTCATGTAGCACAGCCTCAGTCTCAGCTAATTCCCAAGGAGCCTTTGTGACAGCTCCACGTCCACGTGGGCAATGTCTGTGGGCAGGGTCTGCAAAGGGAGTCTGTCAGGTCCAGCCAAGATGGTGTGGACCTTGGACAACCAGTCTCATGGGGGCAGTGGGGCCATTCCCATCACGCAGAACCAGGTACCCACAGACCAGTATGTGCCAAACCTGAGCCCTGAGGCCAGCAGCTCTGGAGAAGCAGCAGATGTTTCCCACTGGCTGCTCTGTGCAGGGCTGGACATCATCAGGAAGCATGTCCCTCACCATGGGAAGCATCTCTTGCCATGGAGCTCTGCCCCACCACTCCCTCACTGCTTCCCCATTGCTGCTGCAGGAAGAAGGACTCAATGATGTTCAGGAAATGATCAAGACAGAGAAGCCACACCCGGAGAGGCGGCTCCGAGGGGTCCTTGAGGAGCTGAGCAGTGGGTGCTTGTGAGTAAAAGATGGACAAGGGTGGCACATTGTAGATACCCCCACCTGGTGCCCCAGAGATCCTTCATCCTCTGGATGATGGACAAGCATTTTGTCACATTGGCACAACACCGCCACAGATGCCTTTGGCCTGGAGCGAGGGTGAGGTGGTGTTTACATCTGCATCCCCAAAGACCCCAAACCAGAGGTGAAAGCCTCAGTCTTGTGGGCTCCACAGGCTGGTACCCGATCAACACCTCTCCATGCAGGACACTCAACATTGGGTGCAATTGGCCACAGTTGCACTGCAGACTGTGGGGAACAAGCACAATTCCCTCCAGTGAGGTGTTCTGCTGCTGGCAGGGATCTACCTGTCCACGATTCCTTGAGGGGAGCTCGTGGGCTCCCACAGGTTTCATACTACTGTCTTTTTCCACCAGGCGCTTCGTGACGTTGGCTGACAAGGACCAGCACCACACTTCCCGCACAAGGCTGGACCGGGAGAGGCTCAAGTCCTGCATGAGGGAGCTGGTAAGTGGGATTCAGCTGGTGGGGATGAGGATTCATGGAGATGAGCTGCTGAGGGACATGGATTAGTGGTGGGGATCAGCAGTGTTGGATTAATGGTCAGACTTGATGACCTTAAAGACCTTCTCCAAGTGAAACCATTGTAGGATTCATGCACAGGGGCTGGACATTGTCAATGCCATGGGGGATTTGAGTCCGTACACGTGGTGAGTTCCAGTCTCTGTGGGTTGAGGGTTTGGGGTTTATTCTTAATAGAGGAGCCCAAGATATCTTTGGTCTTGAAAGGGTCACAGGTGGCATCTGAGTCCATGCTGCTGCCTCCTCTCCCCCACACTGTGCTTTGCCTTGGAAAGATGTACAAAGAGCAGGTGGCTTATTGAGCTGGCACAGCCAAGGACACCAGCTGCAGTAGTCAGCTGCATACTAGAGAGCAATGAATTTAGCACGTGAAAGCCTCCACATCCCCTTTAACCACAGGAGAACATGGGGCAGCAAGCCACCACTCTGCGGTCCCAGGTGAAGAAGAACACCATGAAAGACAAGCTGAAGCTGGTACAAAACTTCCTGCAGAAACTCCGGTTCCTGGCGGATGAGGTGAGTCTTCCCACACGTAGAGACAACCTTAGGTGGGTCAGCAGCCTGGGAAGGATGGAAACCTCTCTGCAAAGCCTGCAGGAAGGAGAGGTCCCCAGTAGCATGAGTTGTGCAAGGAGCCAAGTCTACGTGCTGTGTCGTGACTCCCGGGCTTGTCCGTGGTCTGCTGGGTTGGAACAAGTCAGAGATAAAATGAGTTCAAGAGCCCGTTCTATGGGTGCTGAATGAAGAGAGAAAGAAAACCTTTGGTCTTCTAATCAAAGAATACTTTTTTCTTTAACTGGAACAAGTGTAAATCCCAGTTTATTTCCTGACAGGCTTCACCTTGCTGAGTTTAGCTCTGAGCTGCTCTTCTGAAGCAGCAAAGTTTCTGCAATGGGAGTCTCCAAACCATTCCAGTGGCTGTAACGTGGCAATAGCTACATCCATCTCCTGTGGCATCTGTTGGATTTGCCTTCAGAAAGTCTTCAGCCCTGCTGGTGCCTCAGTGACCAAAGAGCTGAGACACTAACAGGGCTTCCCACTGGTGTCCACAGCCCCAGCACACTATTCCCGATGTCTTCATCTGGATGATGAGCAACAACAAGCGCATTGCCTACGCCCGCATCCCCTCCAAGGATATCCTCTACTCCATCGTGGATGAGGAGATGGGCAAGGACTGCGCCAAAGTGAAGACCATCTTCCTCAAGGTGCTGATCTGTCCTTCCCAGGGGACCTGCAGCCAAGAGGAGGGAGGTGGAGGAAGGACAGACTGGGAGGCTGGGAGGTTGAGATGGGAGAGCTGTGTGTCCAGTCTTGTTGGAGCTTGAATACTGGGGAAAACAGGCTCATGCTCTGCTGGTAGGGGTGAAAATGAGCTGCTAGGAAGTGTGAACCACTGAGTTTACACGGTCTGGTAAGTGAGAAATGTCTGGAAGGAGGGAGATGTTTGATGAGTTGGCCAGAAGAGAGCAGACTGGCTTAGAAGGAGGAAGGTGAAGATGATAACGTATGAGCCAGAGTAGCATCATGATCCAAAATGATGTAGGGTGAGTCCCTGTTTTTAAGGGGCTGTGGTTCAAGTGGGGCACCAGGAGGAGATGAATGCTGCAAGAGGTGGCCTGTCCATCTCCGAGGCCTTCCCTGTATCTGTGTAAACTCTTCTGTTCTTTGTGCCCAGCTCCCTGGGAAGAGGGGCTTTGGACCTGCTGGCTGGACAGTTCAGGCCAAGATGGAGATGTACTTGTGGCTGGGCCTCAACAAACAGCGCAAAGACTTCTTGAGTGGACTGCCCTGTGGCTTTGAGGAGAAGAAGACCACCAGAGGCCAAAACCTGCCATCCTTCCCACCCATCAGCCTCCTATACACCAGTAAGAACTTCCCGCCTGCAGCAGGTCTGGGGACAAAACATGGAGAGGGCAGGAGGGATCCTGGCTGGACACCACTTGGACCAAGGGCTTCTGGGTGTTAAGGGGGAAATAATTCCAGTTGTCCCAGTCTGAGGTCCCACGCTGCTCCCATGGGGAACACCAAGGAAGTTCATATCCATCTGGGGCTCATGCTTTGGGCCTTTTACCCTTTATCTGTGCTGGCCCCGAGCAAAAGCATGACTGGTGGTCTCCAAGGTTGCGTATCCAGCTGCCTCCCTCTCCCTCTCTCTCGCAGAGAAGCAGGTTTTCCAGCTGCGAGCCCACATGTACCAAGCCAGGAGTTTATTTGCAGCTGACAGCAGTGGCCTTTCAGACCCCTTTGCACGAGTCTTCTTCATCTCCCAGAGCCAATGCACTGAGGTAAACACCAGCTCCGAAGTCCTGGTCTCATGACTGCTAGGGAGTCAAAGATTAGGCTGCTTATGGGGTCCTGGGATGGGGAAGCAGCCATAGCACTGGGGCTTGACTGTCTCCAAGAGCCCCTTCCCCAGGAGCACCTTCACAACGTGTTCCTCTGCATCAGCACACAACTGTCTCGTGTCCCCATGGCTGTGATCCAGCTGCCTGCCTAGGATAAACTGGAGCATGCCAAAGTGGGGTTTGTGCCTTCCCTTCCCAGGCTGAGGGCTGCCAAGCTTTAGCAAGCCTGCTGGGCACTGGAGAAGGTGGAATTTTTCCCTGCTGATGGCAGGGGGTTTAGAACTAGGTGATCTTTAAGGTCCCTTCCAACCCAAATTGTTCTATGATATGATGATGCTCAGAAGAGTCCACTGGTCCAAAAATATGTGCATAGCCCACTGGTGCTTCCAGGCAGCTGAGACACGGTTCTCTGCCCTTCCATGGGGCCTTAGCCCCAGTCTGGAGCAGTAATTCTCTCTCCCATTTTTCCAGGTTCTCAATGAGACCCTTTGCCCGACCTGGGACCAGCTGCTGGTCTTTGACAATGTGGAGCTGTATGGAGAAGCCCATGAGATGCGGGATGACCCTCCCATAATTGTCATTGAGATCTATGACCAGGACACGGTGGTAAGATGAACCCCAGCAAAGGAAAGTGGTTATGATTTAGATGCTGCCATCACTCCTGAGCCAGAGGCCAGGCAGATGGTGCAGGGGATGTGAGAAGCAGCTTTTCTCCCAACCCTTGGAAGTTGGTCCTCCAATGGCATCTTCCATGGCACGAGCAGCCTCTGCTGCTCAGCTTAATGATGTCTAGTTTCTGGAGTGTGAAGCAAGAGCTTTTGTGGGGTAAGGAGACATTACCTGAGTCCTTCCCTTCAGAAAAGCTGCTCAGCCCTGTCCTTGCTGTCCCAGCCTTAGGCCACCTCCTTTACCAGAAGCCAGGAATTAAAAGCTGCCACTGAGCTTTGGTGTCACAGGCTGAGTGGGTTGGTCCTGTTCCGACCATGATGTGGGGAGCTGTGGGGCTGACCTCACGTCAGGTCAGCAAACCCAAACACCCTCTCCCACCTCTGCAGGGCAAAGCTGACTTCATGGGCCGCACTTTTGCCAAGCCGGTGGTGAAGATGTCGGATGAGCACTACTGTCCTCCACGCTTCCCCCCCCAGCTGGAGTACTACCAGATCTACCGGGGCAACTCCACAGCAGGTGACCTGCTGGCTGCCTTCGAGCTCCTCCAGGTACCAGCTGGCCAAAAGCCACCCCAGACAGAGGGAGGGAAAGGATGGGGTGAAGGGTTTCAAGGGAGAAGGGCTTGACCCATGCCTCTGTGTCTTAGGTGCTACAAAAAGTGGGGAGATCGTACATCTTGGAAAAGCTAGAAGGGTTTAGCACAGCTACTGACCCAGTGAGAGGGCAGCTCCTGCCCAGTTATGCTGGTCAGGGTGATGTGCAGCAAGTCCCAGGCATCCTGCTGGACGGGGCACCCCGTTTTAGGATTGATGGGGCGCTGAGCACCCTGCCCTAGGTAGAGATGTCCCTACTTGTGTAGGGAGGTTGGACCAGATGACCCCTAGGGTCCCTTCCAGCCTAAAATAATCTATGATACTATGATTGAAATGTTGCTTTAACCCAAACCCTGCATCATCACTGGGAGATGGGAGCTGCCAATGGGAGTCTTGGTGTTCTTGGAGATGTCAAGCTGAGGGTCTTAAGAAAAAAAGAATGTGGATTCATAGCAGCAGCCCAAGAACATGGTGAAATTGTAGCCTCATAGTCTGTGGGGGTAGCAGAGTTAAGCTCTCCCACTTTTGTGCCTCCTTTCACAGAAGCCCAGACTGGTGAGGGTTGGAAGGGACCT